>JARTUT010002205.1:0-422181 GCA_030674115.1 Micraspis discolor
TTATGCAATTTTTCTCGGTATTCTTCCTGTATATCTTCGCTCCAAAATTGAGCCAAAAACGATGTTTTGAATAAATCGAAACTCTGGAATTGATAGAGACAAGCGTCACTCCAGAACTTTGAATCACCCAGAAAATGAGTATAAATAATGTACTTGAATTGATCAAAATTCATGTTTACGTTCCTGAAATGATATTCGATCTGTTGCATGAATTCCACGGGATGTATTCCCTTGTTTCCTTCGAAGTATGGCAACATTTTATCAAGATTTTGGAAATTGGAAGTACTTTCATTTACTACCCTGGTATCCGGCAAACAATTCAACCTTTGCATTGACGCAATTACATTGCTAACAATTGATTCTAAATCCTTGGTATTTACAAAAATATTATCATCTATATGTTTATCTGAAATATTATTTCCTAATAAATTTTTATCATAACCTAGGTTGGTAGCATTTAAATTTTCGTGAACAGTTCTTCTTTCTTCGCTGCTGTAATATTTAGCTGGTTTTTCCTGGATTCTATAATTTTCGGCATATGATTTCGAATTCAGAGAAAAAGATCTCTTTGGCGTACCAACATTGTGAAAACCAGCCGATTTATTCAACTGAATATTTTTATTTTTTCCCGAATGAATGGGTGGGGGTGGTACGTTAAAAACAAAATTTTTTCTGAAAGTTTCCGCTGCACCTGGTGATGGATAACGTATTTCAAAACTTTCATTTAGTTGATCTTGATTTACAGGTACATTACTCAGTATGTGGACATTTTTATTTACCGAATCAGGAAAATCTATTTTGTTCACTTCTTCATGTTGGATATTAGTAATTGGTACCTGTTCTGCAAACAGACGAATTGGGTGTGATACGCTTTCTTTTCTGTTTGGGGTGCTATCTTTGGATGACCCCTGTATCATAGTCGCGATGTTCTTCAGATCTCGTCCATCGTGGTTTTCATCTCTTTTGAAATGGTTAGGCCTTCCATGTCGTAATCCTGATGTTTTCGGGATGGCTCCTGTGTTTGGACGATTACTTCTTAGATTATAACCCTCCTTGTTTTCCATATTTTCAACCCTGTGCCCCACGTTGGGCGCCAGATGTAACGGTAGGTTCTAACACCAGGGTGATGAAGAAGAAAAGGATTACTTTTTAATAGCTTTATTTCCAAGAAAATGTTTCGGAAAAGGTGACAATGATTAAGGTAATCCGTGAAACGAATCTGCAAATAAATTAACAATCACAAAAAAATCAAGTTAATTATTCTAAGAAACGTTTACCTGCAACCAGGGATAGCCTTCGTACTTCACTTAGTAAAATCTGAAACCTTAGTCCCAAAAGGGCTCGCTAATCGTTTAAATTACCTTTCACCAACAGAGTTGTTAAAAGAATGAAAAATTCACGACTACATATGTTTACCATGTTCGGACAGGAATTTTCAATAGTGGGTAGGCAACCAAATAAACATCACATACATAGGCGTTGCCGATTAGGATTTTATTTCCGAATACTATCCCGAGTATCGGTACAATTGGAAGACCAATTGAAAACAGTAAATTGATATACGGCAATCACCTATTCCTCAGGGATTTCTATTGGTAAGGCGAAAAATATTAAACTCGCTTCATTTTCAGATCAGTTGGGTTCATAGGCGATCTAGTTCATGAGTTCTGTGGAAGACCTATTGAAAACAGTAAATGGACATACGGCAAAAACCTACTCCTCTGGGATTTCAAATGGTAAGAAGAAAATTATTGATCTCGTTTTATCTCTAGAACAGTTGAATTCATAGGCGACCTAGTTCAGGGGTTCTGTAGAAAAAAATTTCAGAAAAAAGATTTTCAAGAAAAAAATGTTTCGGGTAAAAAATTCTTCTTCAGATAAGTCCACGTATAAAAATTTTCTCGGGTGAAAAATTTTTTGAAAAAAATAATTTTTGGAAATAAAAGTTCATCGTGAAAAAAATTATTCGAGGAAAAAATTTTCTAGGAGAAAATCTTCCGTGAAAACTAATTATCAGGTAGAAAAATTCTCGAAAAAAAAATTTCTCGAAAAAAAGTTTTTCGGGAAAAAAAAATTTCGGAAATGAAAATTTTTCTTGAAATAATTCAACGTGGAAGATTTCTCTCGGGTGAGAAATTTTCTGGAAAAAAAAAATTCGGTAATGAAAATTTTTCGGGACAAAAATTTTTCGAAGAAATGAATTTTCTGGGAGAAAATCTTCCGTGAAAACTAATTATAAGGTAAAAAATTTTTCGAAAAAAAAATTTTCCAACAAAAAAATTTTTCGGAAAAAAAAATTTTCGGAAATAAGAATTTTTTTTGACATTAGTCCACGTGAAAGAATTTTCTCGAGTAAAACATTTTTTTGAAAAAAAAAATTTTGGAAATAAAAATTTTTCGAGGAAGAAAGTTTTGTAGGAGAGAAATTTTTATGAAAACTGTTTCTCAGAAAAAAATTTTTCGAAAAAAAAAATTTTTCAGGAAAAAATTTTTGAAGAAAAAATATTTCAGGAAAAAAATTTTTCAGGAAAAAAATATTTCAGAAAAAAAATTTCTCGGAAAAAAAATTCTTCGGAAAAAAATTTCACGGAAAAAAATTATTCAGGAAATAATTTTTCAGGAAAAAATTTTTTCAGAAAAAAAATTTTCAGAAAAATATTTTTCGGGAAAAAAATTTTTCAGGAGAAGAATTTTTCGGGTAAAAAATATTTCGGAGAAAAATATTTTCGGGAATAAAAAATTTTCGGGAAAAATATCAATCTCGTTATATCTTTAGAACAGTTGATTCCATGTGCGATCTAGATCATGACTTCAGTAGAAGACCTATTGAAAACGATAAATTGACATACGGTTATCACCTACACTTCAGGGACTCCGAATGGTGAAGCGAAAAATATTGAACTCGCTTTATTTTCAGATCAGTTGGGTTCATAGGCGATCTTGTTCATGAGTTCTATGGAAGACCAATTGAAAACAGTAAATAGACATACGACAATAACCTACTCCTCAAGGATTTCGAATGGTAAAGCGCAAAATATTAATTTTGCTATTTCTCTTGAGCAGTAGATTTCATAGTCGATTCTTATCATTAATTCTGTATTACCTATTGAAAACGATAAATTGACATACGGTTATCACCTACACTTCAGGGATTTCGAATAGTAAGGCGAAAAATATTAAACTCGCTTTATTTTCAGAACAGTTGATTCCATAGGCGATCTAGTTCATGAGTTCTGTGAAAGACCTATTGAAAACAGTGAATGGACATAGAGCAGTTCAACAGTTCGGTTGGCGTTAAGCCGCGTGAAGCACAATCAGCTTGTCTTTCGATTGAACATGATACCAATTCTCTGTTGAAACTAAGTCCTGAATTTGAGTTGTACGATTGCTTACAAATGTCTTCTATCGATAAGGAGAAGACTTAATCCATGTTAGAGCTAATATTGAATCAGACCAAGCAAAAATGTCATCTATTGTAAGGTCCGATTGGTAAACAGAGGAAACCACATTAATGAGTTTTAATAATAAGAGACAAGCACACAATTCCAGTCGTGGAAGTGAAATTCTCTTCAATGGGGAGACCTTCGATTTACCACATACGAAAGAGATGTCAATGGAGCCGTCAGAATTGAAAAACCTGAAATATACCACGGCTGCGTAACCACGCTCACTACTATCTCCGAAACCATGAAGTTCGCAACGATAAAATGGTTTCGATGCAAGTTTCCGAGGTATCTTTAATTTACCCAATTCGGTTAATTCGGATTTACACTGATTCCAGCGACGGCTGACATCGTCTGGAAGTGTATCATCCCACTGAAACCCTAATGTCCAAAGATGCTGGATCAAATGCTTAGCAAGAGAAGTGAATGGAGAAAGGAACCCCAAAGGGTCAAAAATGAGAAAGTTCGGAAAGTATGGTATGTTTGGTACATATCTGCACAGTAGTTTCTGCAAGATAAGAATATTCGTCCGACGAAGGAAACCACCTCAAACCGAGAATTTTGACTATCGGATCTATATCAAAATCCAAAGAATGGTGATATTGATGATCCAGAGGTATGGTTGAGAGTAATTGAGAACTGTTACTACTCCATTTTCGGAGCTCAAAACCACCGCAATTCAATAGGGAAATCAGTTCCTCTTGCAACGTTTTTGCCTCTTCCAAATCATCACAACCTGTAACGACATCATCGACATAAATGTCTGTGAGCAGAATTTTGGATGCCTTTGCAAAACGAGCTCCCTCATCCTCGGCCTACTGTGCCAAAGTTCGAAGGGCAAGAAAAGGTGCTGGTGCGACTTCGTACGTAACGGTATTCAGCTGATATATTTTAATGGGTTCCGATGGAGAAAACCGCCACAATATTCTTTGAAAGTTTCGATGTGAATTTTGAACTAATATTTTACGATACATTTGTTTGATATCAGCTGTGAAGAGAACCGATGAACACGAAAGTTCATCAAAATGACAATAATATCCTTTTGTAATTTAGGACCTATCAATAGAGCATCATTTAGAGATAAATGACCAGGTACATGAGTTGATGCATCGAAAACAACCCTCAACTTTGTGGATGGACTGTTGGGTTTGATTATACAATGGTGAGGGATATAGAAAGTATTTTCATAATCCGAACTCGTAGAAATCAATGACATCTTTTTCTAAATATTCCTTCATGAAAGTAGAGTATTCCTTGTATATATTCTGGTTTTTAATAAGTTTATGTTCAAGGGATAAAAACGACGTAGTGCGAGAGAATATGTGTCACCGAATGAAAGTGTTGACTGATCAGGTTTAAATGGTAACGCCACAATGTACCGTCCAGATGCATTTCTAGAGTAGTTCTGAGTGTATAAGTTCTCCCAAAATTTATCTTCTGGTGATACAATGACATACTCTGAAACTTCTTCAAGTTCCCAAAATCTTTTCAACGAGGAGTTCAAACCTGATTCAGATAATGACAAATGAAAATTGTTAACTGATATGTTAGGTGATTGAATCTTTCGCATGAAAACCCAACCAAATACTGTCTCAAGTGCTGTTGGTTCCAAACCGTTACCCTCGATACGACCCGGTCGAATTATTGAAGAGAATATTTCCAGTCCCAGAAGAAGGTCTATTGATTTCGGAATGGAAAAGTTCGGATCTGCTAACTTCTTGTTATGGACACAATTCCAAAACGAATGATTTACGAAAGAACTCGGCATTTCCGAACAAATCTTCGGAAACACGACGGTATCGAATGTAAAAGATGGATTTATTTGACCTGATGGACGAATAGTACATTCAGTGCTGCAATTAGCAGAAGATGAGCTTTCACAAATTCCATTTATCGAAAATGAAGCATCACAAATTTTCAAGCCTAATCTATTTACACACGATTGAGTTATAATATTTATTTGAGAGCCTCCATCTAACAGAACTCGGACCTTCTGATATCTATCCCAAGCATCACGAATTTCGACCTCAGCGGTTGCTAAGAGAACGGTAGAATTTGAAGAAACATTCGTTAAAACTTGAGCTGAGTCTGAATCCGATAACTTTGCAGCATTTAAATGAAACGTCTCTGTTGAAGAATCATTATCCGCATTATTGCGCATGTGTAACAGGGTATGATGCTTTCCGTGGCAAGTATGACTTTGAAGAACAATTGTTAATCTTATGTCCAGAATGGAGGCAATTGATACACCAATTTTTGTCCTTCACAGTCTTGAACCGATCTTGAACAGTTTATTCTAAAAATGATGGACATTTGTAAATATTATGAGCTAACTTGCAATAATTACAGGTTATACGTTTCTTGAATGATTCAGTTTCCGTTTGAACGACAAGAGTCGAATTTCTTTTATTCATTGAGAGAGAACTAGATTTTGAAACTTGAGAATTCGGAACTGAATGAGTTTTTGACGAAAGAGAAAGAGCTGCTGCCTCCAAGGCTATACACTGATTTGTCAGGAAAGTTCGTAAATTGACAAATAACGGAATATCTGTTGAACATTCTTGTAATTCAAAACGTTTGATCTAATTTCTGAATGAGAATGTGAAATAAAACAAAGTCCCGCTGGTCAACGAGTAAACCAAAATTTCTTAATACCGATAAGTTCTCCGCAAAAACCTCTAGAATTCGCCTAAGGTCTTTAGCTGAATCACCCTGTAGCTTTGGAACATTACAGATTTCCTTCCAACATGTATTAGCGAGAAGTCTTTTATTCTGATATCTTTCAGCCAATGTCTGAAAAGCGCTTTCCTAATTTTCAGCAGTCAATGGAAACCCTTTAACTAAACTTAAAGCATGATAAGAAAGTGAACTAAGGAGGTATTGAAACTTTTCTATTTGACTCAAGTTAGAATTTTCATTTACCAAACTTTGGAACATATCGAAAAAAGTAGGCCACTCTTTATAATTCCCATTGAAAATGGGCAATACTATCTTTGGAAGTTTAACATTTGGCGAACTGATAGAGCAACTATTTTGGTTTTTTACTGGATTTATCACTTCAGGAAATAAATTAGCATAAGTCGTTTTGATGGTGTAATAATTATCCATAAAGGCTGTTCGAATAACCTTCTCAGTGTTCAATTCCGGTTCTTCGGAAGATACAATCATAGAGACAATTGAAGTGTGTAAACTCTGAAATTCCACGAGAATATCCTCAAGTATTTCACATCTTAATTTGAATCTTACGTGGAGACTTTCATCAGTGACAGCGAATTGTGCTACATTCAGAATTTCCTCGAGATCATCAATAACAATTTGACGACGAGCTTTGAGTTGTTTCAATTTTGTCGTCATTATTATTATTCAAGGTATACTGCAGAAAAGAACATGAATTTTGTTTTGAGTAATTTTGAAAAGAGAGTAAATAGACCAACCTATTGAAATGAACTAAGTTAATTAATAAAGTAATAATTAAGATTAATTCTATTGAATTGAAAATCGAGTAGAAAATAATGAAATCATGAAAATAAACAAAAACAAGAATGTCTATCTTTGTTTATGTTTTGAATAAAGGTTATGAACATAGATCAGATAAACAAAGAAAGAGTTGTCGATGTAATGAAAATGAAAGCTAAATTCTTTAACATGAGCAGAGATTTATCCGCGATTAAAGAATTTATGAATGTGTTCGATATCTTGTCAAGTTTTTGAGGTTAGGTGAATATTGACCGATTGAAATCAATTCAAATGAAAAAAAAAACAAATGAAAAAATTCCAAAATGCTTGATCTCAATAATTTTGAAAACGCGGTTCGAAAATATGAGGCTCAAGAAGGACCAAAATGACACGACAAGGGCCTTTGAAAGGTTAACAAAAACGAAAGAAAAATTAATAATGAAATTCTGATAATAAGAAAAAATGACTCAAAAAAGGACGAATGCTGGAGTATCGACTTCTGCCTACCTGGTTTCACAGTACGGCTGAATTAACTTGTCCAGGCACTCACGAGCGAGAATAGTCACTTTTTCACTAGAGTTCCAACCTGTAGACTTAACGAGAAATTCATTTATTGCGAAGAAAAGTGTTGTACTTCACCGGATGAACATCGCTTCAGTACTGCCTTGTTCGACATAGGTCATATGCTCCAACATATGTTACGCGTTTATCGGAAAATGATATGAACATATACAGAGTGTAGAATTATTGAATCGAGCAAGCAACTCGGAACATAAATGAATGAATTTAACTACTAAGTAACAGTAACATAGACTACTTATTTTTAATTCAAAAAGTAGTGTTATTCAGCTAGAGAGGTATTCATTTTCAACTTATTCAATTTAATTTAATTGAAATGGTTTATTTTTGCTGTGTTCCCAATTGCTACAGTGATAATAATGTTAAAAGGTATGTGTTGCATTCATATAAGTAGTGGTCTTGGATTAACTTATAACTCACTAAAAATGTACTATGAATTAATATTTTCTGTAGCAATTTCATATTCGTGTAGTAATTTCTGATTAGTAAAAATTTGGGACAGTTTCTAACACTGTTTTCTTTCTAGGTTTTTCATTACACAAGTTGAGGGTGTTAGAAATGTTTGGTTGGAAAGAAACGGAAATCCATGCATTCATTCATCCAAAAACGTTATTTGCATAAAGCATTTTCATATGGATTGTATAGACCCACATGGAAAGCTAAAAAGATTTGTTCTACCAACACTTTATATGCCAAGTAATTCATTCTACTCCCTATGATTACCATTTTTGTAATTTCAATCATCTTTCAGATTATGTAAGCCGCCCTCATAATTATGACATATTTTTTCTACCCTCCAGAACTCCTGAAGAAACTTTGAGACAACAAGGTATTTACATATAAGTGAACTGCTCATGGTCATTGATTATAGTTTTGGGTATTCCTCTGATAGTTGGTTTCATAAAAATCGTTTATCAGAAGATTCCTAGAATACTTCAACGGATATGTTAGATTTACCGTTGAAACGCCAAATTCATGGAATTTTAGTTAATAAGTTTATTGATTTTGCCATTAAATTAATTCTGTACTTTTATGACAGAACTATTAATAAAATTTTATCGGGAAATAAAACAATAAGATCTTATGATCCAATAATGAAGATGGCATTCGAAAAAGTATCTAAAAGAAAAAGAAAATAGGCTTTTAGAAATTAATTCTGTCATAAAAGTATAAAACTTAATGCATTTCATGCTTAAATTGATATATTTGTCACTAATATTCTAATTTATTTTTTTACTGTATTTTCATTACTTGATGAGTAATTGTTGCATAATTATTGTTGGTTCGTTTATTCTTTCCCTCGATATTGAAATTATTGTAAATTGATTATACACAATATATATATGTAAAAGTTTAAGATGCCTGTCTTATCCTTTTTGGCTGGACAATGATTTTGTTCTATACTTAGTTATAAGAATAAGCTTTGTATCGTTTCATCTATGTTTAGTTATAAGAATAAAAATAGGTTTGTATCGTTTCATCTGTGTTCATTGGTCTCTTGATAGTTGACATTGATCATGTGTTTGAGATACCGATTGTAGGTTATATAGGTTATGATGTGAACTTTGAATTTAGAATGAATGAGATAAGATTGTTTACGGAAAAATCGACATAAAATTGATTTTTTTTTTCAGGTGAGATTTTAGAATATGTTATGGATTGTAAATATTACTGAACATGTAAAATTTCTTTTCAGAATAAATCAATTGTTTTTCAATTCCGTTGAACATTCTTACAAATCAATTTGTTGTCGATCCATCTGGGCGCAAGATGGTGCGTGTAGAAGATTACCTGGAATGTGAATCAGTAAAAAGAGGTGTGTCAATAATTGTAATTAGAATGATAAGAAAAGTTGGAGAAAACAAGATTTATATGTTTCCTAAGGAACATCAGAATGCTGAGGATCACAGGACATTAGGTGGAATTAAAAGTATAGCAAGAGCATTAAACGTTTTGAAAAATCGTGGAGATTATCGGGAGGTTGTTGTCACATTGCCAGAAGAAGCAGTTTCGATGAAGAACATAATTTTGTATTTCAAGATTACCTTTTAGTGGAGATACCACCGATGGTTTCTACAAATTGCCAAATGGAAGAATGAAAGAAATGTTATATATTTGCGGTTGCCAAGTACTTTGTTTTGGATAGATACAGTGGTGGTCAGAACGCAGAAGATTGGCTGAATCAGTTTGAGAAGGAGTGTAAGCGTCAAGAAGTAAATTTAGATGTAGAAAAAATCCAGATTTCAAGATTTTTCCTCGAAGAGAGTGCAGTAAATTGGTACAAGGCCACATTAAGTAAATTGTCGGTTGATGGAACTTGGTATCAATGGTCCCAACATTTCTCAGATACATTTGCAAGTAAAAATTGGAACCAGGTATTTTATGCATATAAATTTCATTATATCAGTGGATCTTTCTTGGATTATGCTTTGAAGAAAGAAAGACTTCTGTTAGATACGGATGCTAAAATGACTGAAACAACTCGAATTAATCTCATTGTTTATGGTTTGCCTAAGTCTATACATGAAAAATTGAATATTAACGAAGTAGATTCAACTGTAAAGTTGATGAATCTTTTAGGAACTTACAATAATCAAATAATAAAAAAATATGAAGATAAGTTAATTCATTGGAAAAATGTATTCAAGTTAAAAACAGCTTGTGTTATATGTGAAAGAGGGTTCTTGGGTCGATTTCATGCTGTAGATTCTTGTTGGAACAAGAATAAGCAAAGAGAAGTCAATTATGCAAATGATAATATCCCAAAAAACGTAGAGGAACACCACTAATTCGTTTAAATGTGAAGATCAATGACAGGAGAGTGATTGGAATTTACGATAGTGGTTCCAATGCGACTCTGGTCAATTCTAAAATTATAGATGAATTTAAGGAAAATATTTTCCATAGTAGACATATTTTTCATACAATTAGTGGTGTTACTCGTGCAGAATACATGATAAAATTACCTCTGAAAATTCATAATATAGGAAAAAAGATAGATGCTTACGTAGTAAAGAATGATAATTTTTCGTCTGATCTCTTACTAGGATTAGATGTAATAAAAGAATTCAAATTAATTCATGATAAAAATTTGAATATCTTACAGAGAAATCCTGTAAATGATAAAATTAAAAGTGTGGTGAATTTCCAATATAAGGATATTTCTCAGTTAGATAAAACAGATAATAATGAAATATTAAATCCAATTAATTTTGATACAGATATGAATAATGAAAATAATCGTTATGAAGATAAATAATTAGATATTAATTTCAATAAAAGCATAGAAGGGATAGATGAAGAAAGTTTGGGACATTTAAGTATAAGTGAAAAAAAAAAAAGAATTTTAGATATGATTAAGCTTTATGGTGACGCTTTTGCTCAACATAAATTTGATGTAGGATTAGTTAGAGATTATGAGGCTCAAATTAAATTGATGGAAAATAAGTTTATTTCAAAGAAACCTTACAGATGTTCTCTTCCTGATCAGAAGAAAATTGAAGAGCAGGTTGATCAATTACTGGCTAATGATTTGATGGAGGAATCTTCGTCTCCTTATGCGGCCCCTGTAACGTTGGCTTTTAAAAAGGAAGATAATGAACCTACACGTCTTGTTATCGACTCTCGAGAATTGAACTCAATTCTGGTTTCTGAATTAACCATTCCCTAGAATTGAAGATTTCATAGTAAAAACAGGAAACTGTAGGTTTTACTCAGTTTTAGACATTAGTTCAGCTTTTTGGACAATTGCTATTCGCGAGAAAGATCGGCATAAAACAGCTTTTGTGACTCAATCTGGACATTTTCAATGGAAAAGGTTACCCTTCCGATTAAAGGTTTCACCAGCAATATTTCAGCGTGTGTTGGCAAATATCATACGTAGAGGGAGTTTGGCAGATTTCTGCGTGAATTATATTGATGATTTAAGTGTTTCCTCAGAAACGTTTGAAGAACATTTAGAACATTTAGAAAAATTACTAGAAGTTATAAGAAAAGAAGGTTTCAAATTAACTTCAAAAAAATGTCATTTCGTTCAACCTTCTGTTAAATATTTGGGTCATATTATCAGTTATAACTCGATTCCACCTTGCAATGATAATTTAAAATCGATTCGTGAATTCCCTCAACCGAAAAATAGAAAAAACATTAGGCAATTTTTGGGGAAAATTAATTTTTATTACAAATTTATCAATAATCATACTATACAGTTGGAACCGTTTCACAACTTGTTGAGGAAAGATGTAGCTTTTAAGTGGGATTTAAGATGTCAAGAGAGTTTTGACTATATTAAAGATTATTTGTGTAAATGTCCAGTCTTAGGAATTTTCGATCGAAATAGAGACACATATGTTTTCACAGATGCTAGTGCCCTGGGCATGGGCGCAGTTTTGAAGCAGAAACAAGATTCAGGCGAATTGGAACCAATAGCTTACATCTCAAAGGAATTTACCCCTTCTCAAGCTAAGAAAAAGCTATATATTTAGAATGCTTAGCCAAGAAAGAGGCGATTAAGTTCTGGCAATATTGGTTATTAGGTATTTCATTCAAGGTTATATCTGACCACAAACCATTGAAAATTTGAGAGTTAAAGCTAGAACCGATGAGGAGTTAAGTGATTTAATATATTATCTTTCTCAATATAATTTTTCGATTGAATATTCACCGGGTAGAGATATCCAAGAAGCTGATGCTTTATCTCGTAATCCAGTATTGGAATCCTTGGGAAGTTTAGATGATGTACTTCAAGTAGTAAACTTGGTAACTCTAGAAGATATCAAATCAGATCAAAATGGCATATCATTTGAAAAACATGACGGAACAGTTAGAAAAAAAAGGACGTTATTTATAAAAAGTTGCGCAAGGGAGAAAGAATATTTATTTCAAAGGAATTCGCAGTTAAGATTATTGGGAGAATTCATGTGAGATATGGTCATATTGGACCGGCGCATATTTCGATGAAAATGAGAGCCTCTTACTATTGTTACAACTTAGATAGCCTTATAAAGAAAATATGTAGTAGTTGTGAAATATGTAGGAAGAATAAAACTCGTAAAGGTCAAACTGTAGGGTTATAATCGCGGTTGGGTCCGGCAGAAAAACCATATGAAATCATGTCCTTGGATACAATCAGTGGTTTTTCCGGATATAGATCATCAAAAAGATATTTGCATTTATTAGTGGATCACTTAACAAGATTCGCTTTTACATACAGTTCAAATGGGCAACAAGCTAGTGATATAATTAAATTTTTAAGACCAATTGTCGAAAGTAATCAAGTTAAGATACTGTTGGCTGGCCAATACCCTGCCATTACTTCCAGATCCTTCAGAGATTTTTTAAATATTTATAATATAACTCTAGTATTAACTGCAGTGGATTGTCCATCATCAAATGGATTGAATGAACGTTTGAATCAAACTCTAGTTAACAGGATACGGTGTAAGATAAATGAACAACCAAATCGTTCATGGCCGGATATTTCTGCCAAATGTACTGAAAAGTGTAATGAAACTACGCATAGCGTAACAAAATTTGCCCCAAATTATTTGCTCAATGGTGTTCAATCACATATAGTTCCTGTAACCCTACGTAATGAAACTGATTTACATAGAGATAGGGAATTAGCATTTCAAAACTCCAAAATAAATCATAATTCAAATAAGGCGAGAATTGATAAAAATAGAAAGAATATAGAATTCAATATCGGTGATGACGTGTATGTGGAACTGGGAAATTGACTGAATAGGGGAAAATTAGATAGCGTACGTACGGGTCCGCATAAGATAGTAAGTAAGATGTCTAATGTAATATATAGAGTAAATTTAGGTCATGGAAATAGGTCTGAATATGTACATGTTAATAAGTTAACCCCGTATTCGAGGGGGGAGATGTAAAAGTATAAGATGCCTGTCTTATCTTTTTTGGCTGGACAATGATTTTGTTCTATACTTAGTTATAAGAATAAGCTTTGTATCGTTTCATCTATGTTTAGTTATAAGAATAAGAATAGGTTTTGTATCGTTTCATCTGTGTTCATTGGTCTCTTGATAGTTGACATTGATCATGTGTTTGAGATACCGATTGTAGGTTATATAGGTTATGATGTGAACTTTGAATTTAGAATGAATGAGATAAGATTGTTTACGGAAAAATCGACATAAAATTGATTTTTTTTTTCAGGTGAGATTTTAGAATATGTTATGGATTTTTAAATATTACTGAACAAGTGAAATTTCTTTTCAGAATAAATCAATTGCTTTTCAATTCCGTTGAACATTCTTACATATATTTCTGAAGTTTCTTTTTTGTTTATTTCCTTTCATCCTATAAAGATTAGTATGTTCTCCGATTTGAAGGGCAGATATATTTGAAATGACCATAATTCTTTTAATCAGCTGCAAATTGCCACAATTTTCTGATCAAATAATATTTTTGTGACAATCTTCAGCAGATTAAAAGAAATATGGTCATTTCATATGTATTTGTTTTTAAATCCAATAAAAATATGGGATTCAACCTGCGCTTGCGTGGAATCCTATGATAACTCATATAAAGTGCACTAGAGGGCGCCACGAGACGGGACGTTGTGCGAATGGAATCTGTTATCAACTAGGCGATGACTAAAGATGGCGCTGTAAGTTGAGCTTTCGAAGCCGGGACCAAAATTCATGCCAGAGTGGCCTATCTATGGGAAGTCTATGTGCAAGACTTCCGGATCCGAACGTGTTGGCAATCTCTAGCATTAGTATGCGGTTCTCGGTCATCAAAATATTGTGATTGAGAATCTTCAGAGAGTCTCCATTTTTTGTACGAATCGGATCACCCTCTGGAAGCTTCAGGTCTACTCTGGTAGTAATTTTCTGTGAAATGAGCACTGCAGATCTTGTTGTGAGTTTTTGATTCGCAGTCTTTCCTTCTTATGGCTTTTATCCTCTTTTTATCAATTTAAGATTCTTGTGGGGCAAACAGAAATAGATAAATGAAATTTCGATACTTCAGAAAAAATACCTTTTGAAGTATGCACTGAGTCAATTAGATCACTGCAGACCTACCAGTCCAGAAGAAGAATTTTTCAAGCGAGAATCTTTCGCGAAATTTCTTAGTTTATTGTATTCTCTGGAGGAAAAAACTGGGGATGCTGTACCATCTGAGAAACATGGTTTGTCTAGTTATGATAGTTCTGAGGATGAGCATTATGATGAATCGTGTGTACGAAATGGGGGACCAAATATGCCTTCTTCAACTCCTCGTGCGGCTGTGGTGGGCTCCGGTTGTGCAGGTGTTAGTAATTTCAAGCCTGTGCCAGTCTTTAAATGGGGTTTGAAATTTTCTGGGGATAAAAGAGACATGTCAGTACATGCGTTTCTTCAACGAGTGGAAGAGATGTGTGAAGCCAGAGGAGTAACTAAATGTGACGTCTTGCGTTTAGCGGTTGATCTATTTGAGGGCGTAGCTTTGATTTGTTATAGAGCAGTAAAGAATTCGATACTGGATTCACTCCGAAGTGAATTCGGGCCCTTTAATTATGATGAAAAACTGTATGAGGAAATTCAAAAGCGTACGCAGGAAAAGGATGAACAAATTGCAATTTATTTGGCAACTATGAAATCGTTGTTCAGTCGGTTGAGATTACCCCCATCTGAACGAGAACAAATTAGAAGGGTGATAAGAAATATTTTAGCGTTCTTTCAAACTCAGTGAACGTTACTGAAAGTGGATTGTTATGAGTAATTAAAACGCTATTGCCGTCAATTAGAAGAGCGAAGAGAGTCAGTTGAGTCATTTGGTTTTTCTTCCTTTTCACAAGACTTCCGGATCTGAACGCGTTGGGAATCTCTAGCACTAGTATTCCGTTCTCGGTCATAAAAATATTGTGATTGAGAATCTTCAGAAAGTCTCCATTCTTTGTACGAATCGGATCACCCTCTGGAAGCTTCAGGTCTACTCTGGTAGTAATTTTCTGTGAAATGAGAACTACAGATCTTGTAGTGAATTTTGATTCACAGTCTTCCCTTCTTATTGCTTCTCTCCTGTTTTCACCCATTCAAGATTCTTATGGGGCAAACAAAACAGATAAATTAAATTTCGATACTTCATAAACAAATACCTAATATGATGGACGTTTTGACATTATAAGGAAATATTAAACTTACAAAAGAAGTGAATGTCACCGTCATTTCTGAAATCATTGGAGATCAATTAAAAAACACCGCACCATATTGACATCGTAATTTCAATTAAACTGAAGCAAATCATTCAAAGACATATCAACAACAACAAATGGCCACTTTTTTGCCAGTTTCAATTAATTCCTCATTTTCGACTTCGAGTTAGGGATGTATGGTTTCTATGCTATGGATTCGAGTAATGTTGATTCCAGTGTAAAAATATTTTATGTGCCCGGTTTAATATTTTTTTATATCAAAATCAGAATTTTTTAATTTATATCTAAATATTTTACATCACCTATATTATATATCAGGTTTCCAGTTGAAAAGAAACGAATCAGTTATCTAGCAATCAAATAATACAATTTTCGAATTTCCATTCTAAAATGTTTTCTCTTTAGACCCCTTGTAACGTTTATTTTGAGATTTATTTTCTGTGAATGATTTATTTCGAATTCAGTGTATACTGTTCATAATACTTCAGGGTGTTTTTTTGGTTGCCTATTTGAAACATTCAATATTCTGATCGCGATTCGATTCCCGTGTTATTTTATTTACCTCTTATGTTCCATATGTGGGGCTGGGAGATTTGAATAATTCATTTCTTTGTTTTAATTGTGGTTACTGTGGAAGATTATAGTAAAAAGTTTCTTTGATAATAGCAAAATTATTTGGATTAAGATATGTTCTGCAATTTCGAATATATTGGCTGCTTGAAATATTTTGGAGATTTGAACAATATATTACCCTTGGGGGATAAATGATGGCTCAGCGATCAATTTTGATATAAGGCCGCTCACCATCTTACGCCTTTTTACTTTCACTTTTTATTTTTACTTTTACTTTTATTTTTACTTTCTGCATTTGTGGTTTTGTCGCTTCTACTTTGTCGTTTCCATTTCAAGTACTGGTCGTTGTTTCATCGAGGGAAGTGACCTTAAAAGTTATTCATCCAGACATTAGGATTGGAAATCGTCGATAGTTCATTGCACCATCAGGAATAGGGAGAACAACATTTATTTTTTTTTGATAAATGAGAATTGAAATAACTGGTAATCATTTCCTTGGATAGTTCACGGCCTATATTGAAGAATATCCTGGTATGTAAAAAAAATTCCTTCCTTACGACATTCGATCCATCTTGATCAATTAATCCTCGAAGCACAGTTACGAAGGAGGAAAAATGAGGAAATAACGATTACATTTTGAGTATTGAACCGATGGACTTGGCTCATTTTTTTATAGATGAAAAACTTTTTTTTATTCTTTCTCAAAGTATTTCATAGAATAATTGTTTCGATATACAGAGTGTGACCTTTACACTTGATCAAGTATAGAGGAAGCGGTAAATGTTGAAGTTTGATATAAATTCTTTAATTTTGTGAATATTTGAATAATATACTGGTAGAAAATCATTGAACTCATTTAATTTTTTTTGTATTCTAAATCGGTAGTGAATAATTTCATGAAAATTTTCAGTTTATTATTTCCACTTGTTAAGGTGTTTACGTGTTTGGCCAAAACAAGTCCTTTTTTGCAAATCAGCAATTTTTTTTTTTGGGTTTCGTACTTGTTATCTCACTTTAAATATTTTCTTGAGAGGTTAGGGTTAAATACGTTGGCACCCATAGTAACATCATTTGAACCCACGCCGTCTCCACTGCAAAACGGTGGTCCTAGCTTCCTCATTTTTTTTTTGTAATTTTTTTTTGCGGTTTTGGATCATTTTATTTTGCCATACAAATTTTGAGTGAGATAAAGTGTTATACCCTATTATTAGTGTTAGCAGATATATAAATTTTTGCTTATATCTCGAAATCATAAGAAGGTAGCGAAAAAAGAATACTACTGTCAGTTTCTCAGAAAAGAGAATGGGAATATGGTATCAGATTTTTATCCTTTGATTCAAAAGTTGTAGTGTTAAAACATCAAAATATGTCTACCCTGTACAGTAGCTCCATATAATATAATCTCAACTGAAACATTTAATTCCTCGTTGAGGAGATGCTTCCAAATATGTATCAGAAAAAAAAATGGAATACAGAACGAATAAACTGAGTTTAGTTACAGTTTGGACTTCATTACACCAATAAATCAGCTATATTCTAATAACTCAATATTAAATAAATATGAACTGAAGAAACCAGAGCAAACAAACTTAATTCACAAAATAAAGAACAATTCATTGAGAACACAAGCCATACATATTGTTGTTATATAATGAGGTGTACAACTACAATATATTCAAGAAAGAACTTTTCGGGAAAATGTATTCAACAACATTTCAAAATACATCTATGTTTTGTTGTATTCAATGAACCTATTCAATACAAGATAGCGTTGACCGACATACAAAAATCTGTTACCATAGCAACCAAAGAATCTGATCATACACCAAAGAGATTTTCCTTCAATCTATGGTTCTGATCATGGATAACGTCACTTATTTTAATAAATAGATACAATTTAGGACTATGTTGAGAAATGTTGATATTTTTTTGAGCCTATGAACTAACGAATGATTTCATAATCGAATGATATTAATAGTAAGAACAATTTATGGCGTTTTATGATAATATAGCGTACAATTCGATGCTGTGAAGCGTATACGTTTTATTTTCAATGTGATTACACTCAATAATAATGATATTATTATTAACATTCAATTTTTATTACCTGAATATTTGCCAATCTGCAAATTTCACAATAGTTCGATGATATAATCTCCAAATTATTATAATATGCTTATCTAATAAATGACTAATTTCCAAATTTCAAAACATGGAGTACAGTATGTGTGGCTGACGGGAGACGACTCGTATAATCTAGTGCTGCAGAATCGCCTTTCGGCTTAAGGGCCCTATAGACCTTGATGTATGCTGCGATGCAGGCATCGACTCTTATGCTTCATGATGCAAGTAGCAGTGTGCATAGTACGAAATCACGTATTTGGCATCAGTTGCGGCTTGCCGCGCTGTAGAGTCTGGAATCCCGTTTTGGTCGGAGAGCCACGATGCCGAGTCGGTGATGCTCATGCAAGTGTCGACGTGTATAGTATTGCGTCGATGCAAAGACGAGATTATACTGTTAATTTACCTTTAAGTATCCTTCCTTGTATATAGCAGTACACGTTTCAGGAATAATTCTGCCTAATAGTTGAGGAGAAATCGCCGTAGAAAACTTTAAATCTTCATAACTATTACCAGTAGCTAAGTATCTCAACGTTGCCGCCAGTCTTTCTTCTGCAGTAACGGACTCCCTCATTATCGTATTAACTTTTTCGATTCGGTGACGAAATTTCTCCAAAGTATATTCAAAACATTCCTCATTCATACGAAGGTAGTTCCTATAGTCCGATGGCTCATGTACTTTTAGCTCTTTCAACAAATTCACATTTGAATTCGACTCGCAAATACTAATCGCACTAATAGTTAGATTTCTTCACCCCACTGTTCTTGTGTTGCATCATCGAAGCGATTCAGGCATCGCAACAAGATTGGATTTGTGTAGGCGCTATGCAACTGACGCAAGTCTCATGAAACTTTGGAGTCGATGCCCGCATCACAACATGTATCAATGTGTGTGGCTATCTTTAGGGGAGATACGATTATACCAGATACGAGAGACTGCATATACTCGTGTCTAGACACACACATTACAGTTTGCCTCCGTTTATGCTCATGCGCAGTGAGTTGCGATGAACCATTGACTGACGGTTTAGCGGGATATCATTTTATATTCCGCAGCGATCCGTACCTCGCACCATTTCGTTTAACATGGAAGAAACATTCTGCAAAACCTGCGAAAAAAAATTCTTTTCCAAGAGGACTTTCAGAACCCACTTGAAAAAAATCCATCCTGGTGAATATTAAATTTAGAAATATTTGTTTTTTGAGATACGGGCCTTGAAATTTCTAACCTGATACATCAATTTGAAAATGAGAATATGATTTTTGATTCTGTTAGCGCCGGTCCATAAATATTGGGATTTCGCATGTCGAAAACTGAATATTACCTTATGAAGATATTTTTTTGACCAAATCTTGAACCTTGGGTTATAATATAACGTATTCAATGTTAATTCAAATTCATAGGATCATATTACTTTTTTGGGAAGAATTGCGCAAAAATAAATTATATCAGATCAGAATTTGCCTACACTTTTGGGCTTGACCCTTTTTTTTTCAAATTGTTAACATTCAGAATTGTAATCAACTCATATTTTATTTCATATCATTTTGCTATAATTCCAAAGCGAACTAATCCGCCAAAAGCAAGTTGCAATGCTTGTGGTGAATTTTTTGTGAAATATTGTAATTTAATAAGACATGTAAAAAGGTTTCATCCAGGTATTAATTATTATATATATTATTTTATATAAGTGAATTTTTAACACGTTTATAATAGCGAAATAGTTAAGTGCGGAGATTTAAATGCAGTTGAGATGGAATTATTCGTGGGTAATTCCGCAGAAATGCAGATCTGCAGAAAAAATTGAGATTAGTAGGTACTTGCTGACACGTGTTTCTACTTATTGGCTTCTTCGGGGCAAGGAAACCTTCAAAATGTGAAAGGAATTATAACTATGGAGGAGCTTTTAGCTCTGAAAAATATGGTAGCTCCGATTAGACCGACATTACACTCTATACAGGCACAGCAATGCCGAAATATTCAAACAGTAGCCACAGGCTCGAATAATATTCATATTCACCATAATAAGAATATTCCGGTTCAAAGGAACCTGCATGAAACGCGTAAAACGAAAGTTGTGGTTTATCAAACCCACCTAATGATGAAGTAAATAAAATTTCAATTAATTTACTACAAACAGAATGGTTAATTAATATTAATTTTTATTCGTTATATATTTTTCAATAAATATTTTCATAGATATTAAAGTGCTTTTTTTGTACCTACCTTATTACTATTCTTTCGAACCCGTTTCGAAGGAAAATGGTTGAGTATCAAAGCAGCCAAACCATCAAGATTAAATCAGTTCACGATGGAAAATTGTCAAATTACCTCCTCAGAATTGTGAAGTTCATTGCAAATACTTTATTTTACCATTAAATACCTACATATATATTATACCATTAGGCTGTTAGAGGTAAATATGTGGCCATATTATGGCCTTTTTTTTGAAGCTCAGAGACTAACATCTGGACATGAAAACCAATTTCTTTTTAGCAGTATTGATTTTACAGGAAAACATTCACCATTTACAAACGTTTAGCATACGTTTGTATGTTTACTGGGTCTCCCAAAAATATCTTGTAACACTGTCATTGTCATCGCAATCGATGATTGAATTTGGTAAAATGTAAAATCAAAACACGTTGCTTTACCGAATTTTTTTCCATAATTAATTTTCAGTCTTCACCTTACTGCCAAATATTAGTTGTCAAGACTTATGTTTGCCAAAATTTACCTTCCTAGCGGATAGAAAACACTTCATAATCACCTTTTTATCGAAGCTCAGAGACCAACATCTGGACATAAAAACCAATTTCCTTTTAGCTTAACACTATTGATTTTACAGGAGGACAGAGTTAAAAAAATAAATTTTTCAATGGCCAATGTTTACCGAACCGAAAATAAGACAATGTTGTTGAAATGTATCTATAGAACTTTCCAAATGAAATAAATATTAGGTACCTATACATAATAGGGCCATTTAAAAATGTCAAAATGATATTGTCACAACAATTTCAAGAAATACCCCGTACCTACACTCTTTTGTGGAAAAGGTGTTCTTTCGAGAAACTTTTACGATTTCACTGTATGATGAAATAGTATTACCGTATTCATGATTTATTATACCTTCCAGGTGAAGCGTAGAGACTCTTTCATCTATTATTAACTTTGGGGAGTTTCAAAATATCATCTATTGGACTATTTCCATAAGTAAGAGAGCAAGTAGTTCAAGTCGTTTCACTTTTCATAATGATATAGGTATTACGGGAATTCAAATTTGCCTGGTAACTCTCTGCGCATGCGGATACAAACGGAGGCAAACTGTAATGTGTGTGTCTAGACACGAGTACTGCATATTCGTTTCTCGCTCGTACAATCGAGTGATGCATAATCGAGAGATGAGCCGAGAGACGATTATGCTGCACTCGATTATACGAGCGAAAGATCGTGTTGTCGTCTATGTCTCGTCCCCACTCCCCACGCAGCTGTACTGTACAGATTAGTAATTACTATCCGTTACTTATAATCGAGATATCCCGAGACATTTCTTTAATCGAATGATTTCGTTAGTATATCTCATAATCGCCCACCTCTAGTAAAAATAGTGTGCAATACATATATAAAATGATATAAATTGCTATTTATTGAAGAAATTATTGTGAAAGTAGTCTCTGATACCAGATGTGTTACTGTTTAAGGTCCAAAATAGATAAATAAATGAAATGAACCCGCGGAAACGGTTGATAAAGTATACATTCACTCTGCACCAATATTTGTCGCTTCTTGTCTTGTAGCCTCACTGTTCGAAATACTTCATTGAAATAATATTAAATTTTGAGGCGAAATACACCAATTAGCATAAATTTCTGGTATCAATTTTTTACCGAACTGATATCTTGAGCAAACATTTTCAATTTCCTCCTTAAAATTTTTCCACTTGCAGTTTTTGGAATCTCTTCTATAAATACAACACCACCTCTCAGCCATTTCTGTCGGGATATCCTACCTACAAAAGCCAAGAATGAGTTCGTATCAAGTAATCAGTTGTCTGTTAGGTAAAAAAAGAATGAATCTAATAATTTTCCTAAATTTAGGATTTAAACAGAAGATATAAGTACATACTTCTCACAAAATCTTGTACTTCAATTTCGTTCAATGAAGATCCGTCTTTTTTAACCACGAATGCAAGAGGAAGTTCACCAGATCTTTCATCGGGAATACCAATTACTCCGCAATCTTGAATGTCAGGGTGACTTAATAAAAGTGCTTCTATTTCTGCCGGAGGAACCTGCATAAAGAAAAAAGGTTTTTTTTTGAATGAATCAAGAGCTTTTTTCACGTACTAATTATATTTTAGAAAACCAGTAGAATAGCATGTTATAGTTTTGCCCGAGTGTCTGCCATTTTTCGAATATCGAGACGAAAATGGTCTGGATTGATTGTTTTGACACTGATGTGAAAACAACCGAGTGAGACACACGAGTTTTGTCGAAATTTTTTCGTTCGCCACTGGATTAATGGAAGGACAATGATGCAAATAACTTACAGTCGCGGCAATATTTTGGAATTTTTTTCATTATAACTTAGAAATTGAACATGAAACATGCTTTATGAAGATGTCTATGATAAATTCAACATTATCATTTACTTGAAACCACCCTGGGTCTAAAAAGCGGGATGGAATTCAAGTATTCAATGAAAACAATCATAGCTACCAAACTATAAATAGAATTGAATTCAAATTCGGTATACTTGTATATCTATAGTAAGATGACCCCATAATTACTGCATATGTCTCATTCACTTGCAACCACCAGGGGGCCAGAAGGTATTCACCCCAATAATATAATTTTCATAAAGAATCCACCAGAAATGAGAGAATTTATTAGCTTCGGAGAATCATCCCTGAATATATAAGAAAATATTTCATTACTTATCTCCCCCTTGCAACATGAGGGGATGAATAAACGACATAAAAAATATTCGAAAAGTTATCGATACCTCCAGAAATTGACATAAAAACGATACCAAATTTTGTTATAGATTGTGCGTTACTCAAGACTAAAATATTACTCACTTACACTTGTATCCCATGGGGAGCTAGACGAGTTCCAGCAGAGTTTTCAATGACTCATAACTACCAAACCATACATAAAATTTATTTCAAATTCGGTACATAGATCCCGTAGATCCAACCCATAATTACATCTTGAGTCACATCCACTTGCAACCCCCAGGGAAATCTGTAAGTATTCACCCCAATAATTGAATATTTATAAAAAATCGAACAGAAATAGGGGATCTGTATTAGCTTCGTAGAATTTTCCCTTGATACATAAAAAAATATTCCATTACTTATAACCCAATTTGGTATAGTTTCTTTGTCAACTTCATTAGCTTCGGAGAATTATTACTGAATACATGGAAAAATTGCACCCCCTGGGTGGTTAGCAGACGTTTTAATGAAAAAATTACTGCATATGTCACATTCTTGCACAATTAAGAGATCTTCATTAGCTTCGTAGAATTATCACTTAATACGCACAAAAATATTTCATTACTTATCTCCACCTTGCAATCCCATGGGGGTCTGAAATAACGGCACAAGTAATAAACGAGAAGTTATCAATATCTCAAAAGCCTTATATAAGAAAGATATAGTTTGGTTATAATGTGTGACTCATTATACTCAAGATTAATATATATATATTCTTTTGAACTTTTGGCTGACAATATTTAATTAGCAAACAATAAAGCATATAGATCAGGGGT
Source organism: Micraspis discolor (assembly GCA_030674115.1). Classification (NCBI taxonomy): domain Eukaryota; kingdom Metazoa; phylum Arthropoda; class Insecta; order Coleoptera; family Coccinellidae; genus Micraspis; species Micraspis discolor. Next base: position 24,113 of record JARTUT010002205.1, read on the forward strand.
TAGTGACGGGGTGTCATACAATTCGGCGTATGACATAAAAGCCTAGGGTAAAAACCCCTGTGAAAAAAACCCTGGCTCCCCGTCTAAGTGTGAAAATACAAAAATAAGCTGAAATATATTTCAGGGACTTCTTTCTTCAAGAGTGATCTTCTATTGGTGGAGACAGAGACTTCTTCAAGGTGTTCACATTGAATCTGGAAATAAAAAGACAAAAGCAGAAAAAAGAACTGAATAACAAAAATACCTATCATATTCGTTTGAAATTTATAACCCATTCCAAGAAAGAGTTGGAAACATCATGAATAGCCCTAAAACCATCTTGAAATTTATATATGGGACAACTATCGATGAGATGAGGTATTGTTTCTTCTGCTTCTCCACATTCACAACTTGCACTAGGAACTGAGTTCCATTTAAATAGCATGCCATTGGTACGACCATGACCTGTTCTCAAACGATTAAGAACTGTCCAAATTTTTCTTGGAAGATCAAAACCAGGAACTTTTTCAGAAGGATCAGAAACGAGATATTTATTGAACATTTCGTAAGAGTTCCACTCAGTCTTCCATAATTCTTTATCACTTATGTTCATATTGAAGAACGTATTATGCCATAATGGTTTACGTGACTTCAATCTGGGAATTCTATTTTGTGGAAAATATGAAATAATTGGGAATAAATTGGGAAAAGAATGATATTTATTCCAAGAATTCAGAGCTGCAGTCTGTCTGCGAATATGGGGAGGGACAATATTAGACAATACTGGTAACCAATGAATCGGTGTAGATCTTATGGTGCCAGTAATTATTCTCATGGATGTATTCAATTGTGCATCTATTTTTTGTGTATGTGCACTATTAAACCAAACAGAGCAACAATACTCAGCTGCAGAAAAGACTAGGGCTAGAGATGCTGTACGAAGAGTGGAAGCATCAGCACCCCAAGAGGATCCAGCTAATTTCTGAACAATATTATTCCTAGTTTTTAGTTTTAGGCTCAGATCATTTAAATGAGCCTTGAAATTGAGAGATGAATCTAATTTAACTCCTAAGTATTTTGGATAGAAATTATGTTCGACAGGAGAATCATTGAAAGTTACAGCCAATTTTCTATATTTTTCATGGTTATTCAGATGGAAACAAGATACCTCTGTTTTGTTGGGATTTGGACATAATCGCCACTCAATAAAATAATTCTTTAAAATTTCCAAATCAGATGACAGTATGTTTTCCAGAGTATGGAAATCCGAATGTTGGTAAGCAATAGCAATGTCGTCAGCATAAACAAATTTTTGAGATGATGTAGTGGGCAAATCACTTAGATATAAATTGAAAAGTAAAGGAGCTAAAACTGATCCTTGAGGAAGGCCGTTTCTCAATGTTTTGAAGTTGCTACTCTTATTGTCAATAAAAACACGAAACCTTCTATCAGATAACATATTTTCTAATAATCGTACCATTTTCCCACACTTCAGATGGGTATAAAGTTTGAAAATTAATCCATCTTTCCACACAGTGTCATAAGCCGAGGATAAATCGATGAAAGCAGTTCCTGTTTTCAACCTATCATTGAAGCCTGACTCTATGAAAGTTGTAAGGCTGAGAACCTGATCCGAACAATTTCTGTTTTTCCTAAAGCCTCCCTGGAAATTTTGTAGAGCATTTTCTATAGAAGATTCAATTCTAAAAAGGACTAGCCTTTCTAATATCTTGAAAGGAACACTCAATAAACTGATGGGTCGATAACTACTAGGATCACAAGGATTTTTTCCTCGTTTCAAAATCCCTATTACTTTAGCCTTACGAAATTCGGAAGGAAAGTTTCCTGAATTCAGAATATTGTTATAGAAAGACAATAACCAAGACAAGGCCTTTTTTCCTAAATGTAAAAAAAGATTAATATATGATTCACTTTCAGTTGCACCCCCTGGTGGGCTAGCCAAGTAACAGCCGAGTTTTCAATGAGAAAATTCATAACTGGCAAACTATTTATAGAATTGATTTCAAATTCGGTTCATATATCCAGTAAAACCAACCCATAATTACAGCATATGTCACATCCACTTGCAACCCCCAGGGGGTCTGTAGGCATTAACCCTAACAATTAAATGTTCATAAAAGATCAACCAAAAATGAGAGATCTTTATTAGCTTCGTAAAATTATCTTTAAATACTCACAAAAATATTCCATTACTTATCTCCACCTTGCTACTCTATGAGGGTCTGAATAACGGCATAGGGACTATTCGAAAATTTCTTAATATCTCAAGAACTTGACATACAAAAGATGCCAAATTTGGTTATAATTTTTGCCTCAGTTTACTCAAGATTAATAAATGAGTCACTTCCATTTGCACCCCCTGGGGGGCTAGCCGAGTTCTAGCCGATATTTCAATGAAAACATTCATAACTGCCAAACTAACATTGGATTTATTTCAAATTCGGTACATATGTCCCGTAAAACCAACCCATAATTACAGCATATATCACATCTACTTGCAACGCTCAGGTGGTCTGTAAGTACTCACCCCTATAATTAAATAGTCATAGAAGATCAACCAATAATAGATCTTTATTAATAGAATTATCACTAAATAAACAAAAATATTTCATTACTTCTAACCAAATTTGGCATCGTTTCTATGTCAAGTTCTTGAGATATTCTTAGGTATTTCAATATTCCTTATTCCGTTATATCAGCCCCCACATGAGGTGGCTAGGCGTAGATGAGTAATGGAATATTTCTTAATGTATGCTACGAGGCTAATGAAGATCTATTGTTGGTTGATTTTCTATGAATATTTAATTATTGGGGTGAATACCTACAGACAACCTGGGCGTTGCAAGTAGATGTGATATATGCTGTCATTATGGGTTGGTTTTACTGTATATATGTAACGAATTTGAAATCAATCCTATGTTAGTTTGGTAGTTAACAATAAACCAAGACAACTATAACTCCACCAGATTTCTTGGCATGCTTATTGTTTTGATCTTAGAATGAGAATATAATTTGCGTGCCGGGAGAGATTTGAAGAGTACTGTATATGCCCTTTCTTCTCTAATGTAAGACTCTCACGAAACAAAGATCTAACTGAATGAGAGCCAACGGACCAACGAATTACACTCACCCTTTTGGTCTTCTTGATTTTCCTGGTGTTGGCGAAGGACCCTTCTGGGATCCAGACTTGACAGTGGCCAGGTTGTCCAAGTCACTTCACACAAAGATGTCTTGTTCTTTTGTTTGCGATTGCGATTTGCAATAGAGTTCTAATAGTATGCGGTTTCAACGAAGAAGTTCTTGCGATGGCGATAAAGTTCAAAAAAATATACGGTTTTCAACATGAAAGTACCTGCGGTCATTTCTTTAGTCGAACTGTACTACGTTAGAATTTTCCCCCACATAAACATGCGCAAGATGATGGTGCAATTAGTGCAATTCGTTGGCTACAATTTTTGTATTATGAATAAACTTAAGAGTCGTACATTAATTTGAATGAAAATAAAACAATTAACAAATTAAATGAAGCGTGAATACGGAACATACTCCCCTCTCCAAAAGGGGCTAATGAACCCTTTTTCCCAAAAAATAATAAAATATAATTAAACTAGTAAGCGGGTAGATCAATAGGCCCGTAGATCCATAGGCCAGTAGTTCAATAGGCCAGCAGTTCAATAGGCCAGTAGTTCAATTGGCCCATAGATCAATATAGACCATAGATCAATATAGACCGCAGATCAATAGGGCCCATACATCAATGAAGCGCGCAGAAACACGAAACACGTCAAAAAACCCGTTGAAAGCGAAAAAACATAAAAGTACTGGAAAAAACACGAAGAAACGTGAAAAAACACAGAAGAATCCGAAGAAAGACGAAAGAAACCGAAGTTATACGAAAGAAACCGAAATTACACGAAACAACACCAAGTAGCACAAAAGATCTAAAGGAACCTGAAAAAAACCCGAAACACAAAAGTACTTGTAAATTGCACACCCCGTATATCACCCGACCGTAAACTTGTTGTAAATTGCACACCCTGTATGACATTTTATCGAAATCCGCTCCCATTCGCGAGAAAACTTGAAGGAGAATGCATATGAGACACTCAGTATACAATTGATTAGCAGTGAAAAATAAACCAAAAGAATATCGTTGTAACTCCATCTATTCGAGTTCAGTAATTACCACGAAGGAAGTATCAAAATTATTCTATGGAGCTCCTATGTAACACCCCGTATATGTTTCGAAGATAATTTTTCCGTAAAAAAAGCCGAAGGAACACAAAAAACTTGAGAGCGCGCAAAAAAACAGAAGAACTTGTAAAGTGCTCACCCCGTATATCACCCGATCGCAAATTCATTGTAAATCGCACACCCTGTATGACATTTTACCGAAATTAGCTTTCACACGTGAAAAAACATGATGAAAAATGCATATGGAACACCCAGTATATAATTGATTTGCAGTAGGTGCTTTCATCATTAGAAAAAAACCGAAAGAATATCGTTTTAACTCTATCGTTTCAAGTTCGGTGCATTCCACGAAGAAAGAACCCGACGAAACACGGAAAAACTTGAAAGAACCCGAAGTACCACGAATGAACGAAAAATATCCAAAGGAACCGAAAAAACCCCGAAGGAGCACAAAATCACCGAAAGCGCGCAAAAAAACTCGAAGGAAAGCTTAATACCCCGAGGGAGCACAAAAAACCGAAAGCGTGCAAAAAATAATGAAAGAACTTTTGAATTGCGCACCCTGTATATCAATCGATCGCGAAATCATTGTTGATGGCACACCCTGTATGAGATTTCATTGAATTTAGCTCCCTTACGCGGAAAAGCACGAAAGCTGGAGAAAAACTCTGGTGAATGTCAGCGCTACTCAGATCTGACACCCTGTATATGCATCGAATATATTTTATCGAATTCAGAACCAAAACACACCGAAGGAACACAAAAAACTCGAATTTGCGCGAAAAAAATCAAATTAACTTGTGAATTGAGCACCTCGTATATCACATGATCGCAAGTTCATTGTAAATCGCACACCCTGTATGACATTTTATCGAAATCAGATCCCACTCTCTAATTGGTTCGCAGTGGGTGCTTTTTCCATAAAAAATTCAGACGGAAAATCTCTCGAAAAAAGAATCTGGTGAAAATCAGTGCTTTCCATAAGCACAGCCTGTATAGCGATTTTTTCGAGATAGCACAGCCTGTATAGCGATTCATCGCGATCTGTGTGCATTCTTCAAGGACGAAAATGAATTAGCGCGAAAATAGAGCCTGAAATGACGATTTTCAAACGCATATTTGAGGTGTTTTTCTCGCGACTCGTGAAACGTGAGTGGTCTCTAGAGATTCGGAATCTCCTTTAGATTCTTAATCGAGCACTTGGAAGGCCTGAAAAAACTTCGACCGCCCATATCGAGCGAAAAATTGATGCCGTATTTTCAAATTTGGAGCTCGCGTTCGGCTATCATCGGAATCGTATGAGAAACCATGACACTTCTCCTCGAATTTTGGAGGAAATTGCCGAATTTCGAATGAAGAATTCGCGGCCTTATCTCGCTACTTGGATATGAAGATTGGTACCCAGAGATGGGAAATTTCACGTAGATTCGTTTTCTACCGATCGCGGGGCGATTTATATCGTTTTCGAGCGGCACGGTGGGAAAACGTAGGTGTGGTTTTTGACGTTTCAGGGAAGTCGCGAGTCTAAAAATTGCCGTTTTATATGCATAATTTTCGTATAGATTTCGAGGGGCTCCGCGGCTGAGCTCGTAGCCGCGCATGGGGACGTTCCTCGTCCAGAAAAAGCGACCCCCCCCTCCCCGCGAGATGCTCCGGCTTCATAGGAGTACTTTCGCCCGTTTTTCGCCTTTCGGCGATTTCGCGAAAATGGCCGATTTCGCGATTTTCGTTTGAAAATTTCGGGCACTTTGAGAGCGCCCGGGGGGTGCTTCGGGGTCGCTTCTCCTAGAAGAGGATACGCCTTTTCGATCTGTTTTAAGATTGCCCCGGGTTCGGCCCTGCGGGCCTCACGCTCGGCTACGCCTCGCGGGTCCCTGACGGGACCATTTTCGATTTTTTCTCTGGTTCCCGATCTTATCATTTTAATATATTAGACTAGTAAGCGGGTAGATCAATAGGCCCGTAGATCCATAGGCCCGTAGATCCATAGGCCAGTAGTTCAATAGGCCAGTAGTTCAATAGGCCCATGGATCAATATAGACCACAGATCAATATAGACCGCAGATCAATAGGGCCCATACATCAATAAAGCGCGCAGAAACACGAAACACGTCAAATTACCCGTTGAAAGCGAAAAAGCTAGAAAGAACTGGAGAAAACACGGAGAAACGCGACAAAACACGAAGGAATCCGAAGAAACACGAAAGAAACCGAAGTTATACGAAAGAAACCGAAATTACACGAAACAACGCGAGAAAACACGAAAGAACACCAAGTAACACAAAAAATCTAAAGGAACCTGAAAAAAACCTGAAACACAAAAGTACTTGTAAATTGCACACCCCGTATATCACCCGACCGTAAACTTATTGTAAATTGCACACCCCGTATATAACCCGACCGTAAACTTATTGTAAATTGCACACCCTGTATGACATTTTATCGAAATCCGCTCCCATTCGCGAGAAAACTTGAAGGAGAATGCATATGAGACACTCAGTATACAATTGATTAGCAGTGAAAGAAAAAACCAAAAGAATATCGTTGTAAATCCATCTATTCGACTTCAGTAATTACCACGAAGGAAGTATCGAAATTATTCTATGGAGCTCCTATGTAACACCCCGTATATGTTTCGAAGATAATTTTTCCGTAAAAAAACCCGAAGGAACACAAAAAACTTGAAAAAACCTGAGAGCGCGCAATAAAACAGAAGAACTTTTAAAGTGCTCACCCCGTATATCACCAGATCGCAAATTCATTGTAAATCGCACACCCTGTATGACATTTTACCGAAATTAGCTTTCACACGTGAAAAAACATGATGAAAAAAGCATATGGGACACCCAGTATATAATTGATTTGCAGTGGGTGCTTTCATCATACGAAACGAACCGAAAGAATATCGTTTCAACTCTATCGTTTCAAGTTCGGTGCATTCCACGAAGAAAGAACCCGACGAAACACGGAAAAACTTGAAAGAACCCGAAGTACCACGAATGAACGAAAAATATCCAAAGGAACCGAAAAAACCCCGAAGTAGCACAAAATCACCGAAAGCGCGCAAAAAAACTCGAAGGAAAGTTTAAAACCCCGAGGGAGCACAAAAAACCGAAAGCGTGCAAAAAATAATGAAAGAACTTTTGAATTGCACACCCTGTATATCAATCGATCGCGAGATCATTGTTAATAGCACACCTTGTATGGGATTTCATTGAATTAAGCTCCCTTACGCGGAAAAGCGCAAAAGCTGGAGAAAAACTCTGATGAATGTCAGCGCTACTCAGATCTGACACCCTGTATATGAATCGAATATATTTTATCGAATCAAGATCCAAAACTCCCCGAAACAACACAAAAACTCGAATTTGCGCAAAAAAAATCAAATTAACTTGTAAATTGCACACCCCGTATATCACCCGATCGCAAATTCATTGTGAATCGCACACCCTGTATGACATTATACCGAAATCAGCTCCCATTCGCGAGAGAACTTGAAGAAAAATGCATATGGGACACCCTGTATTTAATTGATTCGCAGTGGGTGCTTTCTTCATAAAAAACAAACCGAAAGAATATCGTTTATAACTCTATCGTTTCGAGTTCAGTGCATTCCACCAAGAAAGAAACCGACCGAATACGAAAAAACGCGGAAAACATGATAGAACCCTAAGTAACACGAAATCTCTCGAAGAATAAATCTGGTGAAAAGCAGTGCTTTCCATAAGCACAGCCTGTATAGCGATTTTTTCGAGATAGCACAGCCTGTATAGCGATTCATCGCGATCTGTGTGCATTCTTATAGGACGAAAATGAATTAGCGCGAAAATAGAGCCTGAAATGACGATTTTCAAACGCATATTTGAGGTGTTTTTCTCGCGATATGTGAAACGTGAGTGGTCTCTAGAGATTCGGAATCTCCTGTAGATTCTTAATCGAGCACTTGGAAGGCCTGGAAAATCTTCGACCGCCCATATCGAGCGAAAAATTGATGCCGTATTTTCAAATTTGGAGCTCGCGTTCGGCTATCATCGGAATCGTATGAGAAACTATGACACTTCTCCTCGAATTTTCGAGGAAATTGCCGAATTTCGAATGAAGAATTCGCGGCCTTATATCGCTACTTGGATATGAAAATTGGTACCCAGAGATGGGAAATTTCACGTAGATTCGTTTTCTACCGATCGCGGGGCGATTTATATCGTTTTCGACCGGCACGGAGGGAAAACGTAGGTGTGGTTTTTGACGTTTCAGAGAAGTCGCGAGTCTAAAAATTGCCGTTTTATATGCATAATTTTCGTATAGATTTCGAGGGGCTCCGCGGCTGAGCTCGTAGCCACGCATGGGGACGTTCCTCGTCCAGAAAAAGCGACCCCCTCCCCGCGAGATGCTTCAGCTTCATGGGAGTACTTTCTCCCATTTTTCGCCTTTGGGCGATTTCGCGAAAATGGCCGATTTCGCGATTTTCGTTTGAAAATTTCGGACACTTTAAGAGCGCGCGGGGCGGGTTTCGGGGTCGCTTCTCCTAGAAGAGAATACGCCTTTTCGATCTGTTTTAAGATTGCCTCGGGTTCGGCCCTGCGGGCCTCACGCTCGGCTACGCCTCGCGGGTCCCTGACGGGACCATTTTCGATTTTTTTCTCTGGTTCCCGATCTTATCATTTTAATATATTAGACTAGTAAGCATGTAGATCAATAGGCCCGTAGATCTATAGGCCAGTAGTTCAATAGGCCAGCAGTTCAATAGGCCAGTAGTTCAATTGGCCCATAGATCAATATAGACCATAGATCAATATAGACCATAGATCAATAGGGCCCATACATCAATGAAGCGCGTAGAAACACGAAACACGTCAAAAAACCCGTTGAAAGCGAAAAAACATGAAAGTACTGGAAAAAACACGAAGAAACGCGAAAAAACACGAAAGAATCCGAAGAAACACGAAAGAAACCGAAGCTACACGAAAGAAACCGAAATTACACGAAACAACGCGAGAAAACACGAAAGAACCCCAAGTAACACAAAAAATCCAAAGGAACCTGAAAAAAACCTGAAAGAATTCATATAACTTGAAAGCGCGCAAAAAAACTCGAAGTCTCGCGAAACACCCCGGAGAAATACAAAAAAACCGAAAGCGCGCAAAAAAACAAAAGTACTTCTAAATTGCACACCGTGTATAACATTTTGTCGAAATCAGCTACCATTAGCGAGAAAACTTGAAGAAAAATGCATATGAGACACTCAGTATACAATTGATAAGCAGTGAAAAAAAACCAAAAGTATAATATCGTTGTAACTCCATCTATTCGAGTTCAGTGGATACCACGAAGAAAATATCGAAATTATTCTATGGAGCTCCTATGTAACACCCCGTATATGAATCGAAAATAACTTTTCCATTAAAAATTCCGAAGGAACACAATAAACTTGAGAGCGCGCAAAAAAACAGTAGAACCTGTAGAGTGCTCACCCCGTATATCACATGATCGCAAATTCATTGTAAATAGCACACCCTGTATGACATTTTATCGAAATTAGCCTCCACTTGTGGAAAAACATGATAACTTGAAGAAATATGCATATGGGTCACCCGGTATATAATTGATTCGCAGTGGGTGCTTATATCATAAAAAAGAAACCGAAAGAATATCGTTTCAACTCTATCGTTTCAAGTTCAGTGTATTCCACCAAGAAAGAACCCGACCAAATACGAAAAAACATGAAAGAACCCAAAGTAACACGGAAGAACGAAAAAATCCAAAGGAACTCAAAAAACCTCGAAGGAGCACAAAATCAACGAAAGCGCGCAAAAAAACTCGAAGGAATGCTTAAAAACCCGAGGGAGCACAAAAAACCGAAAGCGTGCAAAAGATAATGAAAGAACTTTTAAATTGCACACCCTGTATATCACCCGATCGTAAACTCATTGTAAATTGCACACCCTGTATGACATTTTATCGTAATCAGCTCCCTTACGCGGAAAAGCACGAAAGCGAGAGAAAAACTCTGGTGAATGTCCTCGCTACTCAGATCTGACACCCTGTATATGAATCGGATATATTTTATCGAATTCAGAACTGAAACACACCGAAGAAACACGAAAAACTCGAATTTGCGCGAAAAAAATCAAATTTACTTATAAATTGAGCACCCCGTAATATCACATGATCGTAAATTCATTGTAAATCGCACACCCTGTATGACATTTTATCGAAATCAGATCCCACTCCCTAATTGGTTCGCAGTGGGTGCTTTTTCCATAAAAAATTCAGACGGAAAATCTGGTGAAAATCAGTGCTTTCCATAAGCACAGCCTGTATAGCGATTTTTTCGAGATAGCACAGCCTGTATAGCGATTCATCGCGATCTGTGTGCATTCTTCAAGGACGAAAATGAATTAGCGCGAAAATAGAGCCTGAAATGACGATTTTCAAACGCATATTTGAGGTGTTTTTCTCGCGATTCGTGAAACGTGAGTGGTCTCTAGAGATCCGGATTCTCCTGTAGATTCTTAATCGAGCATTTGGAAGGCCTCAAAACTCTTCGACCGCCCATATCGAGCGAAAAATTGATGCCGTATTTTCAAATTTGGAGCTCGCGTTCGGCTATCATCGGAATCGTATAAGAAATTATGACATTTTGCCTCATTTCACCGTAGAAATTGCCGAATTTGGAATGAAGAATTAGCGGCCTTATCTCGCTACTTGGATTTGAGAATTGGTACCCAGAGATGGGGAATTTCCCCAAGTTTCATTTTTTACCGCCGTAAATGCGTTTAGAGGCTTGTATCGCCCGCATTGAGCGAAAGCATCATGGGTGATTTTGACGTTTCGCGGGGCTGGCGAAACTAAAAATTGCCGTTTTACTAACGGGATTTTAGCCTAGAAATAGGGGGGCTCCGGAGTTCTAATTGGTTCTAAGGAAACCGGACGTCCTCGCTCTCGGAATATGTGGCGAGTCCGGTACGCTGGGCGTTTCGGCTTCGGAGCCTATTTCCTTTTTTCCGGGGCACTTTAGATGATTTCGCGAAAAACGTCATTTTCGCGATTTTCGTTTGAAAATTTCGGGCACTTTAAGAGCGCCCGGGGGGGTTTTCGGGGTCGCTTCTCCTAGAAGAGGATACGCCTTTTAGATCTGTTTTAAGATTCCCTCTGGAGCGGCCCTGCGGGCCGCTCAGAAAGCTACGCTTTCCGGGTCCCTCACGGGACCATTTTCGATTTTTTCTCTGGTTCCCGATCTTATCTAAATAATATAGTGATAAGATCGGGGACCAGAAAAAATCAAAATTGGTCCCGTCAGGGACCGGAAAGCGAAGCTTTGAGCAGCCCGCAGGGCCGCTCGAGAGGGAATCTTAAAACAGATCGAAAAGGCGTATCCTCCTCTAGGAGAAGCGACCAAGAAAACCCCGGGCGCTCTTAAAGTGCCCGAAAATTTTCGAAAGAAAATCGCGAAATGACGTTTTTCGCGAAATCGCCCAAAGGCGAAAAACGGGCGAAAGTACTCTATGAAGCCGGAGCATCTCGCGGGGAGGGGGTCGCTTTTTCTGGACGAGGAACGTCCCCATGCGTGGCTACGAGCTCAGCCGCGGAGCTCCTCGAAATCTATACGAAAAATATGCATATAAAACGGCAATTTTAGACTCGCGACTTCCTGAAACGTCAAAAACCACACCTACGTTTTCCCTCCGTGCCGGTCGAAAACGATATAAATCGCCCCGCGATCGGTAGAAAACGAATCTACGTGAAATTTCCCATCTCTGGGTACCAATTTTCACATCCAAGTAGCGAGTCAAGGCCGCGAATTCTTCATTCCAAATTCGGCAATTTATACGGTGAAATGAGGCAAAATGTCACAATTTCTCATACGATTCCGATGATAGCCGAACGCGAGCTCCAAATTTGAAAATACGGAATCAATTTTTCGCTCGATATGGCCGGTGAAAGATTTTTTGCGCCTTCCAAGCACTCGAATAAGAATCTACAGGAGATTCCGAATCTCTAGATACCTACCACTTTTCGTGAATCGCAAGAAAAACACCTCAAATATGCGTTTGAAAATCGTCATTTCAGGCTCTATTTTCGCGCTAATTCATTTTCGTCCTTGAAGAATGCACACAGATCGCGATGAATCGCTATACAGGCTGTGCTATCTCGAAAAAATCGCTATACAGGCTGTGCTTATGGAAAGCACTGATTTTCACCAGATTCTTTCTTCGAGAGATTTCGTGTTACTTAGGGTTCTATCATGTTTTCCGCGTTTTTTCGTATTTGGTCGGTTTCTTTCTTGGTGGAATGCACTGAACTCGAAACGATAGAGTTATAAACGATATTCTTTCGGTTTTTTTTTTATGAAGAAAGCACCCACTGCGAATCAATTATATACGGGGTGTCCCATATGCATTTTTCTTCAAGTTCTCTCGCGAATGGGAGCTGATTTCGGTATAATGTCATACAGGGTGTGCGATTCACGATGAATTTGCGATCGGGTGATATACGGGGTGTGCAATTTACAAGTTAATTTGATTTTTTTGCGCAAATTCGAGTTTTTGTGTTGTTTCGGGGAGTTTTGGATCTTAATTCGATAAAATATATTCGATTCATATACAGGGTGTCAGATCTGAGTAGCGCTGACATTCACCAGAGTTTTCTCCAGCTTTTGTGCTTTTCCGCGTAAGGGAGCTTAATTCAATGAAATCCCATACAGGGTGTGCCATTAACAATGATTTCGCGATCGATTGATATACAGGCTGTGCAATTTAAAAGTTCTTTCATTATTTTTGCACGCTTTCGGTTTTTTGTGCTCCCTCGGGGTTTTAAGCTTTCCTTCGAGTTTTTTTGCGCGCTTTCGGTGATTTTGTGCTCCTTCGGGGTTTTTTCGGTTCCTTTGGATATTTTTCGTTCATTCGTGGTACTTCGGGTTCTTTCAAGTTTTTCCGTGTTTCGTCGGGTTCTTTCTTCGTGGAATGCACCGAACTTGAAACGATAGAGTTAAAACGATATTCTTTCAGTTTGTTTCTTATGATGAAAGCACCCACTGCAAATCAATTATATACTGGGTGTCCCATATGCATTTTTCATCATGTTTTTTCACGTGTGAAAGCTAATTTCGGTAAATGTCATACAGGGTGTGCGATTTACAATGAATTTGCGATCGGGTGATATACGGGGTGAGCACTTTACAAGTTCTTCTGTTTTTTTGCGCGCTCTCAAGTTTTTTCAAGTTTTTTGTGTTCCTTCGGGTTTTTTTACGGAAAAAGTATCTTCGAAACATATACGGGGTGTTACATAGGAGCTCCATAGAATAATTATGATACTTCCCTCGTGGTAATTACTGAACTCGAATAGATGGAGTTACAACGATATTCTTCTGGTTTTTTTTTTCACTGCTAATCAATTGTATACTGAGTGTCTCATATGCATTCTCCTTCAAGTTTTCTCGCGAATGGGAGCGGATTTCGATAAAATGTCATACAGGGTGTGCAATTTACAATAAGTTTACGGTCGGGTGATATACGGGGTGTGCAATTTACAAGTACTTTTGTGTTTCGGGTTTTTTTCAGGTTCCTTTAGATTTTTTGTAATACTTGGTGTTCTTTCGTGTTTTCTCGCGTTGTTTCGTGTAATTTCGGTTTCTTTCGTATAACTTCGGTTTCTTTCGTGTTTTTTCGGATTCCTTCGTGTTTTTTCGCGTTTCTCCGTGTTTTTTCCAGTTCTTTCTAGCTTTTTCGCTTTCAACGGGTAATTTGACGTGTTTCGTGTTTCTGCGCGCTTCATTGATGTATGAGCCCTATTGACCTGCGGTCTATATTGATCTATGATCTATATTGATCCATGGGCCAATTGAACTACTGGCCTATTGAACTACTGGCCTATGGATCTACGGGCCTATGGATCTACGGGCCTATTGATCTACCCGCTTACTAGTCTAATATATTAAAATGATAAGATCGGGGACCAGAGAAAATTTTGACAGGTGGTCCCGTTAGGGACCCGGAAAGCTTCGCTTTCCTTGCGGCCCGCAGGGCCGCTCGAGAGGGAATCTTAAAAAAAATCGAAAAAGCGAATCCTCCTCTAGGAGAAGCGACCCCGAAACCCCCCCGGGCGCGCTTAAAATGCCCGAAATTTTCGAAAGAAAATCGCGAAAGAAAATCGCGAAATCGCCGAAAGTGTCCCCAAGGGGGAAGATCTCACGGACGAACGGGGCCATTTCTCCGGCCGAGATCGGTCGCTTTTTCAAGAAAAAGAAATTCCTCATAATGTGGTACCGGTACGGACCGCGGAGCCCCTCGAAATCTATACGAAAATTATGAATGTAAAACGGCAATTTTTCGACCCGCGAGTACCGAGAAACGTCAAAAACCGCACCTACGTTTTCCCTCCGTGCCGGTCGAAAACGATATAAATCGCCCCGCGATGGGTAGAAAACGAATCTGCGTGAAATTTCCCATCTCTGGGTACCAATTTCCATATCCCAGTAGCGAGTCAAGGCCGGGGATATTCATTCCAAATTCGGCAATTTTCTCGATAATTCGAGGACAAGTGTCATATTTTATCATACGATTCCGATGATAGCCGAACGCGAGCTCCAAATTTGAAAATACGGCATCAATTTTTCGCTCGATATGGGTGGTGGAAGATTGTTAGCGCCTTGCAAGCACTCGAATAAGAATCTACAGGAGATTCCGAATCTCTAGATACCTACCACTTTTCGTGAATCGCAAGAAAAACACCTCAAATATGCGTTTGAAAATCGTCATTTCAGGCTCTATTTTCGCGCTAATTCATTTTCGTCCTTGAAGAATGCACACAGATCGCGATGAATCGCTATACAGGCTGTGCTATCTCGAAAAAATCGCTATACAGGCTGTGCTTATGGAAAGCACTGATTTTCACCAGATTCTTTCTTCGAGAGATTTCGTGTTACTTAGGGTTCTATCATGTTTTCCGCGTTTTTTCGTATTTGGTCGGTTTCTTTCTTGGTGGAATGCACTGAACTCGAAACGATAGAGTTATAAACGATATTCTTTCGGTTTGTTTTTTATGAAGAAAGCACCCACTGCGAATCAATTATATACGGGGTGTCCCATATGCATTTTTCTTCAAGTTCTCTCGCGAATGGGAGCTGATTTCGGTATAATGTCATACAGGGTGTGCGATTCACAATGAATTTGCGATCGGGTGATATACGGGGTGTGCAATTTACAAGTTAATTTGATTTTTTTGCGCAAATTCGAGTTTTTGTGTTGTTTCGGGGAGTTTTGGATCTTAATTCGATAAAATATATTCTATTCATATACAGGGTGTCAGATCTGAGTAGCGCTGACATTCACCAGAGTTTTTCTCCAGCTTTTGTGCTTTTCCGCGTAAGGGAGCTTAATTCAATGAAATCCCATACAGGGTGTGCCATTAACAATGATTTCGCGATCGATTGATATACAGGCTGTGCAATTTAAAAGTTCTTTCATTATTTTTGCACGCTTTCGGTTTTTGTGATCCTCGGGGTTTTAAGCTTTCCTTCGAGTTTTTTGCGCGCTTTCGGTGATTTTGTGCTCCTTCGGGGTTTTTTCGGTTCCTTTGGATATTTTTCGTTCATTCGTGGTACTTCGTGTTCTTTCAAGTTTTTCCGTGTTTCGTCGGGTTCTTTCTTCGTGGAATGCACCGAACTTGAAACAATAGAGTTAAAACGATATTCTTTCGGTTCGTTTCTTATGATGAAAGCACCCACTGCAAATCAATTATATACTGGGTGTCCCATATGCATTTTTCATCATGTTTTTTCACGTGTGAAAGCTAATTTCGGTAAAATGTCATACAGGGTGTGCGATTTACAATGAATTTGCGATCGGGTGATATACGGGGTGAGCACTTTACAAGTTCTTCTGTTTTTTTGCGCGCTCTCAAGTTTTTTCAAGTTTTTTGTGTTCCTTCGGGTTTTTTTACGGAAAAATTATCTTCGAAACATATACGGGGTGTTACATAGGAGCTCCATAGAATAATTTTGATACTTCCTTCGTGGTAATTACTGAACTCGAATAGATGGAGTTACAACGATATTCTTTTGGTTTTTTCTTTCACTGCTAATCAATTGTATACTGAGTGTCTCATATGCATTCTCCTTCAAGTTTTCTCGCGAATGGGAGCGGATTTCGATAAAATGTCATACAGGGTGTGCAATTTACAATAAGTTTACGGTCGGGTGATATACGGGGTGTGCAATTTACAAGTTCTTTTGTGTTTCGGGTTTTTTTCAGGTTCCTTTAGATTTTTTGTGTTACTTGGGGTTCTTTCGTGTTTTCTCGCGTTGTTTCGTGTAATTTCGGTTTCTTTCGATTAACTTCGGTTTCTTTCGTGTTTCTTCGGATTCTTTCGTGTTTTTTCGCGTTTCTTCCTGTTTTTTCCAGTTCTTTCAAGTTTTTTCGCTTTCAACGGGTATTTTGACGTGTTTAGTGTTTCTGCGCGCTTCATTGATGTATGGGCTCTATTGATCTGTGGTCTATATTGATCTATGGTCTATATTGATCTATGGTCCCTTATGATCTATGGTCTATATTGATCCATGGGCCTATTGATCTACCCGCTTACTAGTCCATATAATAATAGCAATAAGATCGGGAACCAGAGAAAAAAATCAAAATTGGTCCCGTCAGGGACCCGCGAGGCGTAGCCGAGCGTGAGGCCCGCAGGGCCGAACCCGGGGCAATCTTAAAACAGATCGAAAAGGCGTATCCTCTTCTAGGAGAAGCGACCCCGAAACCCGCCCCGGGCGCTCTTAAAGTGCCCGAAATTTTCAAACGAAAATCGCGAAATCGGCCATTTTCGCGAAATCGCCCAAAGGCGAAAAACGGTAGAAAGTACTCCTATGAAGCCGAAGCATCTCGCGGGGAGGGGGTCGCTTTTTCTGGACGAGGAACGTCCCCATGCGTGGCTACGAGCTCAGCCGCGGAGCCCTCGAAATCTATACGAAAATTATGCATATAAAACGGCAATTTTTAGACTCACGACTTCCTGAAACGTCAAAAACCACACCTACGTTTTCCCTCCGTGCCGGTCGAAAACGATATAAATCGCCCCGCGATCGGTAGAAAACGAATCTACGTGAAATTTCCCATCTCTGGGTACCAATTTTCACATCCAAGTAGCGACTCAAGGCCGGGGATATTCATTCCAAATTCGGCAATTTTCTCGATAATTCGAGGAGAAGTGTCATATTTTATCA
This sequence comes from Micraspis discolor, assembly GCA_030674115.1. Classification (NCBI taxonomy): domain Eukaryota; kingdom Metazoa; phylum Arthropoda; class Insecta; order Coleoptera; family Coccinellidae; genus Micraspis; species Micraspis discolor. The sequence goes on from JARTUT010002205.1 coordinate 41,523, forward strand.
TACGATTCCGATGATAGCCGAACGCGAGCTCCAAATTTGAAAATACGGCATCAATTTTTCGCTCGATATGGGCGGTTGAAGATTGTTTGCGTTTTCCAAGCACTCGAATAAGAATCTACAGGAGATTCCGAATCTCTAGATACCTACCACTTTTCGTGAATCGCAAGAAAAACACCTCAAATATGCGTTTGAAAATCGTCATTTCAGGCTCTATTTTCGCGCTAATTCATTTTCGTCCTTGAAGAATGCACACAGATCGCGATGAATCGCTATACAGGCTGTGCTATCTCGAAAAAATCGCTATACAGGCTGTGCTTATGGAAAGCACTGATTTCAACCAGATTCTTTCTTCGAGAGATTTCGTGTTACTTAGGGTTCTATCATGTTTTCCGCGTTTTTTCGTATTTGGTCGGTTTCTTTCTTGGTGGAATGCACTGAACTCGAAACGATAGAGTTATAAACGATATTCTTTCGGTTTGTTTTTTATGAAGAAAGCACCCACTGCGAATCAATTATATACGGGGTGTCCCATATGCATTTTCTTCAAGTTCTCTCGCGAATGGGAGCTGATTTCGGTATAATGTCATACAGGGTGTGCGATTCACAATGAATTTGCGATCGGGTGATATACGGGGTGTGCAATTTACAAGTTAATTTAATTTTTTTTGCGCAAATTCGAGTTTTTGTGTTGTTTCGGGGTGTTTTGGATCTTAATTCGATAAAATATATTCGATGCATATACAGGGTGTCAGATCTGAGTAGCGCTGACATTCACCAGAGTTTTTCTCCAGCTTTCGTGCTTTTCCGCGTAAGGGAGCTAAATTCAATGAAATCTCATACAGGGTGTGCCATTAACAATGATTTCGCGATCGATTGATATACAGGGTGTGCAATTTAAAAGTTCTTTCATTATGTTTTGCACGCTTTCGGTTTTTTGTGCTCCCTCGGGGTTTTAAGCTTTCCTTCGAGTTTTTTTGCTCGCTTTCGGTGATTTTGTGCTCCTTCGGGGTTTTTTCGGTTCCTTTGGATATTTTTCGTTCATTCGTGGTACTTCGGGTTCTTTCAAGTTTTTCCGTGTTTCGTCGGGTTCTTTCTTCGTGGAATGCACCGAACTTGAAACGATAGAGTTAAAACGATATTCTTTCGGTTTGTTTCTTATGATGAAAGCACCCACTGCAAATCAATTATATACTGGGTGTCCCATATGCATTTTTCATCATGTTTTTTCACGTGTGAAAGCTAATTTCGGTAAAATGTCATACAGGGTGTGCGATTTACAATGAATTTGCGATCGGGTGATATACGGGGTGAGCACTTTACAAGTTCTTCTGTTTTTTTGCGCGCTCTCAAGTTTTTTCAGGTTTTTGTGTTCCTTCGGGTTTTTTACGGAAAAATTATCTTCGAAACATATACGGTGTGTTACATAGGAGCTCCATAGAATAATTTTGATACTTCCTTCGTGGTAATTACTGAACTCGAATAGATGGAGTTACAACGATATTCTTTTTTTTTTTCACTGCTAATCAATTGTATACTGAGTGTCTCATATGCATTCTCCTTCAAGTTTTCTCGCGAATTGGAGCTGATTTCGATAAAATGTCATACAAGGTGTGCAATTTACAATGAGTTTACGATCGGGTGATATACGGGGTGTGCAATTTACAAGTACTTTTGTGTTTCAGGTTTTTTTCAGGTTCCATTAAATTTTTCGTGTTACTTGGTGTTCTTTCGTGTTTTCTCGCGTTGTTTCGTGTAATTTCGGTTTCTTTCGTGTAACTTCGGTTTCTTTCGTCTTTCTTCGGATTCTTCCGTGTTTTTTCGCGTTTCTTCGTGTTTTTTCCAATACTTTTATGATTTTTCGCTTTCATCGGGTTTTTTGACGTGTTTAGTGTTTCTGCGCGCTTCATTGATGTATGAGCCCTATTGATCTATGGTCTATATTGATCTATGGTCTATATTGATCTATGGTCTATATTGATCTATGGTCTATATTGATCCATGGGCCAATTGAACTACTGGCCTATTGAACTACTGGCCTATGGATCTACGGGCCTATTGATCTACCCGCTTACTAGTCTATTATATTAAAATGATAAGATCGGGGACCAGAGAAAATTTTGACAGGTGGTCCCGTCGGGGACCCGGAAAGCGCAGCTTTCCGAGCGGCCCGCAGGGCCGCTCGAGAGGGAATCTTAAAAAAAATCGAAAAAGCGAATCCTCCTCTAGGAGAAGCGACCAAGAAAAACCCCCCGGGCGCTCTTAAAGTGCCCGAAATTTTCAAACGAAAATCGCGAAATCGGCCATTTTCGCGAAATCGCCAAAACTGTCCCCAAGGGGAAGATCTCACGGACGAACGGGGCCATTTCTCCGGCCGAGATCGGTCGCTTTTTCAAGAAAAAGACATTCCTCATAATGTGGTACCGGTACGGACCGCGGAGCCCTCGAAATCTATACGAAAATTATGCATGTAAAACGGCAATTTTTCGACCCGCGAGTACCGAGAAACGTCAAAATCCGCACCTACGTTTTCCTCCGTGCCGGTCGAAAACGATATAAATCGCCCCGCGGCGGTAGAAAACGAATCTACGTGAAATTTCCCATCTCTGGGTACCAATTTCCACATCCAAGTAGCGAGTCAAGGCCGGGTATATTCATTCCAAATTCGGCAATTTTCTCGATAATTCGAGGACAAGTGTCATATTTTATCATACGATTCCGATGATAGCCGAACGCGAGCTCCAAATTTGAAAATACGGCATCAATTTTTCGCTCGATATGGGCGGTGCAAGATTTTTTGCGTTTTCCAAGCACTCGAATAAGAATCTACAGGAGATTCCGAATCTTTAGACAGCACCCGCGGTTCACGAATCGCAAGAAAAACACCTCAAATATGCGTTTGAAAATCGTCATTTCAGGCTCTATTTTCGCGCTAATTCATTTTCGTCCTTGAAGAATGCACACAGATCGCGATGAATCGCTATACAGGCTGTGCTATCTCGAAAAAATCGCTATACAGGCTGTGCTTATGGAAAGCACTGATTTTCACCAGATTCTTTCTTCGAGAGATTTCGTGTTACTTAGGGTTCTATCATGTTTTCCGCGTTTTTTCGTATTTGGTCGGTTTCTTTCTTGGTGGAATGCACTGAACTCGAAACGATAGAGTTATAAACGATATTCTTTCGGTTTGTTTTTTATGAAGAAAGCACCCACTGCGAATCAATTATATACGGGGTGTCCCATATGCATTTTTCTTCAAGTTCTCTCGCGAATGGGAGCTGATTTCTGTATAATGTCATACAGGGAGTGCGATTCGCAATGAATTTGCGATCGGGTAATATACGGGGTGTGCAATTTACAAGTTAATTTGATTTTTTTTGCGCAAATTCGAGTTTTTGTGTTGTTTCGGGGTGTTTTGGATCTTAATTCGATAAAATATATTCGATTCATATACAGGGTGTCAGATCTGAGTGGCGCTGACATTCACCAGAGTTTTTCTCCAGCTTTCGTGCTTTTCCGCGTAAGCGAGCTAAATTCAATGAAATCTCATACAGGGTGTGCCATTAACAATGATTTCGCGATCGATTGATATACAATTTAAAAGTTCTTTCGTTATTTTTTGCACGCGTTCGGTTTTTTGTGCTCCCTCGGTGTTTTAAGCTTTCCTTCGAGTTTTTTTGCGCGCTTTCGATGATTTTGTGCTCCTTCGGGGTTTTTTCGGTTCCTTTGGATATTTTTCGTTCTTTCGTGGTACTTCGGGTTCTTTCAAGTTTTTCCGTGTTTCGTCGGGTTCTTTCTTCGTGGAATGCAGAGAACTTGAAACGATAGAGTTAAAACGATATTCTTTCCGTTTGTTTCTTATGATGAAAGCACCCACTGCAAATCAATTATATACTGGGTGTCCCATATGCATTTTTCATCATGTTTTTTTACGTGTGAAAGCTAATTTCGGTAAAATATCATACAGGGTGTGCGATTTACAATGAATTTGCGATCGGGTGATATACGGGGTGAGCACTTTACAAGTTCTTCTGTTTTTTTGCGCGCTCTCAAGTTTTTTGTGTTAATTCGGCTTTTTTTACGGAAAAATTATTTTCGAAACATATACGGGGTGTTACATAGGAGCTCCATAGAATAATTTTGATACTTCCTTCGTGGTAATTACTGAACTCGAATAGATGGAGTTACAACGATATTCTTTTTGTTTTTTTTTCACTGCTAATCAGATGTATACTGAGTGTCTCATATGCATTCTCCTTCAAGTTTTCTCGCGAATGGGAGCGGATTTCGATAAAATGTCATACGTGGTGTGCAATTTACAATAAGTTCACGGTCGGGTGATATACGGGGTGTGCAATTTACAAGTACTTTTGTGTTTCGGGTTTTTTTCAGGTTCCTTTAGATTTTTTGTGTTACTTGGTGTTCTTTCGTGTTTTCTCGCGTTGTTTCGTGTAATTTCGATTTCTTTCGTATAACTTCGGTTCCTTTCGTGTTTCTTCGGATTCCTTCGTGTTTTTTCGCGTTTCTCCGTGTTTTTTTCCAGTTCTTTCTAGCTTTTTCGCTTTCAACGGGTAATTTGACGTGTTTCGTGTTTCTACGCGCTTCATTGATGTATGGGCCCTATTGATCTGCGGTCTATATTGATCTATGGTCTATATTGATCCATGGGCCAATTGAACTACTGGCCTATTGAACTACTGGCCTATTGAACTACTGGCCTATGGATCTACGGGTTTATGGATCTACGGGCCTATTGATCTACCCGCTTACTAGTCTAATATATTAAAATGATAAGATCGGGAACCAGAGAAAATTTTGACAGGTGGTCCCGTCAGGGACCCGGAAAGCGTAGCTTTCCGAGCGGCCCGCAGGGCCGCTCAAGAGGGAATCTTAAGAAAAATCGAAAAGGCGTATCCTCTTCTAGGAGAAGCGACCGCGAAACCCCCCCGCGCTCCCTCCAAGTGCCCGAAATTTTCGAAAGAAAATCGCGAAAATGACGTTTTTCGTGAAATCGCCCAAAGTGCCTCAGAAAAAAGGAAATAGGCTCCGAAGCCGAAACGCCCAGCGTCCCGGACTCGCCACATATTCCGAGAGCGAGGACGTCCGGTTTCCTTAGAACCCATTAGAACTCCGGAGCCCCCCTATTTCTAGGCTAAAATCCCGTAAGTAAAACGGCAATTTTTAGTTTCGCCAGCCCCGCGAAACGTCAAAATGACCCATGATGCTTTCGATTCGTGCATGCGCTACAAGCCTCTAAACGCATTTTCGGCGGTAGAAAATGAAACTTGAGGAAATTCCCCTTCTCCAGGTACCAATTTTCATATCAAAGTAGCGATATAAGGCCGCGAATTCTTCATTCCAAATTCGGCAATTTACTCGATATTTCGATCAGAAGTGTCATAGTTTCTCATACGATTCCGATGATAGCCGAACGCGAGCTCCAAATTTGAAAATACGGCATCGATTTTTCGCTGGATATGGGCGGTGGAAGATTTTTTCCACCTTCCGAGCACTCGAATAAGAATCTACAGGAGATTCCGAATCTCTAGATACCACCCGCGATTCAAGACTCTTAAGAAAAACACCTCAAATATGCGTTTGAAAATCGTCATTTCAGGCTCTATTTTCGCGCCAATTCATTTTCGTCCTTGAAGAATGACAGATCGCGATGAAGATCGCGATGAATCGCTATACAGGCTGTGCTTATGGAAAGCACTGATTTTCACCAGATTCTTTCTTCGAGAGATTTTCCGTCTGAATTTTTATCATGTTTTCCACTGCGAACCAATTAGAGTGGAAGCACTGGATTTAATTTCGATAAAATGTCATTCAGGGTGTGCGATTGACAATGAATTTACGATCATGTGATATTACGGGGTGCTCAATTTATTCTTCAAGTTTCGCGAATGGGAGCTTTTTTCGAGCAAATTCGATTTTCGTGATTCTTCGGTGTGTTTCAGTTCTGAATTCGATAAAATATATTCGATTCATATACAGTGGTATCAGATCTGAGTAAGCGCTGATATATTCGACCAGAGTTTTCTCTCCAGCTTTCGTGCTTTTCCGCGTAAGGGAGCTGAATTCAATGAAATGTCATACAGGGTGTGCCATTAACAATGAATTCGCGATCGATTGATATACAGGGTGTGCAATTTACAAGTTCTTTCGGTATTTTTTGCACGCTTTCGGTTTTTTGTGCTCCCTCGGGGTTTTAAGCTTTCCTTCGAGTTTTTTTGCGCGCTTTCGGTGATTTTGTGCTCCTTCGGGGTTTTTTCGGTTCCTTTGGATATTTTTCGTTCATTCGTGGTACTTCGGGTTCTTTCAAGTTTTTCCGTGTTTCGTCGGGTTCTTTCTTCGTGGAATGCGCCGAACTTGAAACGATAGAGTTAAAACGATATTCTTTCGGTTTGTTTCTTATGATGAAAGCACCCACTGCAAATCAATTATATACTGGGTGTCCCATATGCATTTTTCATCATGTTTTTTCACGTGTGAAAGCTAATTTCGGTAAAATGTCATACAGGGTGTGCGATTTACAATGAATTTGCGATCGGGTGATATACGGGGTGAGCACTTTACAAGTTCTTCTGTTTTTTTGCGCGCTCTCAAGTTTTTTCAAGTTTTTTGTGTTCCTTCGGGTTTTTTTACGGAAAAATTATCTTCGAAACATATACGGGGTGTTACATAGGAGCTCCATAGAATAATTTTGATACTTCCTTCGTGGTAATTACTGAACTCGAATAGATGGAGTTACAACCATATTCTTTTGGTTTTTTTTTTCACTGCTAATCAATTGTATACTGAGTGTCTCATATGCATTCTCCTTCAAGTTTTCTCGCGAATGGGAGCGGATTTCGATAAAATGTCATACAGGGTGTGCTATTTACAATAAGTTTACGGTCGGGTGATATACAGGGTGTGCAATTTACAAGTACTTTTGTGTTTCGGGTTTTTTTCAGGTTCCTTTAGATTTTTGTGTTACTTGGGGTTCTTTCGTGTTTTCTCGCGTTGTTTCGTGTAATTTCGGTTTCTTTCGTGTAACTTCGGTTTCTTTCGTGTTTCTTCGGATTCTTCCGTGTTTTTTCGCGTTTTTTCGCGTTTTTTCCAGTACTTTCAGCTTTTTCGCTTTCAACGGGTATTTTGACGTGTTTCGTGTTTCTGCGCGATTCATTGATGTATGGGCCCTATTGATCTATGGTCTATATTGATCTATGGTCTATATTGATCCATGGGCCCATTGAACTACTGGCCAATGGAACTACTGGCCAATTGAACTACTGGCCTATTGAACTACTGGCCTATGGATCTACGGGCCTATTGATCTACCCGCTTACTAGTCATCTAATATATTAAAATGATAAGATCGGGGACCAGAGAAAATTTTGACAGGTGGTCCCGTCAGGGACCCGGAAAGCGAAGCTTTCGAGCAGCCCGCAGGGCCGCTCGAGAGGGAATCTTAAAACAGATCGAAAAGGCGTATCCTCTTCTAGGAGAAGCGACCCCGAAAGCACCCCGGGCGCTCTTAAAGTGCCCGAAAATTTTCGAAAAAAATCGCGAAATCGACGATTTTCGCGAAATCGCCGAAAGTGTCCCCAAGGGGGAAGATCTCACGGACGAACGGGGCCATTTCTCCGGCCGAGATCGGTCGCTTTTTCAAGAAAAAGACATTTCTCATAATGTGGTACCGGTACGGGCCGCGGAGCCCCCGGAAATCTATACGAAAATTATGCATATAAAACGGCAATTTTTAGACTCCCGACTTCCTTGAAACGTCAAAAACCGCACCTACGTTTTCCCTCCGTGCCGCTCGAAAACGATATAAATCGCCCCGCGATCGGTAGAAAACGAATCTACATGAAATTTCCCATCTCTGGGTACCAATTTTCACAACCAAGTAACGAGATAAGGCCCTGAATTCTTCATTCCAAATTCGTCAATTTTATCGAAAATTCGAGGAAAAGTGTCACAATTTATCATACGATTCCGATGATAGCCGAACGCGAGCTCCAAATTTGAAAATACGGCATCAATTTTTCGCTCGATATGGGCGGTCGAAGATTTTTTGCGCCGTCCTAGCACTCGAATATGAATCTACAGGAGATTCCGAATCTCTAGATACCTACCACTTTTCGTGAATCGCAAGAAAAACACCTCAAATATGCGTTTGAAAATCGTCATTTCAGGCTCTATTTTCGCGCTAATTCATTTTCGTCCTTGAAGAATGCACACAGATCGCGATGAATCGCTATACAGGCTGTGCTATCTCGAAAAAATCGCTATACAGGCTGTGCTTATGGAAAGCACTGATTTTCACCAGATTCTTTCTTCGAGAGATTTCGTGTTACTTAGGGTTCTATCATGTTTTCCGCGTTTTTTCGTATTTGGTCGGTTTCTTTCTTGGTGGAATGCACTGAACTCGAAACGATAGAGTTATAAACGATATTCTTTCGGTTTGTTTTTTATGAAGAAAGCACCCACTGCTAATCAATTATATACGGGGTGTCCCATATGCATTTTTCTTCAAGTTCTTTCGCGAATGGGAGCTGATTTCGGTATAATGTCATACAGGGTGTGCGATTCACAATGAATTTGCGATCGGGTGATATACGGGGTGTGCAATTTACAAGTTAATTTGATTTTTTTTGCGCAAATTCGAGTTTTTGTGTTGTTTCGGGCAGTTTTGGATCTTAATTCGATAAAATATATTCGATTCATATACAGGGTGTCAGATCTGAGTAGCGCTGACATTCACCAGAGTTTTTCTCCAGCTTTTGTGCTTTTCCGCGTAAGGGAGCTTAATTCAATGAAATCCCATACAGGGTGTGCCATTAACAATGATTTCGCGATCGATTGATATACAGGGTGTGCAATTTAAAAGTTCTTTCATTATTTTTTGCACGCTTTCGGTTTTTTGTGCTCCCTCGGGGTTTTAAGCTTTCCTTCGAGTTTTTTTGCGCGCTTTCGATGATTTTGTGCTCCTTCGGGGTTTTTTCGGTTCCTTTGGATATTTTTCGTTCATTCGTGGTACTTCGGGTTCTTTCAAGTTTTTCCGTGTTTCGTCGGGTTCTTTCTTCGTGGAATGCACCGAACTTGAAACGATAGAGTTAAAACGATATTCTTTCGGTTTGTTTCTTATGATGAAAGCACCCACTGCAAATCAATTATATACTGGGTGTCCCATATGCATTTTTCATCATGTTTTTTCACGTGTGAAAGCTAATTTCGGTAAAATGTCATACAGGGTGTGCGATTTACAATGAATTTGCGATCGGGTGATATACGGGGTGAGCACTTTACAAGTTCTTCTGTTTTTTTGCGCGCTCTCAAGTTTTTTCAAGTTTTTTGTGTTCCTTCGGGTTTTTTACGGAAAAATTATCCTCGAAACATATACGGGGTGTTACATAGGAGCTCCATAGAATAATTTTGATACTTCCTTCGTGGTAATTACTGAACTCGAATAGATGGAGTTACAACGATATTCTTTTGGTTTTTTTTTTCACTGCTAATCAATTGTATACTGAGTGTCTCATATGCATTCTCCTTCAAGTTTTCTCGCGAATGGGAGCGGATTTCGATAAAATGTCATACAGGGTGTGCAATTTACAATAAGATTATGGTCGATTGATATACGGGGTGTGCAATTTACAAGTACTTTTGTGTTTCGGGTTTTTTTCAGGTTCCTATAGATTTTTTGTGTTACTTGGTGTTCTTTCGTGTTTTCTCGCGTTGTTTCGTGTAATTTCGGTTTCTTTCGTATAACTTCGGTTTCTTTCGTGTTTCTTCGGATTCCTTCGTGTTTTTTCGCGTTTCTCCATGTTTTTTCTAGTACTTTCATGTTTTTTCGCTTTCATCGGGTTTTTTGACGTGTTTAGTGTTTCTGCGCGCTTCATTGATATATTGGCCGTATTGATCTATGGTCTATATTGATCTATGGACTATATTGATCCATGGGCCTATTGAACTACTGGCCTATTGAACTACTGGCCTATGGATCTACGGGCCTATGGATCTACGGGCCTATTGATCTACCCGCTTACTAGTCTAATATATTAAAACGATAAGATCGGGAACCAGAGAAAAAAATCGAAAATGGTCCCGTCGGGGACCCGCGAAAGCGTAGCCGAGCGAGAGCCCCGCAGGGCCGCTCGAGAGGGAATCTTAAAACAGATCGAAAAGGCGTATCCTCCTCTAGGAGAAGCGACCCCGAAACCCCCTCCGGGCGCTCTTAAAGTGCCCGAAATTTTCGAAAGAAAATCGCGAAATCGGCCATTTTCGCGAAATCGCCCAAAGGCGAAAAACGGTTGAAAGTACTCCTATGAAGCCGGAGCATCTCGCGGGGAGGGGGTCGCTTTTTCTGGACGAAGAACGTCCCCATACGTGGCTACGAGCTCAGCCGCGGAGCCCCCGGAATCTATACGAAAATTATGCATATAAAACGGCAATTTTTATACTCCCGACTTCCCTGAAACGTCAAAAACCGCACCTACGTTTTCCCTCCGTGCCGCTCGAAAACGATATAAATCGCCCCGCGATCGGTAGAAAACGAATCTACATGAAATTTCCCATCTCTGGGTACCAATCTTTATATCCAAGTAGCGAGTCAAGGCCGGGAATATTCATTCCAAATTCGGCAATTTTCTCGATAATTCGAGGAGAAGTGTCATATTTTATCATACGATTCCGATGATAGCCGAACGCGAGCTCCAAATTTGAAAATACGGCATCAATTTTTTGCTCGATATGGGCGGTTGAAGATTGTCTGCGTTTTCCAAGCACTCGAATGAGAATCTACAGGAGATTACGAATCTCTAGACAGCACCTGCGGTTCACGAATCGAAAGAAAAACACCTCAAATAAGCGTTTCAAAATCGTCCTTTTTCAGTCTATTTTCGCGCGAATTCATTGCTCTCTCCGAGCTCCGATCCAACTTATGATACTCTATGTTAAAATCCGACACACTTAGTTTATTCAGGGAAAAACTGCTATGCACTCTGTTCATGAATACACGTTCAGACCTTTTTCGAATAATTTTTATTTCACCTTTGTAAAATTGATGGAGTTGAAACGATATTCTTTGGGATTATTTTTTATGGAAAAATTATTTTCAATTCTTATACAGGGTGTTACATAGGAGCTTTATCGAATAATGTTTATACTACCTTTGTGGAATGCACCGATTGCGATCGAATGATATACGTGCTGTGCACATTGACTTTCACCAGAGTCTTTCTTCGAGAGATTTTCCGTCTGAATTTCTTATGGAAAAAGCACCCACTGCGAATCGATTATATAGTGGGTGTCCCAAATGCATTTTTCTTCATGGTTTTTCGCGTATGGGATCTAATTACGATAAAATGTCATACAGGGTGTGCGATTTACAATGAATTTGCGATCGGGTGATATACAGGGTGAGCACTTTACACTGTCATACAGGGTGTGCAATTTACAAAGAGTATACGATCGGGTGATATACGGGGTGTGCAATTTACAAGTACTTTTGTTTCTTTGCGTGCTTTCGTTGTTTTTGTATTTCTCTGGGGTGTTTCGCGTGACTTCGAGTTTTTTTGAGCGCTTTCAAGTTATATGTATTCTCTCGGGTTTTTTCAGGTTCCTCTGGATTTTTTGTGTTACTTGGGGTTCTTTTGTGTTTTCTCGCGTTGTTTCGTGTAATTTCGGTTTCTTTCGTGCAACTTCGGTTCCTTTCGTGTTTCTTCGGATTCTTTCGTGTTTTTTCGCGTTTCTTCGTGTTTTATCCAGTTCTTTCAAGTTTTTTCGCTTTCAACGGGTATTTTGACGTGTTTCGTGTTTCTGCGTGCTTCATTGATGTATGGGCCCTATTGATCTGTGGTCTATATTGATATATGGTCTATATTGATCTATGATCTATAATGATCTATGGTCTATATTGATCTATGGTCTATATTGATCTATGGTTTATATTGATCCATGGGCCTATTGATCTACCCGCTTACTAGTCTAATATATTGAAATGATAAGATCGGGAACCAGAGAAAAAAATGGAAAATGGTCCCGTCAGGGACCCGCGAGGCGTAGCCGAGCGTGAGGCCCGCAGGGCCGAACCCGGGGCAATCTTAAAACAGATCGAAAAGGCGTATCCTCTTCTAGGAGAAGCGACCCCGAAACCCGCCCCGGGCGCTCTTAAAGTGCCCGAAATTTTCAAACGAAAATCGCGAAATCGGCCATTTTCGCGAAATCGCCCAAAGGCGAAAAACGGAAGAAAGTACTCCTATGAAGCCGGAGCATCTCGCGGGGAGGGGGGGGGTCGCTTTTTCTGGACGAGGAACGTCCCCATGCGTGGCTACGAGCTCAGCCGCGGAGCCCCTCGAAATCTATACGAAAATTATGCATATAAAACGGCAATTTTTAGACTCGCGACTTCCCTGAAACGTCAAAAACCACACCTACGTTTTCCCTCCGTGCCGGTCGAAAACGATATAAATCGCCCCGCGATCGGTAGAAAACGAATCTACGTGAAATTTCCCATCTCTGGGTTCCAATTTTCATATCCAAGTAGCGATATCAAGGACGCGAATCTTCATTCGAAATTCGGCAATTTCTCGAAAATTCGAGGAGAAGTGTCATATTTTATCATACGATTCCGATGATAGCCGAACGCGAGCTCCAAATTTGAAAATATGGCATCAATTTTTCGCTCGATATGGGCGGTTGAAGATTGTTTGCGTTTTCCAAGCACTCGAATAAGAATCTACAGGAGATTCCGAATCTCTAGACAGCACCTGCGATTCACGAATCGAAAGAAAAACACCTCAAATAAGCGTTTCAAAATCGTCCTTTTTCAGTCCATTTTCGCGCTAATTCATTTTTTCCATCTTGAAGTGATATATTTCGATGTTCGTTCGAGCCCGGTCAGTTTTCATAAAATGTCAAACGACGAACGAGGAATAGATCATTTCAAGTATAAAATTGGTGGAATTGGACCGTTATAGGTAATATTATGCATTATATTCGTGTCTCATAACGATTTATTCCCTTTATTTTCAGTAAATAATATCAGGAATATCAAGGAATAATAAAATGGATGTCAATACTACATATTTTGTAAACACGATCTGGAGTTGAAAAATTAGCTCGAAATTGGTTCAAAGAGAGGTTCTCAGGTATTTATTCGATTATAAATCAAAGATAAATCAATCAAGCGTATCGATTCATTTCAGTTATCTCTCAAGAATGAACGAATAAGCGAAATATGAATATATTGTTCATATATGTAAACAACGGATATTCTCAAAAGAACCTTCAAGCAGGTAGGATTTTCCTCTCATAAAGTGTAACCCTTCTTTTAATTCAGTTCAAACGGCCTCAGAAATCACGGATAGACCGAGATTTTACGTTTTGAATTTGCTAATATTCCTTCATTCCATTCTGTCACAAATTCCCACGGAGAAACCCGAACGGGTTTCGCGATTCAATCGTCTTGAAATCATAGACCTTGAGGCAATTGTATAGAATCACAGAATAAATAGTTGGAAACGCAAAACTTCCGATCGACGATCGGATCTACTCGGTTCACGAAATTCCAAGTACCCTGTTACATCTTCGGACCATTATCGAATAATTTTTATTTTATCTTTGTGAAATTCACCAATCGCGAATCGATCGAATTGAAAGGATATTACTTTTTTTTTTTTTATTGGAAAAAGCACCCAATGTGATTCAATTGTATACAGGGTGTCCCATGTGCGTAATCTATTATTAACAAATACTTTCCATCGAGTTATTTCGGCTGTTCGACTTACGGGTTCTTAATTCGATAAAATATTTTCGATTCATATACAGGGTGTCAGATCCGAGTAGCGCTGACATTCACCAGAGTTTTTCTCAAATTTTCATGCTTTTCCGCGTAAGGGAGGGATTCAATGAAATCTCATACAGGGTGTGCCATTAAGAATGATTTCGCGATCGATTGATATACAGGGCGTGCAATTTAAAAGTTTTTTCATTATTTTTGCACGCTTTCGGTTTTTTGTGTGCTCCCTCGGGGTTTTAAGCTTTCCTTCGAGTTTTTTGCGCGCTTAAGTTGATTTTGTGCTCCTTCGGGATTTTTTGATTTCCTTTGGATTTTTTCGTTCTTTCGTGTTACTTTGGGTTCTATCATGTTTTTCGCGTTTTTTCGTATTTGGTCGGGTCCTTTCTTGGTGGAATGCACTGAACTTGAAACGATAGAGTTATAAACGATATTCGTTCGGTTTGTTTTTTATGATGAAAGCACCCACTGCGAATCAATTATATACGGGGTGTCCCATATGCATTTTTCTTCGAGTTTTCTCGCGAATGGGAGCTGATTTCGGTATAATGTCATACAGGGTGTGCGATTTACAATGAATTTGCGATCGGGTGATAAACAGGGTGAGCACTTTATAAGTTCTTCTGTTTTTTGCGCGCTCTCGAGTTTTTTCAAGTTTTTTGTGTTCCTTCGGGTTTTTTTACGGAAAAATTATTTTCGAAACATATACGGGGTGTTACATAGGAGCTCCGTAGAATAATTTTGATACTTCCTTCGTGGTAATTACTGAACTCGAATAGATGGAGTTACAACGATATTCTTTTGGTTTTATTTTTCACTGCTAATCAATTGTATACTGAGTGTCTCATATGCATTTTTCTTCAAATTTTCACGCTGATTTCGATAAAATAACATACAGGGTGTGAAATTCACAATGAGTTCATGATCGGGTGATATACGGGGTGTGCAATTTACAATGAGTTTACGATCGGGTGATATACGGGGTGTGCAATTTACAAGTACTTTTGTGTTTCGGGTTTTTTTCAGGTTCCTTTAGATTTTTTGTGTTACTTGATGTTCTTTCGTGTTTTCTCGCGTTGTTTCGTGTAATTTCGGTTTTTTTCGTGTAACTCCGGATTCTTTCGTGTTTCTTCGGATTATTCCGTGTTTTTTCACGTTTCTCTGTGTTTTTTCCAGTTCTTTCATGTTTTTTCGCTTTCAACGGGTTTTTTGACGTGTTTCGTGTTTCTGCGCGCTTCATTGATGTATGGGCCCTATTGATCTATGGTCTATATTGATCTATGGTCTATATAGATCCATGGGCCAATTGAACTACTGGCCTATAGAACTACTGGCCTATTGAACTACTGGCCTATGGATCTACGGGCCTATTGATCTACCCGCTTACTAGTCTATATAATAAAGTAATAAGATCGGGGACCAGAGAAAATTTTGACAGGTGGTCCCGTTAGGGACCCGGAAAACGTAGCTTTCCGAGCGGCCCACAGGGCCGCTCGAGAGGGAATCTTAAAACAGATCGAAAAGGCGTATCCTCTTCTAGGAGGAGCGACCACGAAAACCTCCCCAGGCGCTCTTAAAGTGCCCGAAATTTTCAAACGAAAATCGGGAAATCGGCCATTTTCGCGAAATCGCCCAAAGGCGAAAAACGGGCGAAAGTACTCCTATGAAGCCGGAGCATCTCGCGGGCAGGGGGAGGTCGCTTTTTCTGGACGAGGAACGTCCCCATGCGGGGCTACGAGCTCAGCCGCGGAGCCCCTCGAAATCTATACGAAAATTATGCATAAAAAACGGCAATTTTTAGACTCGCGACTTCCCTGAAACGTCAAAAACCACACCTACGTTTTCCCTCCGTGCCGGTCGAAAACGATATAAATCGCCCCGCGATCGGTAGAAAACGAATCTACGTGAAATTTCCCATCTCTGGGTACCAATTTTCACATCCAAGTAGCGAGTCAAGGCCGCGAATTCTTCATTCAAAATTCGGCAATTTATACGGTGAAATGAGGCAAAATGTCAGAATTTCTCATACGATTCCAATGATAGCCGAACGCGAGCTCCAAATTTGAAAATACGGCATCAATTTTTTGCTCGATATGGCCGGTGAAAGATTTTTTTCGCCTTCCAAGCACTCGAATAAGAATCTACAGGAGATTCCGAATCTCTAGATACCTACCACTTTTCGTGAATCGCAAGAAAAACACCTCAAATATGCGTTTGAAAATCGTCATTTCAGGCTCTATTTTCGCGCTAATTCATTTTCGTCCTTGAAGAATGCACACAGATCGCGATGAATCGCTATACAGGCTGTGCTATCTCGAAAAAATCGCTATACAGGCTGTGCTTATGGAAAGCACTGATTTTCACCAGATTTATTCTTCGAGAGATTTCGTGTTACTTAGGGTTCTATCATGTTTTCCGCGTATTTTCGTATTTGGTCGGTTTCTTTCTTGGTGGAATGCACTGAACTCGAAACGATAGAGTTATAAACGATATTCTTTCGGTTTGTTTTTTATGAAGAAAGCACCCACTGCGAATCAATTATATACGGGGTGTCCCATATGCATTTTTCTTCAAGTTCTCTCGCGAATGGGAGCTGATTTCGGTATAATGTCATACAGGGTGTGCGATTCACAATGAATTTGCGATCGTGTGATATACGGGGTGTGCAATTTACAAGTTAATTTGATTTTTTTTGCGCAAATTTCAGTTTTTGTGTTGTTTCGGGGAGTTTTGGATCTTAATTCGATAAAATATATTCGATTCATATACAGGGTGTCAGATCTGAGTAGCGCTGACATTCACCAGAGTTTCTCCCCAGCTCTTGTGCTTTTCCGCGTAAGGGAGCTTAATTCAATGAAATCCCATACTGGGTGTGCCATTAACAATGATTTCGCGATCGATTGATATACAGGGTGTGCAATTTAAAAGTTCTTTCATTATTTTTTGCACGCTTTCGGTTTTTTGTGCTCCCTCGGGGTTTTAAGCTTTCCTTCGAGTTTTTTGCGCGCTTTCGGTGATTTTGTGCTCCTTCGGGGTTTTTTCGGTTCCTTTGGATATTTTTCGTTCATTCGTGGTACTTCGGGTTCTTTCAAGTTTTTCCGTGTTTCGTCGGGTTCTTTCTTCGTGGAATGCACCGAACTTGAAACGATAGAGTTAAAACGATATTCTTTCGGTTTGTTTCTTATGATGAAAGCACCCACTGCAAATCAATTATATACTGGGTGTCCCATATGCATTTTTCATCATGTTTTTTCATGTGTGAAAGCTAATTTCGGTAAAATGTCATACAGGGTGTGC
This sequence comes from Micraspis discolor, assembly GCA_030674115.1. Lineage (NCBI taxonomy): Eukaryota > Metazoa > Arthropoda > Insecta > Coleoptera > Coccinellidae > Micraspis > Micraspis discolor. The sequence goes on from JARTUT010002205.1 coordinate 58,603, forward strand.
GATTTACAATGAATTTGCGTTCGGGTGATATACGGGGTGAGCACTTTACAAGTTCTTCTGTTTTTTTGCGCGCTCTCAAGTTTTTTCAAGTTTTTTGTGTTCCTTCGGGTTTTTTTACGGAAAAATTATCTTCGAAACATATACGGGGTGTTACATAGGAGCTCCACAGAATAATTTTGATACTTCCTTCGTGGTAATTACTGAACTCGAATAGATGGAGTTACAACGATATTCTTTTGGTTTTTTTTTTTTCACTGCTAATCAATTGTATACTGAGTGTCTCATATGCATTCTCCTTCAAGTTTTCTCGCGAATGGGAGCGGATTTCGATAAAATGTCATACAGGGTGTGCAATTTACAATAAGTTTACGGTCGGGTGATATACGGGGTGTGCAATTTACAAGTACTTTTGTGTTTCGGGTTTTTTTCAGGTTCCTTTAGATTTTTTTTGTTACTTGGTGTTCTTTCGTGTTTTCCCGCGTTGTTTCGTGTAATTTCGGTTTCTTCCGTATAACTTCGGTTTCTTTCGTGTTTCTTCGGATTCCTTCGTGTTTTTTCGCGTTTCTCCGTGTTTTTTTCAGTTCTTTCTAGCTTTTTCGCTTTCAACGGGTAATTTGACGTGTTTCGTGTTTCTGCGCGCTTCATTGATGTATGGGCCCTATTGATCTGCGGTCTATATTGATCTATGGCCTATATTGATCCATGGGCCAATTGAGCTACTGGCCTATTGAACTACTGGCCTATGGATCTACGGGCCTATGGATCTACGGGCCTATTGATCTACCCGCTTACTAGTCAATATAATAATAGCGATAAGATCGGGAACCAGAGGAAAAAATCAAAATTGGTCCCGTCAGGGACCCGCGAGGCGTAGCCGAGCGTGAGGCCCGCAGGGCCGAACCCGGGGCAATCTTAAAACAGATCGAAAAGGCGTATCCTCTTCTAGGAGAAGCGACCCCGAAACCCGCCCCGGGCGCTCTTAAAGTGCCCGAAATTTTCAAACGAAAATCGCGAAATCGGCCATTTTCGCGAAATCGCCCAAAGGCGAAAAACGGGAGAAAGTACTCCTATGAAGCCGAAGCATCTCGCGGGGGGGGGGTCGCTTTTTCTGGACGAGGAACGTCCCCATGCGTGGCTACGAGCTCAGCCGCGGAGCCCCTCGAAATCTATACGAAAATTATGCATATAAAACGGCAATTTTTAGACTCGCGACTTCCTGAAACGTCAAAACCACACCTACGTTTTCCTCCGTGCCGGTCGAAAACGATATAAATCGCCCCGCGATCGGTAGAAAACGAATCTACGTGAAATTTCCCATCTCTGGGTACCAATTTTCATATCCAAGTAGCGATATAAGGCCGCGAATTCTTCATTCGAAATTCGGCAATTTCCTCGAAAATTCGAGGAGAAGTGTCATAGTTTCTCATACGATTCCGATGATAGCCGAACGCGAGCTCCAAATTTGAAAATACGGCATCAATTTTTCGCTCGATATGGGCGGTCGAAGATTTTCCAGGCCTTCCAAGTGCTCGATTAAGAATCTACAGGAGATTCCGAATCTCTTGAGACCACTCACGTTTCACGAATCGCGAGAAAAACACCTCAAATATGCGTTTGAAAATCGTCATTTCAGGCTCTATTTTCGCGCTAATTCATTTTCGTCCTTGAAGAATGCACACAGATCGCGATGAATCGCTATACAGGCTGTGCTATCTCGAAAAAATCGCTATACAGGCTGTGCTTATGGAAAGCACTGATTTTCACCAGATTCTATCTTCGAGAGATTTTCCGTCTGAATTTTTTATGGAAAAAGCACCCACTGCGAACCAATCATAGAGTGGGATCTAAGTTCGATAAAATGTCATACAGGGTGAACGATTTACAATGAATTTGCGATCATGTGATATACGAGGTGCTCAATTCACAAGTTAATTTGATTTTTTTCGCGCAAATTCGAGTTTTTTGTGTTCCTTCGATGTGTTTTGGTTCTGAATTCGATAAAATATATTCGATTCATTACAGTGTGTCAGATCTGAGTAGCGCTGACATTCAACAGAGTTTTTCTCTAGCTTTCGTGCTTTTCCGCGTAAGGGAGCTGATTACGATAAAATGTCATACAGGGTGTGCAATTTACAATGAGTTTTCGATCGGGTGATATACAGGGTGTGCAATTTAAAAGTTCTTTCATTATTTTTTGCACGCTTTCGGTTTTTTGTGCTCGCTCGGGGTTTTAAGCTTTCTTTCAAGTTTTTTTGCGCGCTTTCGTTGATTTTGTGCTCCTTCGGGGTTTTTTGAGTTCCTTTGGATTTTTTTCGTTCTTTCGTGTACTTTGGGTTCTATCATGTTTTTTCGCGTTTTTTCGTATTTGGTCGGGTACTTTCTTGGTGGAATGCACTGAACTTGAAACGATAGAGTTATAAACGATATTCTTTCGGTTTGTTTTTTATGATGAAAGCTCCCACTGCGAATCAATTATATACGGGGTGTCCCATATGCAATTTCTTCAGGTTTTCTCGCGAATGAGAGCTGATTTCGGTATAATGTCATACAGGGTGTGCGATATACAATGAATTCGCGATCGGGTGATATACGGGGTGAGCACTTTACAAGTTCTTCTGTTTTTTTGCGCGCTCTCAAGTTTTTTCAAGTTTTTTGTTTTCCTTCGGGTTGTTTTACGGTAAAATTATTTTCGAAACATACGGGGTGTTACATAGGAGGTCCATAGAATAATTTTGATACTTCCTTCGTGGTAATTACTGAACTCGAATAGATGGAGTAACAACGATATTCTCTTGGTTTTTTTTTAAAGCTAATCAATTGTATACTGAGTGTCTCATATGCATTTCTCTTCAAGTTTTTCGCGAATGGGAGCTTTTACCTGGCTGGGGGTATCGGTTCGGCCAATCGTTTAATATAATTTCACTCTGTTCTTGTGCACTTCTTTGAGTTTATTTTTGTCCGTTTTCACAATAATGTTCGGGTTTCGCACTTCCACTATTTCGTAGGGACCGATGAATAAGGGGTCAAGTTTATTGTCAATGTCCTTATTATTCAAGAGCACCTTATCTCCTACTTTATAGCTAATTTCATTACATTTTTTGTCGAAACTCTCTTTTCTTTTCAATTTTGTCTTTACCAAGTTTTCTCTAGCATCTTTCCATGCCGTTTGCAATCTATATTTTAGTTCAATAGGATAGTTGTCAAAATTGTAGATTGGATCTACCTGGCATTTTAAATTTTGGGGAAATTTACTAGGTTTTCCGAAAACTAATTCGTGAGGAGTATAGCGAGTTGAAGAGTTAACGGTATTGTTATATGAGAAGCACCAAAACGGAATCCAATTACTCCAGTTGTTACTTTCCTTAGCTGTGTGCATACGAAGGAAAGCTCCTAAGTGTTTATGAGAATTTTCAAGTGCACCTAATGTTTCGTGGTGATAAGCTGTTGAATTGAAACGCTTAATTTTGAGCAATTTGCACGATTCACTAAATATTCTTGATAAGAATTCTGTGCCTTGATCTGTAACAACTTCAGATGGTATACCATACCTTAAAACAAAGTTTTGAATGAAAGATTTTGAAACTGTTTCTGCTTCTTTGTTTGGTAGAGGGTAACACTCTACGAATTTGGTTAAGTCGCATTGAATTGTGAGTATATATTTATTATTTTCGATATCGGTAGGTAATGGACCTACGAGATCTAAAAATTCTTTGAAAAGCAGACGAAGCTGTGGTAGTGATTGTCATAGGTTCTTTCCTAGGTAAGGAATGTTTATGACGTTGACAATCATCACACTTCTTTACAAATTTTCCAACATCGGATCTTAAGCCATTCCAAAAATATTCTCTTTTGATATTGTTAAACATGCGTTCGATACCTGCGTGTCCGCCGGTGGGGAGAATATGAAAATCATTTAGGATTATTTGCCTTAGTTCTCTGTCCTCGATTCGCGTTACATCTCTTATTACATTAATTTTTAATGATGTTCCTAGAATTTCATTTTTATAATTTGTCAACATATTCAAAAATTTTTTATTGCTAGCTAGCTTTATGAGGTACAATTCTAATATATTATTTTCTGCGCATAATTTTTCCAGTTTCCTCAACGATGTACCTAAGTCGTACGCTGATCGGATGTCCTGGTTAATGAAAATAATTTGTGAATTCACATTATATATTAAATTCTCATTGTAATCCTCTGAATGTTGATTTTTCAAATTACGAAATTCTTTTTCTGAAAGTGGTCTCAACTCAACACTTTCTGCTGGACGTTTTAAAACTTCGACGACAACAGGCTGATCAATTCCTTTGCCATCGGAGGCATTCGTCTCGTGTTGTTTAGAACCTACTTCCTTTTTAATTCGAGATCTCGTCATGACGCTTATGTTTCCAACTATCCCGTTCGTCATTTCTTTGAGTTCTTCTGAATCTATTTTAATACGCGATAAGGCATCTGCTGTGACATTTTCTGAACCTTTTACATAATGAACCGTGAAGTCATATTCCTCTAAAATCAAACGGAATTTGGTTAATCTACTAGACGGATTAGTCATATTAAACAGATAGATCAGTGGTTCGTGCCATCGTCGGCAAAATATGCTTTCTGGTGTTTCGTGTATTGATTGTTATTGTTTTTAAAATGGCTACGAAACTTGTGACCCTGACCTTGCACGTTACGCGATATATTAAAATTTTGCTTGTTTTGATTTTCGTTGCGGTCACGACCTCGATATGAATGGTTAGGTTTAAAATTTGTTTTCTGATTAAAATCATTACGTTTTTTATTGAGTTGATTTTTTAGTTATAAGGGTTTTTCTCATATCTAGCACCAAATCTTCAACTTTCTGATACTCTTTCTTTAACCTTAATTTTGCATTTGTAGTTAATTTAATTTTTAGAACATAATTAATCAAATAATTTTTACCTGGATCATCGAGCATATCCTTATATAATTCAATGGCGTCGAGTAATTGCAATACCGATTCTTCCGAGCTAGTTACTGATGGCAGTAAAGAGGATGCCGTCCTCAAGTCAAATTTTTCAGTCATAATTAATTTTCCTGAATTACGTTTATCCTCAATCAATTTGGATCTTTCTTGAAGCAATTTTCTAGCTTCTACAAGTGAATTTTGTATGATTGTTTGGTTAGGACTAGATGCTTCGAAAAAATTTGATTCCGACTTGACAATTTCATTTAATTTGTTAAATTTGTACTCTAATATGTTTAGTTCATCTAAAAATTTATTGACTCTGTCGACCCGTTCCCTACGATCACGTGGCTCTTTTTTGATATTTTCGAGGAATTTTGGGACACACCGCACAACTCAGCAAATTGTTCATTGTGTTCCATGGACCATAATAACAAGGAAAGGAAAAAAAAACTCTTACGGGTTTCCTTTACACTAAGTCCTGGTGGCTCCTCCTGATTTCCTGTTGTACCTTCTTCTCGATCGCTTTCTTAGCCTTCCAATAGAGGTACATTACTGCGCCAACACATCCTAGCAGGAATGCTATTATTCCGAGGATTACTGGGATCGATAAGGTCTTGCCTGTGTCTGCAATTGCTGAAGTGGCTGCGCTGTTCCCTGTTTGGGCGATGATTACTTCCTCTTGCTTAGACTGCCCTGATCCCATCTTGGTTTTGTGGTGGACTGCGACCTCTCACTGGATGAATATACCCATATTTATAATGCTGCTGACCATCTGGACCTCTACTCGTGTAGGACTGGCAGGATCGCCATGTAGCGTACCTGGCTGGGGGTACTGGTTCGGCCAATCGTTTACACGATTGAGGGATGGTGAATAACACTCAGCACTCTCACGGAAGGGTGTTTATTTTACAGGAGATATTCATTACACTTCAACGAGGTACACATGAATGAAATGATCAAAGAACATTGTCTGTGTCTTGAATGAATGTCGAGTTCTTAATTCCCAGACAATATCATAACTATTTATACTATATTGTTTATATTGTCTGTCTATTATTCAACACGTAATGTATTGATAAAACAAGGTTGACATTGTATACAATTAAATAAAATGATTATCGATCCTTGCTCGCCGGCACGTGCCAGCGGATGTAACCCTGATCCTAAAGGGCGCACATGCAAATATACAGGCTGCTTATACTACAAGCTGATTTCGATAAAATGTCATACAGGGTGTGCAATTTACAATGAGTTTACGATCGGGTGATATACGGGGTGTGCAATTTACAAGTACTTTTGTGTTTCGGGTTTTTTTCAGGTTCCATTAGAGTTTTTGTATTACTTGGTGTTCTTTTGTGTTTTCTCGCGTTGTTTCGTGTTATTTCGGTTTCTTTCGTATAACTTCGGTTTCTTTCGTCTTTCTTCGGATTCTTTCGTGTTTTTTCACGTTTCTTCGTTTTTTTTCCAGTACTTTTATGTTTATTTGCTTTAATTTGGTTTTTTTGACGTGTTTAGTGTTTCTGCGCGCTTCATTGATGTATGGGCCCTATTAATCTATGGTCTATATTGATCTATGGTCTATATTGATCCATGGGCCAATTGAACAACAAGCCTATTGAACTACCGGCCTATGGATCTACGGGCCTATGGATCTACGGGCCTATTGATCTACCCGCTTACTAGTCTATATAATAAAGTAATAAGATCGGGGACCAGAGAAAATTTTGACAGGTGGTCCCGTTAGGGACCCGGAAAGCGCAGCTTTCCTTGCGGCCCGCAGGGCCGCTCGAGAGGGAATCTTAAAACAGATCCAAACGGCGTATCCTCTTCTAGGAGAAGCGACCCCGAAACCCGCCCCGGGCGCTCTTAAAGTGCCCGAAATTTTCGAAAGAAAATCGCGAAAAACGTCATTTTCGCGAAATCGCCTAAAGTGCCTCAGAAAAAAGGAAATAGGCTCCGAAGCCGAAACGCCTAGCGTCCCGGACTCGCCACATATTCCGAGAGCGAGGACGTCCGGTTTCCTTAGAACCCATTAGAACTCCGGAGCCCCCCTATTTCTAGGCTGAAATCCCGTAAGTAAAACGGCAATTTTTAGTTTCGCCAGCCCCGCGAAACGTCAAAATCACCCATGATGCTTTCAATCATTGCGGGCGTTACGAGCCTCGAAACGCATTTTCGGCGGTAGAAAATGAAACTTGAGGAAATTCCCCATCTCTGGGTACCAATTTTCATATCCAAGTAGCGAGATAAGGCCGCGAATTCTTCATTCTAAATTCGGCAATTTTTACGGTGAAATGAGTCAAAATGTCATAATTTCTCATACGATTCCGATGATAGCCGAACGCGAGCTCCAAATTTGAAAATACGGCATCAATTTTTCGCTCGATATGGGCGGTCGAAGATTTTTCAGGCCTTCCAAGTGCTCGATTAAGAATCTACAGGAGATTCCGAATCTCTAGACAGCACCCGCGGTTCACGAATCGCAAGAAAAACACCTCAAATATGCGTTTGAAAATCGTCATTTCAGGCTCTATTTTCGCGCTAATTCATTTTCGTCCTTGAAGAATGCACACAGATCGCGATGAATCGCTATACAGGCTGTGCTATCTCGAAAAAATCGCTATACAGGCTGTGCTTATGGAAAGCACTGATTTTCACCAGAGTCTTTCTTCGAGAGATTTTCCGTCTGAATTATTTATGGAAAAAGCACCCACTGCGAACCAATTAGGGAGTGGGATCTGATTTCGATAAAATGTCATACAGGGTGTGCGATTTACAATGAATTTACGATCATGTGATATACGGGGTGCTCAATTTATAAGTAAATTTGATTTTTTTCGCGCAAATTCGAGTTTTTCGTGTTTCTTCGGTGTGTTTCAGTTCTGAATTCGATAAAATATATTCGATTCATATACAGGGTGTCAGATCTGAGTAGCGCTGACATTCACCAGAGTTTTTCTCTAGCTTTCCTGCTTTTCCGCGTAAGGGAGCTGAATTCAATGAAATGTCATACAGGGTGTGCCATTAATAATGAATTCGCGATCGATTGATATACAGGGTGTGCAATTTAAAAGTTCTTTCATTATTTTTTGCACGCTTTCGGTTTTTTGTGCTCCCTCGGGGTTTTAAGCTTTCCTTCGAGTTTTTTTGCGCGCTTTCGGTGATTTTGTGCTCCTTCGGGGTTTTTTCGGTTCCTTTGGATATTTTTCGTTCTTTTTCGTGGTACTTCGGGTTCTTTCAAGTTTTTCCGTGTTTCGTCGGGTTCTTTCTTCGTGGAATGCACCGAACTTGAAACGATAGAGTTAAAACGATATTCTTTCGGTTTGTTTCTTATGATGAAAGCACCCACTGCAAATCAATTATATACTGGGTGTCCCATATGCATTTTTCATCATGTTTTTTCACGTGTGAGAGCTAATTTCGGTAAAATGTCATACAGGATGTGCGATTTACAATGAATTTGCGATCGGGTGATATACGGGGTGAGTACTTTACAAGTTCTTCTGTTTTTTTGCGCGCTCTCAAGTTTTTTCAAGTTTTTTGTGTTCCTTCGGGTTTTTTACGGAAAAATTATCTTCGAAACATATACGGGGTGTTACATAGGAGCTCCATAGAATAATTTTGATACTTCCTTCGTGGTAATTACTGAACTCGAGTAGATGGAGTTACAACGATATTCTTTTGGTTTTTTTTTTCACTGCTAATCAATTGTATACTGAGTGTCTCATATGCATTCTCCTTCAAGTTTTCTCGCGAATGGGAGCGGATTTCGATAAAATGTCATACAGGGTGTGCAATTTACAATAAGTTTACGGTCGGGTGATATACGGGGTGTGCTATTTACAACTACTTTTGTGTTTCGGGTTTTTTTCAGGTTCCTTTAGATTTTTTGTGTTACTTGGTGTTCTTTCGTGTTTTCTCGCGTTGTTTCGTGTAATTTCGGTTTCTTTCGTATAACTTCGGTTTTTTCGTGTTTCTTCGGATTCCTTCGTGTTTTTTCGCGTTTCTCCGTGTTTTTTCCAGTTCTTTCTAGCTTTTTCGCTTTCAACGGGTAATTTGACGTGTTTCGTGTTTCTGCGCGCTTCATTGATGTATGGGTCCTATTGATCTGCGGTCTATATTGATCTATGGTCTATATTGATCCATGGGCCAATTGAACTACTGGCCTATTGAACTACAGGTCTATATAATAAAGTAATAAGATCGGGGACCAGAGAAAAAAATCGAAACGGGTCCCGCCAGGGACCCGGAAAGCGTAGCTTTCCGAGCGGCCCGCAGGGCCGCTCGAGAGGGAATCTTAAAACAGATCGAAAAGGCGTATCCTCTTCTAGGAGAAGCGACCCCGAAACCCGCCCCGGGCGCTCTTAAAGTGCCCGAAATTTTCGAAAGAAAATCGCGAAAAACGTCATTTTCGCGAAATCGCCAAAAGTGCCCCGGAAAAAAGGAAATAGGCTCCGAAGCCGAAACGCCCAGCGTCCCGGACTCGCCACATATTCCGAGAGCGAGGACGTCCGGTTTCCTTAGAACCCATTAGAACCCCGGAGCCTCCCTATTTCTAGGCTAAAATCCCGTAAGTAAAACGGCAATTTTTAGTTTCGCCAGCCCCGCGAAACGTCAAAATGACCCATGATGCTTTCGCTCAGTGCGGGCGTTACGAGCCTCGAAACGCCCTTTCGGCGGTAGAGTATGAAACTTGAGGAAATTCCCCATCTCTGGGTACCAATTTTCATATCCAAGTAGCGATATAAGGCCGCGAATTCTTCATTCGAAATTCGGCAATAACTACGGTGAAATGAGGCAAAATGTCATAATTTCTCATACGATTCCGATGATAGCCGAACGCGAGCTCCAAATTTGAAAATACGGCATCAATTTTTCGCTCGATATGGGCGGTGAAGGATTTTTTGCGCCTTCGAAGTGCTCGATTAAGAATCTACAGGAGATTCCGAATCTCTAGAGACCACATACGGTTCACGAATCCAAAGAAAACACCTCAAAAATGCGTTTCAAAATCGGCATTTTCCAGTCCATTTACGCGCGAATTCATTGCCCTCTCCGAACTCCGACCCAACTTATGATACTCTATGTTAAAATCCGACACACTTAGTTTATTCAGGGAAAAACAGCTATGCACTCTGTTCATGAATACACGTTCAGACCTTTTTCGAATAATTTTTATTTTACCTTTGTAAAATTGATGGAGTTGAAACGATATTCTTTGGGTTTATATATTATATAAATTTATATGTACATTTTCCTTCTTTTTGAATGAAATCAATTCATTTATTCTAATTATACGTTTGAATTTACTTCATTGGATCCGAACTAGGTGATTTGGGAAATTGATTATTGCAGTAAATCATAGTAGTAGTAGTAGTAGATAAATAAAAGTATATGCAGTAAATTGACGTCACGTGACGTAAACATCTGTTAGAAAGGTCGTAAATCATTGAAGGATTGACGGGTTAACCTTATATACATCTCATTCGCGTTGCGTATTTCTCTCTCTTTCTGAATTGGTCCATAGATAGTATGTTAATGTATGTGGACAGTTACAAATTGAATAATTGATTTCATGGCATGAAATTGGATAACTTCAATGATGGTTCTCTATGGTTGTATTATTTTTGAAAACAAATCATCAAGTACTCTACGCGGACGCTTCTGCGCGTCCATTTTGTTATTCGAATATTTTGAATTTGTATGCTCTGCCAATTCTACCGCATCACAAATTTTTCTCAAGTTCTGTTTCAATTCAAGCCCTATAGTTTGGTTGTTACAGATCTTTTCGTTTATTTTTTATCGAACTACGGTTTGTTACAGTTGGTTTTTCTAGGTTTGCTTTTTGAGTTCCTTATTTAGTTTCTCAAACAAAAAAATATGCCAAAAAGGAAGAGTGGTTCAGGATGGAAACCATCCAAAACAGGAAAAAAACCCATTAAAGCAGGTAAATCAATTGAATTTTTGCTTTTTTAAATAGATATGATTCGAAAAATTATTGAAATACAAAAATATCTCTGTTTACAACAGTCATCAGATCTTCATAAAGCTTTGTTTTAAATAAGTATGATATTCTACAGGTTCATCAATTAACTGTACACATCTTTAAGATGAAAAAAAACATTTATAAGTGTTATTATGGAACTATAACTACAATTACTTTATTCATTAATTACTTTCACTCAGTTGATATTTTTTGTTGTTATAGCTAAAACCAATCAAGAGCAAGTGGAACCTTCTTCGGTTGCTCCTATCACACAGGGACCTTCCTCGATTGCTTCAATGAGTGTTGACGATAGTGGCGAAAGAAACCAAAATCAGAGGGAGGTCCTATTTCTGTCCATCGTCAGAGGTTCCAGAAGTCAAGACAGTTTGAGATATGGTGCTGATTCCAGAAACAATCAGTGTACAGCTAATGCAGCTATAGCCGTGGCATATAGTTTATTTATCACTCCATTCAGTGTATGGTCCTCAGATACGGTTGATAGTGTTTTAGATTATGGTGATCAACTGTACAGGAAGTCAATTTCTGTACGAACCCTACAACAGTCATCTGAGATTTATCTCTATCCTATTGAAATATACCCAAGCGTTACTATTAACGGTATAAGGTTAAAGTTGGAAATTTTGGAAGCTGACTCAGTAACCGGCCATATTACGTCTATATATACAGACAATATTGTCGATGTTCCCTTGCATGAAGGTTTAACGCAGATTTTCCAAAATTTCCGATCGGCCATATTTACAAGTAATGTAAAATCTATTTCGATCTCGAAAGTCTCTGATTCATTTTATATATTTGATTCCCACAGTCGTTCAGGGAACGGAGAACAGATTGAAACTGAAGGTAAGGCTTGCTTGCTGAAATTCAGTACCTTACAACTTATGACCAGGTTCTTATTGCGCTGTTATGACAACACTCAATTGTACACTTTGGTTCCAATTAAAGTACTAACTCTTCCAGTCGACAACAGAATTCTATCTAGCAGAACGAACAATGAGAACCAGCATAATGTTGTTCAGCAACCCCAAGCACTTCATTACCTAGGTCCCATGAATAATAATTGTCCTAATTGTAGAGCAATGTTTTTTGCACGTGAGAATTTCATTTGTTGCAATAAAGGTGACATAGTTATTCCTACAAGTTCAGCTCACCCCACTTTATTGGAGAACCTCATATCGGGCAATCACCGGCTGTCCAGACCATTCATAAGGAATGTAAGAAGGTACAACACTTTACTTGCTATGGCATCTACTATATTAACCGAAAGGGAAAATATAGGCACAGGGGCACCTGTAGTTGTTGTTTCAGGTCAGATTTATCACAAAGTAGCTGATATAGATGCCTCCAATCCAGCTTTTGGTTCCTTATATTTTATTGATTCAGGAGAGGCTACACGCACACGTATAGCTGCAAGGAACAGTGTAAACTGCGACATGGGTCTACTACAAGAGATCGATACATTATTGAGAGTTGTCAATCCTTATGTAAAAATATATTGTTCTCTAGGTCAAATTGTGAAGGAATACCAACAAGCGGGCAGCAGTAATACCGTGCAAGAAGTTGGCATCTACTTCCATAACCAACCTGGGACTGATCGAAAAGTTAACGCCGCCCCTACAACATCAAACGAAATTGGTGCAGTATTCCGTAGCGTTGACGGTAACCTCCCTCCACCTGCAACGATTCGTGTTCAACTCATAGCTGACAGTGGAAGACCCACCTTCCAGAACCTGCCTCGGCTATCTCCAATTGCAGACGCTCTCTGTTATCCATTGTTATTTCCGCACGGAGAATTAGGCTGGGCACCTAATCTCTCATCTAACAGCGGTAAGAGGATTTCCATGTGCCAGTTTGAGTGCTACCGTTTGATGGCTCGAGTAGACTCATCAAACTATATTTTGCGTTTCGGAAAGTTAACACAGCAGTTTTTCGTCGATAAATATGTTCAAGTTGAGGGCAACAGATTGTACTACATCAAGACACATCAAGTGATCTTGCGTGTAGAACAATATGTTGGTCTGGCTGACTATGTAGCGATGATAAACTCAAGGCAAGGTAACGAACAGAGAATTGGAAGACCGGTCATTTTACCCAGTACCTTCACTGGAGGCACTCGGTTCATGGTCGAAAATTATCAAGACGCCATGGCCATTGTTGCAAAATTTGGCAAACCGTCTCTTTTCGTTACTTTCACTTGCAATCCTAATTGGAAGGAAATCAGAGAAAATATGAATAGCGACATGTTAAATCCTCAAGATCGACCAGATCTAATTGCCAGAGTGTTTCATATGAAATTAAAAGAATTTTCAAAGATGTCGAAAAGAAAAGGATCTTTGGTGAAATTATTGCATTTGTGTACGTAATAGAATTCCAAAAACGTGGACTACCCCATATGCATTGTTTATTATTTTTAGCCGATCAGGACAAACTCAGAAATCCTGATGACGTTGATAGGTTGATTTGTGCAGAACTGCCCACAGAAAACACCAGGCTTTATGATGTCGTTTTATCGACCATGGTCCATGGACCTTGTGGAATTCGAAACCCAAACTCTCCATGTATGGACGACGGAAAATGTACAAAGAAATATCCAAAACCGTTTGTAGAAGAAACTTCTATAGATGGTGCTCTGCCGATGTACAGACGTAGAGATGATGGACGCACAGCCATTTTCAAACGAAACAAAGTTGTGTCCACTATCGACAATAGAGATATTGTACCTTATAATCCTTATTTATTATTAAAATATGAATGTCACATTAATGTGGAAGCTGTTACAGCAGTAGGGTCCGTCAAGTATGTATTTAAATATATCAATAAAGGACACGACGCAGCCACCGTCGCTATAAGAGATGAATGCGAATACGATGAGATCAAGGCTTTCATTGAATCTAGGTATGTTTCTTCTGGTGAGGCAGCATGGAGACTTCTCGCTTTTCCTATTCAGGGTAAGAGCCACACCATTTACAGGCTACCAGTTCATCTCCCCGGAGAAAGAGTAGTTTATTTTGAAGAAGGTCAAGAGCAGCTAGCTCTTCAGCGACCGAAAGTAAGTCTTCTTGAGGCTTATTTCCAATTAAATGCATCTGATTTAGGAGCACGCACGATAACTTACACGAACATACCCTCCATTATTCTTTCGATAAAAAGCCTATATTTGGCGGAAACGTGTAAGGAATCGTAAAGTTATACCAAGAATGTATAAGATAAGTCCTAGATATGTTGAAAAATTTCATTTGAGAATTTTACTGTTACATGTACCTGGAGCCGTTTCCTATGAAGATCTTCGGACCTTTGACAATGTAACATATGCAACGTTTCGAGAAGCAGTACAAGCCAGAGGGTTGATAGCGACCGACCAAGAATGGGTGAGAACCCTTCAGCAAGCTGCTATTTCCAAGATGCCAGGCTGTATGCGAAAATTGTTTGCTTACATGTTGTGTTATTGCGAAATAAGAGACCCGATTCAGCTTTGGCTCACTTTCAAATGCTTCATGTGCGAAGATTATTTGAGAAGGGGCCATTCCGAACAACAGTCGGAAAATTTCGCTCTTTGCAGGATCGACAGGACCCTAAGATTTTTAGGTAGAAGCCTGCGAGATTTCAATTTGCCCGAACCGCTATTGGGAGACGATGGGGACAACCCTGACGATACAGACGTCGTTTCGGATCCAGTGAACTTGGATCCCAACTCACTGAATCCGGAACAACGGGTTGTATTCCATCGTGTCATTTCTGCCGTACGAACTACCACAACAACAGCAGAAAAACTTTTCTTTCTACAGGGGAATGGTGGATGTGGTAAAACTTACATTTACAATTTTATAATTCAATACTGTGAAACCCACGACATTCCCTGTTTATCTGTCGCTTTTACAGGCATTGCGGCATTGCTGCTTCGTAACGGAAGAACAGTCCACTCCACCTTCAAATTGCCCTTGGATGTAGACGAAAATTCATGTTCTTCGATTACAGCCCAATCTGAAGAAGCTCAACGATTGCGGACGATAAAACTTATCATTTGGGATGAGGTCACCATGGCCAGCTACCATGTTGTTAACGCAGTCGACGAACTTCTGAGAGACATTTGCATGGACAAGAGGCCTTTCGGCGGCAAATGTATTCTTCTAGGAGGAGATGTTAAACAATTATTACCAGTTGCTTCTGGACAAGTAAGACAGGTTGAGCTGTTTTTCACTAATTGTAAGTCTTGGCACAATTTTAAAGTATTAAATCTAAATACAAACATGCGTGTCATATCCACAGAGATCAATTTTATGAATTGGTTGGCCGATTTAGGTCAAGGTAATAAAAACATGAAAATTTACAACAGTCCCAAAGATTATGTCGATTTACCGAAACAGTGCATAACTACAAACGTAATTCATGAAATTTACAGGGACTTGAATTCCATTACAGCACAGCAGCTTGCAGCACGTGCAATCCTTTGCCCACGAAATGACCATTGCAATTATCTTAACGATAAATTAATTGAAGCGTTCCCTGGAAATGTCATAGTTAGCCGCAGCATTGATAGTGTTGCCTCGGGGGACGAAGACGAAATTGCTAATTTTCCTGAAGAGTATTTAAATACAGTTGTGACCAGCGGTTTACCGTTGCACGAATTGAAATTGAAGGTG
Organism: Micraspis discolor; assembly: GCA_030674115.1. Classification (NCBI taxonomy): domain Eukaryota; kingdom Metazoa; phylum Arthropoda; class Insecta; order Coleoptera; family Coccinellidae; genus Micraspis; species Micraspis discolor. The sequence goes on from JARTUT010002205.1 coordinate 74,178, forward strand.
GGCATTCCTGTCATCTTATTGAGAAATTTGTGTTTAGAAGATGGACTGATTAACGGCACACGTCTTTTAGTTTTGGCTATTAACGATGTGCTTTTAACTGCAGAAATTATCACGGGTCGTTTTGCTGGACGAAGAACCCTGATTCCAAAATTAGATCTCACGTCTTCAGATAAAAATCTACCATTCACGTTGAAAAGACATCAATTTCCTGTCAAAGTTTGTTTCGCCCTAACAATTAACAAGGCACAGGGGCAAACATTCGATCAAGTTGGCATTTATCTTGGCAGTCCAGTTTTTTCACACGGGCAACTTTACGTTGCTTTCTCAAGAGCTCGCTCTTGGGATTCTGTCAAAGTTGAAGTTGTTCATACTAAAGAACAAGGGTATCTGATGAAATCCTCTAAGAAATTGTTCACTAAAAATATTGTTTACAGAAATGTGCTGGATTCTATAAAAAATCACGACTGAGTATTTTTGAGAGATTATATCTTTCAAAATGGTACAAAATATACTGTAATTGTTTTTTGTCTATGCTTTCTGGAGTCTATACTTTCTTCAGATCGAAGTTATACTAATGTTCAACATTTTGAAATGTTGATATTCACACATTGTGATTGAATAATTGAAGAAATATCAATCGACAATAAAGACCTCGAACGTCTTTATAACGATTATGATTTTCCATTATCTAAACGGAAATGAACCATTTCTTCTTTTTCCGATTGGGTCTATAAAAAATGCAATATATCCGACTTACAGAAAATAAGAACTTCGGTTCTATTTTTTGGTTGGATCATTTTGGCTTTTTGGCTAACAGAAGAAATTACCATTTGATGGTATTTTACTTTTGCTTGGGCCACCGGCTAACGGAGAAATACGAACTTCTGTTCTATTTTTTTGCTTGGGCCATGGGCTAACAGAGAAATACGAACTTATGTTCTCTTTTTTGCTTTGCCCTTCTAAATTTTGGACTAACGAAGAAATATTTATTTATTTTTTTGCTTGGGTCCACTTATATTGCTAGACCAACGGAAACATTATCAATTCCTTCGATTATACAAGGTCGAATTTCGATAAATCGAATTCTTGATAATATCGCAAAGGATGATTTGTTATGTAACAACTTTTATTAAACAATTTTTTTCTAGATCAAGATTCGAATTATCGAGGTTCGTTTTATAATTGCTTCTACTTCGAAATAATCGTTGTTATCATATTGGAGAATTCAGTTACAGAGTGAGGAATTTTTTAATTTTGCGTTTTTATCTTCAGGTAGGAATTCCTACATTTTTAGAAAAAAAAAGACAATTATAGATCATTTCGAAGTAGATGCAATGATTAGATTCTTATCGTTTTATATTGCAGCATAAAGTTGAATTGTTGAAACAGTGGAACCCTCAATACCAGATACCTTACAATTAGACATTTTAAAATAAGAATATAGATTGTGTTAATAGTTTCATTAAATATGCCTTCACATGGATGCATCAGATTTTTTCTCAAGTTTACATTTGTCTAATTTAGATTCAAATCTGTGTTTCACATTAATAACCGAAAATGGAGGTTTCCCTGTATCGATATTCTTTATTTCATTTCTTTTATTTCTTTTACAAAGGTAACAGTGCATTGTAGAATTTTTTTCAAATCCGCTTACACGAATAAATGTTACATCTAAATGTTTGTAAATATGTAATTCTCCGTACACAAGTTGTTATAATTTATGTCGCAAATGATCAATTTGATCAACGATAATGGTTTTGTTGTTTCTTTGAGGAATATTTATGAATCAGTTCATTATGTAAGCTATTACACATATTTACTTTATTCTATGTACAGTCATATTGATCAAATTATTGCTACTTTTATATGATGTATCTCTAAAAACATTGTTACTTTACTGCATTCAATGCAACAAATTATTTAAAAATCATTTGAAAATTATTGTTTTTCACACCATATGCCATTTATTGTAATGATTTTAAAATTTTAATGTACTGAAAATACCAAATGCTGCATATAGCAAATTAAAATGCAGATATTACGTTCTATAGGTTCTATCTTCATATCGGTATGTCATTAACATTTTTTCTATCATAAACGTTTAATGAATTTATTTGTTCCAGTCTTCTGCAAATATCTGTCCCTTGATTTACTCACAGTTTTGAGTGACCAACAATTAATGTTCATGAAGCTATCTATATATATATGTATCTTCAAAAGGTTGAATTTAAAATCAGGCCATCAACACATTGTTTGTTGTTCCTGGCATTTCTTTGCCAAGTCTTCTTGAATGCTAAATCACCATACGTCAATAGCTACAAAACAAGATACATCTGGAAAAGATTGAATTCAACATGGGGCCATTAATGTGACGCATACCAAAAATTTCTGCTCTTGACCTTTTTTTCTAACCTATATGATCTCTTCGGCAGTATTTGAATGGTAATCTTTTTAATTATTTTTTCTATTTTTTTCTATCATGAAAGACACCTTCGATTTATATTTGTATTGACGGATATATTTAAATTGTTTCAAAATTGTTTTGAAAAACACATTGATTTTCCATTTCATATTGACAGATATATTTAAATTCTTTCAAAATTGTTCTGAAAAACATCTATTGATTTCCCATTTCAATGTTGATGATAAATTAAAATAACTTTGCTTAGGTAAAGCATTGAAACTTATCACTACAGATAAAATTGTACTTTGAATATTTTTCAAAGTTATGAATTTAACTCGACGTTCAATATGAACAATTTTTGAAATAATAACTATACTCTTTCTATTTTATAGAAATGGAATGGATGCAAACAAATCCATTATTTTCACAAAAAGAATAAAGACCAGATAGAAAAGAGGGTTCCGGTGTGTGAGAAAAATTTTAAATCGAGAATATTGAAAACAAACCAGGAAATGACATCAGGAAAATTAAATATAAACAGAAAAAACCAACATCCATCTGGAAAAAGTTGAATTTCTCTTTAGTTTTTGCATTCACTTCGACAATATTTGAATGGTAAATTTTTTATGTTTTTTCCATAATTTTTCCCCATCATGAATGAAATTTTCAATTTATATTTCCCATTTTACTGTTGATAATAACAAATTGAAGTAACTTTGATCAGAAAAAGTATTGAAATTTTTCAATAATATCTATTTCACTTCATTTGCAATAATGATTTATTGAAATGTATTGCATCTTGAAATTTAATTGTTACCTCATTTCCCATTTTATTGTTGATAAAACCAACGAAACTTCAATTGTGAAAATGAATTGTTAAATGTTTATTTTCAGGCATGCAAGAATATTTTGCGCCGATTTGCTGTGGTCAAGACATATGATCGACAAATTTGTTATGGAAAAAATTTATGAGCAAATTCAACAGATTCATACAATATTTTTATAAATTCAGACAAAAATGACATGAACACGTTTCTTAATATCTTCATCTCTGATATGATTTTTACTCTTGAAATGAGTGAAAGAAACTTTTAAATAGTTGGAGAGAAAACTAACAATTGGAAATGACATTAGATTTCACCTCTCGACAACTTTTACACAGTAGAAGACAGATTTGGACTATTTTGTTTGGAACTAATGAAAGTGCCTCCAAATCAATTAGGTACTCTCAATTTCAATGGCAACAGAGCATATAAGTAAGACATTAATTTCCATTCACAAATCTTTCCTTAATATCATTTATTTAGAAGCGTTACACGTTTTTTGTATATTATATATATCAAAAAACTAATCAGCCTATTTGTTATACTGAACATTTATATATTTTTTTTTTAATTCTTTCCCGATTGTTTTTCAGAGTCATCATTTCAAAATGGAAATAATCATTCAAGGGACACATGCAGAAGATTGCACTAACTGCAGCTGATTTTTCAAATTATTTCATAATATGAATGCTGTTATTCTACCTAAATAAATATGTTTTCATATTAATTATCCTAATTAAATAAAATATTAGTAAATACTTTTTCGATTTCATTGATAATATATTACTTTGGTTCAAGTGAATGAAGAATTTATCAATAAGTTGTATAATAAAATCAATAGATATTATTTGGATTGAATCTGAGTTTCATCAAAATTTTTTGATATCATTTATCAAGATTACTCTTAATCGTTTGATCAAACAATTCACAAATTCAATTTCTCATCATACTATCGCTCAGAAAAATTTTATTTATATTTCTTTCGGGATTTTCTCAAGTTCCTTTGGATTTATGTGTTACTTGAGGTTCTTTCGTGTTTCTTCGGATTATTCCGTGTTTCTTCCAGTACTTTCATGTTTTTTCGCTTTCAAAGGGTTTCTTGACGTGTTTCGAGTTTCTGCGCGCTTCATTGATGTATGGGCCCTATTGATCTATAGTCTATATTGATCTATGGTCCATATTGATCCATGGGCTAATTGAACTACTGGCCTATTGATCTACCCGTTTATTGATCTACGGTTTATATTGATCTACCCGCTTATTGATCTACCCGCTTATTGATCTACGGGCTTACTAGTACCACCATATTATGAAAGACTCAATCGAACACTGGCAACTTTAGGGTATGAAATACCAAACATCATGAAATATATCCCTTATACAGCGCCTTGGACAAAAACTATCCCTCAGATCAAAAAGAAACTCGCTGAATACAAAAAAAAAGGAAGTACATCTCTCCATTCTACAGAAATCCTTCAGAAAATATCAAGAAGAATATCAAGATTATACTTTTTTGTACACGGATGCTTCTAGAAACGAAGTTGACAACGTTGTTGGAATATCGGTGGTTACCCCAGAAGTCCTGAAGATGTTCTGTCTCTCAAAATCAAGTGTGTTCACTGGCGAACTAATGGCCATATACCAGGCACTTCTCTACATCCTGGGTGAAAATACCAAGGCGAAGAATTATTGTATCTGCACCGACTCTCTTGCCTCCATAACCTCAATCCAGAAAATTTATACCGACAATAGTTTAGTGAATGAGATCAACAACAAACGACAACTTGTAGAAAATTCAGGAATGAATGTAATTTTTATTTATACTCCCTCTCATACCGGAATTGACGGAAATATTCAAGCCGACGCAGCAGCAAGATGGTCCTCAAGGAATGTTACAGAAATGCTTCAGGTCCACATAAGAGAGGATCTTAAAACAACTGCAGTAAATGGGATTGAATGTTTGTGGAGATCCGAATGGTCAAGAAAAGCAACATTCTTGGGTAGAATTAAAACTGACCCACTCAAGGAAATAACTCTTCCTAACAACCGCTTCCACCAGATCAAAATATCCAGATTACGACTAGGCTGTACCAGACTCACTCATGACTTTCTGTTAAACAGAGGAACTCCTCCAGTGTGCGAAGAATGCAACACAACATTTAATGTCAACCATTTTCTCTTGGAATGTCCTAGATACCAACCCCTACGTGAACAAACAGGAATGGCCAAATCTTTACAGCAGGTGCTGGGACAGGACATCACCATACTTGAAGCTACGATTGAATTTCTACAAGCTACCAACCTAATTGAATCAATTTTATTTTCGATCGAATTAAATCTTCCCTTATTTATGTAACATAAATTAGATAGAATTGTACCCTAGTGCTAATGATCCTTGTAATCGAAGCACATTAAACTTCAATAAAAAAAAAACATTTAGTGAATTTAAAGAAAGTATTTCAACGACTCAGAGAATCAAATTTTAAAATTCAACTCGATAAATCAGAATTTTTAAGAAAAGAAGTTGCTTATTTAGGTCACATAGTAACTCCCGAAGGAGTCAAACCGAATCCCGATAAAATTGTTGCCATTCAACAAAGACCAAAGACAACTAGAGAAATCAATGGATTTCTAGGACTTTTGGGATACTATAGAAAATTTATCAAAGACTGCGAAAATTACAAAACCACTCACTGCGTGTTTAGAAAAAAATGCAAAAATTGAACTTACTACGCAATTCATAAATTGTTTTGAATATTGTAAAAATTTATTAATCAATGAACGGATATTACAATATCCGGATTTTTCGAAGGAATTTATCCTCAGTACAGATGCGAGTAATTTTGCTATAGAAGCCGTATTATCACAAGGTCATGTAGGAAGTGACAAACCAATTTCTTACACTTCTCGGACTCTTAATGATAGTGAACAAAATTATAGTACGGTGGAGAGAGATCTTTCAGCCATAGTCTGGGCTACGAAATACTTTAGGCCCTACCTTTTTGGAAGAAAATTTAAAATTATCACAGATCACAAACCTTTAGAATGAATAATGTCCCTGAAGGAAATTAATAGTCGCCTTCTTAGGTGGAGGCTCAAACTAGAAGAATATGATTTTGAAGTCATGTACAAAAAAGGATCAAAATATACAAATTCTGACGCTCTTTCTAGAATCGAAGTTCATAATAAAGAATTTTTTGAATATATGGAAAAATTTAACGAAGAATTGTCTAAGACTAATGTGAATAATGGCAACGTATCAATGATTATCAACCTAGATGATACAGTTGGTGAAAATGAATTTACAAGTGATGATCCATCATATGAAACTTTCAAAAATCTTTTCAACGCGAAAGAAATTCATTATGGTCCTAATGTAAAAAAACAATTAGGAAATCTATTTGATGCTCCAGAAAATTTTTCTCTAGCTCATTGTGTGTCAGAAGATTTGTTTATGAATAAGGGTATAGGTCTAGATTTCAAAGAAAAATTTGGTAAAATTCAGGAACTCAAATCTCGAAATAAAAAAATTGGAGAAGTGGCTAAAATTCAAGTAAATGGGAGATACATTTTGTTTGAATTTCATTTTATTATTTATTTTATTAAGACTTATTCAAACATATCAGCGCATGCACTTGACCCCCACTTTCCCTGTCAAGTGCAGGCGCCGAAAGTAAACACATTTTTAAATAATCCCAAAAATCTCTGTCAAGTTAAGACATATAAAAGTTGTTTGCTCACAAAATAAAATTCATCGAATAAATATAAGAAGATCTCGTCCATCTCTCTCAAGTCTGCAGTCTTTTGTAACTGAGAAGAAAGAATAAACTTTACTTTCAACTAAATACGCTTTTATGTGCGGAAACGAAAATTTTTTGGTGCCGAAACCCGGGAACATCTGTTCTGACCTCTGGAGTTCAAAATTTTTGAAGCTCAGAAGCCCTCTACCCTAAACAAGATCAATTCTGGACCACAGATTTGGAAATTTTCAAGCCCCATAAATCAGCCCCAGGAATTCAACAGTTAATTTCAAGATCCAATTTATGGTAAAATTGCTGCTGTTCCGTCTTCACGGCCAACATCTGGTGCAACGCCGAGTGTAGCTGCCACCGTATCAAGATTTCTTCACGGAAGAAAAAACCGAAGGAACCAGGTTTGATTGTTTTGATTTTCATTCTGGATGTGAAATTTCGAACTGAAAGAATTTCAACTAATGTTTGTTAGATGTATCGAATTTCTTATAAGTTTTGATATCTTATCATATTTTGTATATTTTCTTCTGCTCTTGATCAATCGTATTGCTTTTCTCATTTATGTATGCCCACAACATTTATATCTGAATAATTAATTCTCTGTTGATATCATATTATTCAAAGGTTAATTTCTACATTTTCAAGGTTTCAAATATTTTCCCGTTTATTTAAATTAAAATTTATTGTTTCGCAATGGAAGCACTCACTGATCATTGGTTAGTGAAAGCTTTCCATGATTATAATATAGTTCAAGATAAAATTGAATACTAAACATCTGAACATCCAAGTGATTATGAAGATTGTGAGGACAGAGAGGAGATGGAGCAGAGATATTATTATTAATTTATTATTATCGGTGATTGATCATATTATGGAAAAGTCTAACTCATCAAAAGGACTCTGAATCTAGGTTGTTCAGATGTGGCGGAAAGTAAAATTTCTGTTTAATTGCCAGAATCAAATATCCCAATATTTTCAGGAAATGTTTCGGATTAGATGTCCTTTTCAGAACTGTTCTCAACTTTGATAATAGAAAATAGGTCACTAAGTGACATTCAGAAATTTATTTATCTCAAATCATTTTTGCAAGATGAACCCCCATATTTAATTAATAATTTACAGTTAACAGGTGAAAATTTTATAATTGCATTAACTACGCTCAAAGATCGCTATGAAACTCCCATTCTGTCGAAATTCTCGGTAAATCAATTGAGAGAATTTATCACTAGAATTAAACAACACTTGGAGTCTCTAAAAATTCTCGGAATGGGATTTAATACTTATCTTCATTTTTTCTCAAAAATTACATTTCAACACTAGAAAGGCTTTCGAAATGGAAAAAAATGAAACTGAACTAACCAGTTTAAAGGAATTTTTTCTCTTCTTAGAAAAACGATGCACTAGTTTTGAAAATTTAAACACCCCATTTCCCAATCTACCTAAAGCTAAACATACTAGATACTCTCATCACACTAGAGTTAACTCTCAAAATAAAGTTACTTTTAATAATCAATATTCCTACTGTAACCTCAAAACTACAATATATATAAATGTATAAAATTCAAAAATTTAACTCTAAAACATTGAAATCAAATTGTTATGGAAAAATCACTATGCTTTAATTGCTTAGGATCAAAACACTCAATTGCTAATTGCTCATCACGAGGATGTACTATCTGTGGAAAGAATCATCACACACTTTTGCACAATTTCAATGTTGATACTGAAATAATTAGCCCTGATAAAACCAAACTCACTCAGAATTCAACTTCTCAAAATATTAATTTCTCGTCTCCTAGTACCTCACGACAGGTAGAATTATCACAATATAACAATACAGCGTTGAATACATCTTCGCAAATAAGTTCACATATTCTTTTAGCTACATTATGTATCAATATATTTTCACAATCCGGAGAGCTAATTGAAGTAAAAGCTCTATTGGATCCAGGTAGTCAGAGTTCATTCATTACTGAAAATTGTGTCAAAAGGCTTAAGCTTCCACTTTTCAGCAAAATATACAGATTGCAGGTATTTCTAATTGTAATACATTTATAAACCAAGTAAAGCTAGACGAACAAGAGAAAGTCAACCTGAACCAATAGATATAAATCAGACCATTAAAACCGTAATTCCTTATGAAAAAGGTTTGTCGGAGAAAATGAGAAGAATTGGAAATAGATACAACATAACGACTGCATTCAAATCTCAAGACACTATCAGAGCTAAACTTACAAAAGTTAAGCCTAATAATGAGACACAAAGGACAAAGAACTGCATATATGAATTACCTTGCGAGTGCGGAAGATCTTACATCGGAGAAACTGAACGCCCTCTGAATGTACGAATAAAAGAACATCAGCAGCTTCTACGAGTACTAGACAGCGACAAATCCAGGTTGGTCCAACATGCTGTAGATGAGAATCATCGTATAAAGTGGGATGAAGCATCAATAATATCCAAAGAAGAAAAACATGCAAGAAGAAAAATCAAAGAAGCAGCATTTATGAAAATAACACCTGATTCCATAAGTGCTCCATCTATAGATCTGCCAGAAGTTTGGACGCCGATAGTTCGATCCAACTTAAAAAGATCATCATATCACAGATGAGTATATAACATTGTTCATTTTTCTTTCATGACTTCTGTCATATTGACTTTTTGAAAATTGATAATTTTCAAAAGGTTTCTTACTTTTCTCCTTGATAAAGATAGAAGATGTCTATCGAAACGTCGGAAATCATTACATCCAAAATAGATGATGGTAATAGCCCAAACAATCATTCAAAACGAGCTCCATCATCAACAATTGCTCGTCATCCTCTACTATTGATTTATTGCTCGGTTGCCATTTTTATTACAGTTTGATTTGCCCGGATATCATAAGGTTAGGAAAAATGCCCCTATTCTACAAAGAACATGTTTAGGATGGGTAATTATGGGACCAGTTACGCACTCGCTTCATATTCAGTCTCTTGAAAACAATAAATAACATGCTTATCACTCAATATTTGAAGAATCAAGCTTAAATGAAACGTTACGCAAGTTTTGGTTAACCGAAGAGGTTGATGTACCCCAAGGTGACTTGTCTCCAGATGATGAGATGGCCGAGAATATATTTAAGCAATCTACTACCCTATTGCGAGATGGTTATTTTCAAGTAAATTTGCCACTCAAAACGGACAAGTCATTGCTTGGAGATTTATGTTTTCACTACAGATATTGCCAAAATATTCAGAAATATAGGGGTTAACCCGGGTCAAACACACTTACAGAATATTCTTTGGGGAAAGGACCCATCTGAAAATTTATTATTTATGTATTTACAGTGACAATGCAACTAATTTCATAGGAGCCAGAAATAAATTGAAAGATTGATTTGAATTTTTCAAAAATAAAAGTCACGTTGTAGCAATTCAGAATTTTCTGAGTGCCCTCGAAATACAATGGAAGTTCATTCCGCCTCATAGTCCTCATAGGGGAGGAATATGGGAGGCGGCGGTCAAAGTTACTAAATTTCATTTGAATCGGATAGTGGGTAATTCATCACTCACATTTGAGGAATTGTCTATTGTTCTTGGTCTGATTGAAGCAATAATGAATTCAAGACATTTATGTCCTCTATCGAATGATCCGTCCGATTTTGATTGTCTCACCCCAGGGCATTTTCTAATAGGCGCTCCTTTGACATTTTTTCCTGATAAAAATTGTTTAGACATTCCAAGTTCACGTTTATCGCGTTGGCAACACTGCTCGAAATTACAACAAGATTTTTGGAAAAGGTGGTCTGTTGAGTATTTACATATTTTGCAATTCAAACCAAAGTGGTTGAAATCTCATAAGAATATAAAGGAAGTTTACTTAGTGATATTAAAAGTTTTTTACCACCTCTTAAATGGTCCACAGCAAGATTCACAAAGGTATTTCCGAGCAATGACGACAGAGTGAGAGTTGTAGAGGTAAAAAAAGAAAAAGGCACACTAATCATATCAGACCTATTTCGAAGGTTTGTCTTTTGCCTATCGATTTAGTGTAGGTACTCCCCTTAGAACAGACGAAATTCACTTTAGCGAGGGGAAGATGTTTGAATTTCATTTTATTATTTATTTTATTAAGACTTATTCAAACATATCAGCGCATGCACTTGACCCCCACTTTCCCTGTCAAGTGCAGGCGCCGAAAGTAAACACATTTTTGAATAATCTCAAAACTCTCTCTGTCAAGTTAAAACATATATAAAATGTTCGCTCACAAAATAAAATCTATCGAATAAATATAAGAAGATCTCGTCCATCTCTCTCAAGTCTGCAGTTTATTGTAACTGGGAAGAAAAAATAAACTTTCAAAAGTAAATATGCTTTTATGTGCGGAAACGAAAATCCCCCACTTTCCCTGTCAAGTGCAGGCGCCGAAAGTAAACACATTTTTGAATAATCTCAAAACTCTCTCTGTCAAGTTAAAACATATATAAAATGTTCGCTCACAAAATAAAATCCATCGAATAAATATAAGAAGATCTCGTCCATCTCTCTCAAGTCTGCAGTTTATTGTAACTGGGAAGAAAAAATAAACTTTCAAAAGTAAATACGCTTTTATGTGCGGAAACGAAAATCCATAACACATTTATTATTTGATAACTAAGGAACTATATTATTCAACTTTTCAGCAAAATATACAAATTGCAGGTATTTCTAATTGTAATACATTTATAAACCAAGTAACAAAGGTCACTTGTAAACTGCCTCAAGTTAATTTGAACCACACTAAAATTAATATACCATGGAATATTAAACTTGCAGATCCAACATTTTTTGAACCCTCTACTATTGATTTATTGCTCGGTTGCGATATTTATTACAGTTTTATTTGCCCGGATAAAATAAGGTTAGGAAAAATGCCCCTATTCTACAAAGAACAAGTTTAGGATGGGTATTTATGGGACCAGTTACGCACTCGCTTCATATTCAGTCTCTTGAAAACAATAAATTACATGCTTATCACTCAATATTAGTAGAATCAAGCTTAGATGAAACGTTACCCAAGTTTTGGTTAACCCAAGAGGTTGATGTACCCCAAGGTGACTTGTCTCCAGATGATGAGATGGCCGAGAATATATTCAAGCAATCTACTACCCTATTGCGAGATGGTTATTTTCAAGTTAATTTGCCACTCAAAACGGACAAGTCATTGCTTGGAGATTTATGTTTTCACTACAGATATTGCCAAAATGTTGAGAAATATAGGGGTTAACCCGGGTCAAACACACTTACAGAATATTCTTTGGAGAAAGGACCCATCTGAAAATTTATTATTTATGTATTTACAGTGACAATGCAACTATTTTCATAGGAGCCAGAAATAAATTGAAAGATTTATTTGAATTTTTCAAAAATAAAAGTCACGTTGTAGTAATTGAGAATTTTCTGAGTGCCCTCGAAATACAATGGAAGTTCATTCCGCCTCATAGTCCTTATTGGGGAGGAATATGGGAAGCGGCGGTCAAAGTTACTAAAGTTCATTTGAATCGGATAGTGGGTAATTCATCACTCACATTTGAGGAATTGTCTACTGTTCTTGGTCTGATTGAAGCAATAATGAAATCAAAACCTTTATGTCCTCTATCGAATGATCCGTCCGATTTAAATTGTCTCACCCCAGGTCATTTTCTACTAGGCGCTCCTTTGACATTTTTTCCTGATAAAAATTGTTTAGACATTCCAAGTTCACGTTTATCGCGTTGGCAACACTGCTCAAAATTACAACAAGATTTTTGGAAAAGGTGGTCTGTTGAGTATTTACATATTTTGCAATTCAAACCAAAGTGGTTGAAATCTCATAAGAATATAAAGGAAGTTGACTTAGTGATATTAAAAGTTTTTTACCACCTCTTATATGGTCCACAGCAAGATTCACAAAGGTATTTCCGAGCAATGACGACAGAGTGAGAGTTGTAGAGGTAAAAAAAGAAAAAGGCACACTAATCATATCAGACCTATTTCGAAGGTTTGTCTTTTGCCTTTCGATTCAGTGTAGGTACTCCCCTTAGAACAGATGAAATTCACTTTCGCGGGGGGAGGATGTTTGAATTTCATTTTATTATTTATTTTATTAAGACTTATTCAAACATATCAGCGCATGCACTTGACCCCCACTTTCCCTGTCAAGTGCAGGCGCCGAAAGTAAACACATTTTTAAATAATCCCAAAACTCTCTCTGTCAAGTCAAGACATATAAAAGTTGTTCGCTCACAAAATAAAATCCATCGAATAAATATAAGAAGATCTCGTCCATCTCTCTCAAGTCTGCAGTTTATTGTAACTGAAAAGAAACAATAAACTTTCAAAAGTAAATACGCTTTTATGTGCATAAAACGAAAATCCGTAACACATTTATTATTTGATAACTAAGGAATTATATTATTCAACTTTTCAGCAAAATATACAAATTGCAGGTATTTCTAATTGTAATACATTTATAAACCAAGTAACAAAGGTCACTTGTAAACTACCCCAAGTTAATTTGAACCACACTAAAATCAATATACCATCGAATATTAAACTTGCAGATCCAACATTGTTTGAACCCTCTACTATTGATTTATTGCTCGGTTGTGATATTTATTACAGTTTAATTTGCCCGGATATAATAAGGTTAGGAAAAAATGCCCCTGTTCAACAAAGAACATGTTTAGGATGGGTATTTATGGGACCGCACTCGCTTCATCTTCAGTCTCTTGAAAACAATAAATTACATGCTTATCACTCAATATTAGTAGAATCAAGCTTAGATGAAACGTTACGCAAGTTTTGGTTAACCGAAGAGGTTGATGTACCTCAAGGTGACTTGTCTCCAGATGATGAGATGGCCGAGAATATATTTAAGCAATCTACTACCCTATTGCGAGATGGTTATTTTCAAGTTAATTTGCCACTCAAAACGGACAAGTCATTGCTTGGAGATTTATGTTTTCACTACAGATATTGCCAAAATGTTCAGAAATATAGGGGTTAACCCGGGTCAAACCCACTTACAGAATATTCTTTGGAGAAAGGACCCATCTGAAAACCTGAAATGCATTGAACTCACAACTGTTACCTACGGAACCAGAGCAGCACCTTTTCTAGCGACTCGTACTCTCAAGGAACTCGCACTTAAAAATATAAATGAATTTCCATTAGCTTATCGTTGCATAATAGAACAATGTTACATTGACGATTTCATTTGAGGCGCTAACTCTGTGGATGAGTTAAATGAGATGTTCATTCAACTTGAATCTCTATGTGGCTCTGCACATTTTATGCTTCACAAATGGAAATCTAATTCCTTGGAATTTATTAAATTTTTCAATGATCGAAGATCAGACAGGAATGATAATATTATATCATTAAAATGTCAAAAAACCCTGATGAAGTGTTAGGATTGATGTGGAACCCCTGTAGCGATGAGTTTTTGATAAAATTCCCGATTATGACATAGAGCAAGTTCCTATTACAAAACGCAATGTTCTATCAACTGTTGCTCAGGTTTTCGACCCATTAGGTTTAAAAGCTCTTATTACTATTCGTTTCAAGATTTTTCTTCAGAAAATTTGGTTATCTAATGTGGGTTTGGATGAAAATTTGGAATTTGATTTGTTAACTGAGTGGACGACTTATTTGTCAGAAATGTCTAGATTGCACTCATTGCGGATTACTCGCTTGTTATATCACGCGTCGCTAAATGTGAATAGATATGAATTGATTGGGTTTTGCGATGCCAGTATTAAAGCATTCGGTTGTGCTGTTTATTTACGGACATTCTAATCTGAGGGAATATATTCCTCTCGATTAATTAGTTCAAAGTCTAAGGTAGCTCCAATTAAGACCATCTCTCTTCCTAAACTCGAACTGAATGCAGCTCTTCTCTTATCTAAATTAATATATAGAATACTAGACATTTATCACTCTCTGGATATTTCCAAAGTCTATCTTTTCTCGGACTCAGAAATTACACTTTCTTGGATAACTTCACATCCTACAAGATGGTCAGTATTTGTAGCAAATCGTGTAGCTATAATACAGAATTTAACTTCAAAATATCGGTGGTCTCATGTTCGTTCATCACTCAATCCAGCAGATCTTGTCACTCGCGGCTCATCGCCTATTCAACTTCTAAATTGTCCATTATGGTGGAACGGACCTAATTTTATTTCAGATCCTGCTATTGAGCTAGAGAAATAAAAGAACATTTGTCATTTGAAAAATCTACCTGAGAAAAGAAAGGTTGCTTTAGTCGATTGTAAGATCGATCCCGAGGTCAATATCGAATTTTTGTCTAAAACTTTCTCATCTTTTACTAGATTCCATCGTTCAATTACGTATTGCTTCAGATTCTCAAATAATTGTAGGTCAACGGAAAGAACCACCGGAGAATTGGAAGTTATCGAACTGCAGAATTCTTTAATTTGCATGATAAAATTACTACAGAAAAGCTTCTTCCCTGATTTAATTTCAAATCTTTTAAGTAAATCAGAAATTAACTCTAGACAAATACTAAAACTTAGTCCTTTTTTAGATAATGAAGGCATTTTTCGTGTAGGAGGACGCTTATCGTTGTCAGATCTTCCATTTGATCAAAAACGTCCTCCACTTTTACCGCCCAATAGTCATTTTGTTAGATTGATGCTAATTCTCGAGCACAAAAAATCATTGCACGCGGGACCTCAAACAGTTCTGTCTAATATTCGTTTAAGATACTGGCTACTGAATTAAAGAAATAAAAAGAATTATTAGTAAATGACTGACGTGTTATAAATTGAGATCAAAAAATGCACAACAAATAATGGCTAATTTGCCAAAAGTTAGAATTTCACCTGCCAGAGTTTTTTCAAATATAGGATTAGATTACGCCGGCACTTTAATGATTAAATCCTCTAATTTAAGAAGGGCTCCACTTCAAAAATGTTATGTTTGCATTTTGTTTGTATGGCAGTCAAGACAGTGCATATTGAACTAGTAAGTGATCTTTCTACTGATGCATTTTTGGCGGCTCTTAAAAGGTTCCTTTCACGACGTGGTAACCCTGCAAGTATTTACAGTGACAATGCAACTAACTTTATAGGAGCCAGAAATAAATTGAAAGATTTATTTGAATTTTTCAAAAATAAAAGTCACGTTGTAGCAATTGAGAATTTTCTGAGAGCCCTCGAAATACAATGAAAGTTTATTCCGCCTCATAGTCCTCATTATGGAGGAATATGGGAAGCGGCGGTCAAAGTTACTAAATTTCATTTGAATCGGATAGTGGGTAATTCATCACTCACATTTGATTAATTGTCTACTGTTCTTGGTCTGATTGAAGCAATAATGAATTCAAGACCTTTATGTCCTCTATCGAATGATCCGTCCGATTTAAATTGTCTCACCCCAGAGCATTTTCTAATAGGCGCTCCTTTGACATTTTTTCCTGATAAAAATTGTTGAGACATTCCAAGTTCACGTTTATCGCGTTGGCAACATTGCTCAAAATTACAAAAAGATATTTGGAAAAGGTGGTCTGTTGAGTATTTACATATTTTGCAACACAAACCAAAGTGGTTGAAATCTCATAAGAATATAAAGGAAGGTGACTTAGGGATATTAAAAGTTGATAATTTATAACCTCTTAAATGGTCCACAGCAAGAGTCACAAAGGTATTTCCGAGCAATGAAGACAGAGTGAGAGTTGTAGAGGTAAAAACAGAAAATGGCACACTAGAACAGACGAAATTCACTTTCGCGGGGGGAGGATGTTTGAATTTCATTTTATTATTTATTTTATTAAGACTTATACAAACATATCAGCGCATGCACTTGACCCCCACTTTCCCTGTCAAGTGCAGGCGCCGAAAGTAAACACATTTTTAAATAATCCCAAAACTCTCTCTGTCATGTTAAGACATATAAAAGTTGTTCGCTCACAAAATAAAATCGAATAAATATAAGAAGATCTCGTCCATCTCTCTCAAGTCTGCAGTTTATTCTAACTGAGAAGAAAGAATAAACTTTCAAAAGTAAATACGTTTTTATGTGCGGAAACGAAAATCCGTAACACATTTATTATTTGATAACTAAGGAATTATTTTATCATAAACCGCGATATGAAGCAATTTTCCGAGCTCTTCTAAATCTCAAAAAATTGTGCCAAAAAACGAATGTTAAATATTTAGCTTTACCAAAAATTTCTAGTGGTCTGGACGGATTAGAATGGAATAAAATATTCAGTATGATCATTTTTGCAAATTCTAACATAGTCATCAATATCTATTACTTACCTAAGAAGGAACTAATCAATTCCAAGAATGTTGAAAATCAATCTGATGGTAACACTGTACATTCAAATCATGAAGACCCTATTCAATGTAATATGATATGTCTAGCGATGCTGGATAACGGGTCTTGATAGGCGAAAGACCATATCTAACCGAAATTCCCAGACATTCCGGACAGTAATAAACCTCTCAAAAATATCACACCAATCATAAAACCCAAGATTTGAAACAAAATTTATTGATCCAGGAATCACGGAAAGCTTGATAGATATACTACATAATAAAAATTTTAGAAATTGGGGATACTTCAAATTGGATACTCAACATTTTGTGTCATCCACCATTTGAAATAAACAATATCATTAAGTGCATAAGAGAAATTAGGGGATTCCGGATTGTGTTCGATAACGCCCACGGACAAAGGGATATTAGGAAAAATTAGGGAATGGAAAGTCAGTTCAACGTGATCCGTAACCAGAAAAACACACTTAAATGCTTAAAAGAAAATCAGTCTATTAAATTCTAGAAAAATACCTAATTGTAATTGTGTTGTAATTGTGTGAGTTCGAAATTTCGCTAGTGAAGTTCTGTGTTAGAAGTCCAAGGAAAAAGGTCAGTTTTAAAGTTTATAAACATTCAAAAGTCCGTAGTCCGAAACCTCCAAAAATATTTTATCAGAGATTGTTTTAATTTTTTTTTGTGCTTGCTAAGAATTGTCATTTTGTTTTTTTTGTGCTTCGAATAAATTTAGTTTTAGTTATTCAGGAATTTTATTGAGTCTCCCAATCTTGAGAACTGAAGACTCGTTCTTTCAAGCGACGAGCCAAACCCTGAAGATTTCTCCCGTCAGGAGAAACTCAAAATAAACATTATTTTTTTAATTTTCAATTTTTCTTTTGAACCCCTCTTCGTCGGTGGAAAGCCGCTCTTCTACTAGGACGTTCGAAAGAGGTGTTCATTACATTTTGGTGACAGCGCTGGTGATTGTTCTCAAAAATTGGGAACCAATTCTTTTGGTTGTATAAATTTTTAATTCATCTAGGATTTTTTGGATAGAAGGACTTTTTTGTGACTGAATTTGATTTGTTATTTAATTTTTTTTTCGGTGTTGTTGATTTGTTTTGTAATCGTCAAGATGTCAACAAGCGGTTCAGGAAATCCTACTCTTGCTAGTCAAAATCCATTTGTGTATCCACTAGGAATTATTTCTACGACATTAGATAATTTCTCGGGAAAAGACGTTGTTCGGTATTTTGAAAAATTAGAATTCCGTTCAAAATTAGATAAATGGAGTGAGGAAGACACGCTCATTCTTTTCAAATTAAAGTTGGTTGGCGAAGCATATAATTTTTACAAGAGTGATCCTAAACACAGTAGTCTCACTTTTTCGGAATTGAAATTAAAGTTTATTCAAAAGTTTACAGTCGTTAATTTACCGGGTGAATATCAATGGAATTTGAGTAGCTGTTTTCAACGACAGGATGAAGATGTTTCTTCTGTACTAGATGTTACCTTCTGTACTAGACTTCGTACATTGGGTACAAATATTTTGAACGAAGATTTGGTGGGTTCCACACAGGCTGAAATTGCGGGTTTGAGGAAGAAGAATCGAGAATTGATCTTGAATCAATTCAAAATCGGTTTGCGCAAAGACGTCATGAGGGAAACAGGTATCTTGCTATTGAAAAAACCAGACCTCAACTTAGAAAAGGCGGAGGAAATAGTACGGTTGCAAGAAACAACTAACAGAATGTTGCAAGGGAGATTGACAAATCTGAGAATATCAGCAATTGACGAATATATTTGTCAATTGTGCAACAAAAGAGGCAATTCTGCGAAAGAATGTAGAGGCTCTTCACAAAAGGGGATTCATCGAGAAAAAAACGACCAGAAGAAGTGTTTTTCATGCGGTCAAGTAGGATATTTTTCGAAGAATTGTCGCAACAAAAAATTTAAGCAAATTACATCAGGAGCTTGTTTTGTTTGTGGTCAGGCAGGACACTGGTCAAAGGAATGTCCTCGAAAAATGTCAGAAGATCAACGTTGGACTCAAAATGTCGGGAATAAATTTCGGGAACGGGGTTCCGCCGCCAACTTAGAAGAAATGTCGGATTGGACAAACAATTGGAATGAAAACCAATACAAGGAAGGGGTCAATGTGTTGGGGTCTGTTCGAAATACAGAAACAATTGCGAAAGAATCTCGACTGGTCCCTGTTTTCGGCATGGTAAAATTTAAAGTACCACGGTCAAAATCCTTCTGCCAGGATGGAGGTCTGATAGGGGTACAGCGGCAGAGAAATTTATGGTTACAGGGGGGTTATGCAAATGAGGGAGATCGTAAGAAATATCCTCATATGGTCGTTCCAGAGGTGAACTCCATAGGATCGATGGATATTGTCCCTCATATTGTTAAACTAGTAGTTAACGGAAAATTAGCTTTATGTTTGGTGGATACTTGGGCTGGAGTGACACTCATTAAAAGGGGATTGATTCCAGAAGAGAGAATCGATCAGGAAGGTGTCGACTGTCAGCTAACTAGCGTCTCAGGTCATAGGTTACGTACCTGGGGTACGACTACTATAACGGTGGGGCCTATTGGGGATTGGTTGAGGACAAAATGGCCCGCTATTCTATGCGATGATAGTGTATTGGGTAGCATAGAAGTAATTTTGGGACGAGATTTCCTGTGTGCAAATCAAGCACGAATTGATTATGGAGATGTCCCCTCGGTCACAATGTGGGGAGAACAGTTCAGATTGATGAACTCCCATACAGTCGCAGAACAGTATACCCTGGAAGATGGGAATAGAGAATTTGCGGTGCAGGCGAATCATGAACCTGTAGAATCTTGGGACGACGTAAAGAAGTCGGTAGTGAACGTGAATAATGGGATCCACAAAAAAGAAACCGACAAGGTTGAAGTCGCCGCTGATCCCTCAAGAGCAGATGAGTTGAGGAAATGGGCAAGACAGGAAGAAAATGATTTTTCAAAGGAAAGAGTTAGCCGCGAGGAAATTAACTACGAGACACCAATCAATGAGAAAAGTGTTCGATGGGAAACGGATCTTGTGTTGACGAAAGGAGTCACTATCTCTGCTCGCACAGAGTGTGTAATAGAAACTAGAATTGAAGGAAAGTTACCGGGCAAAAATATAATCTGTGAGCCGCAAGAGGCGAGTGCAGGACAAATTCATGTAGCCCATTGTTTATTACCTAATTCGGAAACAATATGGGTTCGAGTGGTGAATATATCTAAGAAAGAGGTTAGTTTACAAAAAACACAAATATTGGGAAAAGCAGTAGCCTGCGAAGTTGAAGGGAAGAGGAAAATTCCCGGTTGATTGGGAAAATATCACACGAAAAGGAAAAAGAATGGGAATCTGAAGAATACCAAATTGAACACTTGGATGAAAAATCAGCTAGAGAAGCGATTTTTTTAGACAGATCTACAAGAATCCGTCGACCTCCAGATAGGTACGGATTCTAATGAAGACAAACTAAATCATTTTGGGTAGCGGGGAGAAAATACTGAAAATTTTCCTCTCAGGAGATGCGAATCGACTCCTGCCTCACCGCAGATTCACCCCATTCAGTTTTTCCTTTACATCTAATCAATCAATTAAATGAGCTAGAGAAAAGAAATTATGATTATTGTTTGTGTTCGCGAGTTCACCTGCCGAGGTGTAACCACTTACCTAGTAAAAGGTCCCTGTTCAGGGTTATGAACGCAACTTCAATCCTTTCACGTAATTGTAAGAAACTATAGTGGAACAAAATTTAACGGTGCTATTTACTGTTGAAGTTATTTTTGTATTTTTTTATAAAATTCGTATCTGTTTTGTTTTTTTTTGTTGTTTTTTTTTTTTCGCTTTTGTAATGTTTTATTCAGGAGGACTCTCAACATCGAAATCATGGCTGAATGTAAAAGTTTGTTGGTGAAATGATCTTTGTGCTAAGAATTGAAAGTATTATCGTGTTAATCGCGTATGACTGTTACGACAAAGAATGTGAGATATCGGTGGTGTCGTTTCCCGACGTAGCAGAATGTCTTGAACTTGAGACTGTATACCAAAGTGAGTCAGAAACTAATGAACAAATGAATGCTACAACTAATTACAAATAATGGTGGACAATCAAACAAAATTAATGACGGGGGTAATTCAATCCTTCGCGGAAGTGATAAACTACAATAGACATATGCCGTTCTATAGAAGAAGAAATAAATAAAGCACAGAGAATTCTTTCTTTTGGAACAGAAAGAAAAGCCATAGAAAACATTATTGCCAGAAGAATAGCTGGGTTGGATACTACAGGCCAGGGTTTCTCCACGGTGAAACTTTTCAACACTTATGAAATTGAAGAACTTGCCCATCACACTATGCAGCACATTTGGGGATGGTTCACGGATATAGGCCTATTCATGAGTGGTCTAATGGGATTTTACGCTATTTTCCGAATGATAAAATATTCCCTAGGAGTGATACTCAACGGATTCTACCTCTTCGAGACATTTGGCTGTGGCCTGGTGATGTTGGCCAGTTATGGAATACCCTCACCATGTGGGTACTGAATAGACACCATGTCAAACGTCAGAATCAAAACGTAAATGAAAACTCGGAATCAGCTCCATCAAAGAACAATAAAAAACTAGGAGCTGTACCCAAAAGTGCCCCCAAGTGCACCACACTGGACCGACGGACAAAAAACATGTCAGGTCGTGAATGAAGTGTCAGTAACGAGTCGCGTAAAGATAATTCGGAAGCCGGTACAAACAATTATGAACATTCTTAGCCACAATAGTCATTAAAGATCATTCCCGATACAAAAGTAATTTTCAGACCATTGGGATGCAGACCAGGAAGGCAACGCCAAGTATACATCAATATGGCGGTAGTGTACCGCGAAAATCGTGAATCGATATGTGCGAAAAACAACCTTCTTGTTGGAAGTCACGAAGTGAAAATTATAAAAAGACGCAAATACCCATTAAGATAATTTTGATTAGAAACGATCTATGTTTGGTCAAATTTTTTATTTTCTTTATTATAATGATTTTTTTTGTATTTTTACATAAAAGAATGTACTAGAATAGTTAAAACTTTCTTACTTAAGATGTAGTTGATGTAGTTAATTGAATAATGGCACCATGTTTACAACGAACATACGAGGGCCGTTCAGAAACTAACCTCCGGTTAATTGTAAAAAATACACCAAGTTAAGTAAAAATATTTTAACATATACATCTTATAACTACATCTTTGCACTATTTTCGACATAGTCTCCATTACGATTGAGGCACTTATCGTATCTCTTCACAAGCTTTGAAATTCCTTCTGCATAAAAATCACCCGCTTGTGCCTTGAGCCAGCCTGTGACCGCATCTTTGAGCTATTCGTCGTCATCAAACCGCTGGGACCCGAGCCATTTCTTTATATGCATGAAGAGGTTTTTCAATTTTCACGAACTTTTGCATTAACTGTCTGAACGAGTTCGTCAGTCACCAATGATGGTCTACCACTCCTCTCTTCATCATGAACGTTTTCTCGTCCACTTTTAAATAAACGTACCCATTCACGGACAACTCCTTCACTTATAAATTTTGGTCCGTACACGGCACAAAGCTCACGATGAATAGCTGCTGCAGAGTATCCTTTGGCTGTAAAAAACCTTATAACAGCACGCACCTCACATTTGGCGGGATTTTCTATTGCAGCACACATTTCAAACTGCCACAAAAACTAAACTAGCGCAGGTACGATGTTCACTCGACTACGGCTTGATGCCGACTGACCTGCTGAGCGCGTGAATGCACAGATGGCGAGCTACTCCCCCCCACTACCCGCACTGTGACCAATCGGAGGTTAGTTTCTG
This sequence comes from Micraspis discolor, assembly GCA_030674115.1. Taxonomy (NCBI): domain Eukaryota; kingdom Metazoa; phylum Arthropoda; class Insecta; order Coleoptera; family Coccinellidae; genus Micraspis; species Micraspis discolor. The sequence continues at coordinate 97,319 of JARTUT010002205.1, forward strand.
AATGGCCCTCGTATATATATAAATGATAATGGAAGGATTGAGGTTGGTTGTAGTTTTAGGTAATTATTTTCAAAAGTCATTTAGGTTGTTGATATTTTGATTAAGTTATTGCTAACAAAAGAGGTTACGGACAAATGGATTAAGTTCAAGAAAAGTTTTGGCAACCGATGCCAAGACTTTTTCAAAGGGGGGAATAATGTAATATGATATGTCTAGCGATGTTGGATAACGGGTCTGGATAAGCGAAAGACCATATCTAACCGAAATTCCCAGACATTCCAGACAGTAATAAACCTCTCAAAAATATCACACCAATCATAAAACCCAAGATTTAAAACAAAATTTATTGATCCTGGAATCACGGAAAGCTTGATAGATATACTACATAATAAAAATTTTAAAATTAGGTGAGTTCGACATTTGATACATTTACGTGACCCTTGTCGACCTTTAGGGATTATGGTTTCGAATTAACGATGGGAAAAAGGTGGATCTTTAGTAAAAATTAGAACTTAAATCAGTAGACCAATCAGAGGTTTGTATCGAGAGACTCAATTGACTGAAGCCAATGAAACTTAGATTTCGAATTAGTGGGGTAAATTTCGAATTATCGAAAAGAAGGGCACCAATTAAGAGAAATTAGGGGATTCCGGATTATGTTCGATAACGCCTATGGACAAAGGGATATTAGTAAATTAGGGAATGGAAAGTCAGTTCAACGTGATCCGTAACCAGAAAACACACACTTAAATACTTAAAAGTAAATCAGTCTATTAAATTCTAGAAAAATACCTAATTTTAATTGTGTTGTAATTGTGTGAGTTCGAAATTTCGCTAGTGAAGTTCTGTATTAGAAGTCCAAGGAGAAAGGTCAGTTATAAAGTTTATAAACATTCAAAAGTCCGTAGTCCGAAACCTCCAAAAATATTTTATCAGAGATTGTTTTAATTTTTTTTTTGTGCTTGCTAAGAATTGTCATTTCGTTTTTTTTTGTGCTTCGAATAAATTTAGTTTTAGTTATTCAGGAATTTTATTGAGTCTTCCCAATCTTAAGAACTGAAGACTCGTTTTTTCTAGCGACGAGCGGAACCCTGAAGATTTCTTCCGTCAGGAGAAACTCAAAATAAACAATATTTTTTTAATTTTCGATTTTTCTTTTGAACACCTCTTCGTCGGTGGAAAGCCGCTCTTCTACTAGGACGTTGGAAAGAGGTGTTCATTACATCAAGAAATACCCATTTCTGAAAAAGCTCTGAATATTTTTGATAATCAAGTTGTTTTTGAATTCTTTCTTCATTCCCCAGCAATCGTGAGAGTACAAAACATTTTTTCAAACAAACAAAGAATTTTTGTTCAATTATCCACCAACGATCTGAATAGAGAAACCTTAGAATTCTTCAAAACGTACATCAGACCTAATATTCTTTATGCTTTGTATTTCAAAAGAGATGATTATTATAAGGAAATTTGCGAAATTCTGAGGAAAAACTTCAAACAATCATTTTAGAAGACGTGGAGGAAAAAGACGAACAAATTAGAATTGTAAAGTTTATGCATGAAGGTAAAACAAATCACAGAGGAATTTCTGAGACTGTATCCAGAATAAAAAGGTCATACTATTGGCCAGGTATTTTGAATGACGTAACAGAATATATTAACAATTGTGACATACGTCAAATCAATAAATACGATAGAGATCCCCCGAATCAAAAGTTAATGTTAACACCCACTCCCTCTAAACCTTTTGAAATTATACACATTGATACTTTTCAAGCTCAAAATAGGAAATTTCTGACAATTGCCGATGCTTTTTCGAAATATGATCAAGCATATCCTCTGATATCCCTTACGGCTATAGAAGTAGTAAAATCTCTTTTGATTTTTATGACACATCACGGGTCACCCTCAATGATAGTAATGGATAATGGAACAGAATTCAAAAATAGTATTGTATCGGAGTTTCTAGATCTACACCAAATTGCTCCTCATTATATTACTGTAAACAATTCACAATCCAATGGTATTATTGAAAGATTTCATTCCACTTTACTGGAACATTTGAGAATTTTGCAAAATAAGTACAATAATTCATTAAATATCGAAGATTTAATGCCCTATGCAATTCTTGGTTATAATAATTCAATTCATTCTTTGACAAAGCAGAAACCTATCGATATAATTAATGGCCATTTAGATAGTAAAGATCCCCTTCATATTGATATAAACAAAAATATTATTAATAATTAGGTAGAAAATCATAAACAAAATACTAAGGAAATTTACAGAAGACTGAATGAACTGATAGGGGAGAGGAAGCAAAGCATCATAGAAAGTCATAATAAAGAAAGAAATGATCCGTTAACGTATAAACCTGGCACAGCAGTATTTCGGAAAGTTAAATCAAATATGAGGAATAAACTCACGCCAAAATTCTCTAAAGAAAGAGTAGTGCGAGATTAAAAAATTAAAATAAATACCGATACGACAATTTTACATAAGCAAAATCTCAGAAAACCAAAAACTAAGACTAAGAAAATTTTGCAGAATTCTACTGTCTCTAACGACAGCCCAGGAGATAATGATAACAGATCTGAAGGATAGCCCGGGGATTCTTCCAGTTTACCTAGGAAATGCACGAATTAAGGAAAAAACGCATGATTTTAACCATTATATTGACCTATCGCCAATTCATAACCAAATTATCCACCTTGAGTTCGTTTGTCAAGAAGTAATGATATCTCAATCTGTATTTAATAATAATAAAATTTATTCCACATTACAAAATTATAATAGAATAGTGAATTACCAGTTACAAATGGCTATACAAAAACTAAATAGTTTGTTACCTCACAAAAGAAACAAGAGAGGACTAATAGATGGATTAGTAACTATTATCAAAAGTATTTCGGGCAATTTAGATGCAAATGATGCAGCTCATTATGAATCAATATTGAATTCACTCCAGAAAAACCAGCAAGAGATTAAAGTTAGACTGAACTCTGATATTTCTTTAGAGGGAAAGATTATTGAAAAATTCAACAAATCTGTTTCAATTTTAGCACACAATCAGAAAACAATTTCAAATCAGTTCCAATTGGTTTCCAAAGATTTGAAGAATAAGATGTATTCTTATATAGATTTCGAAAATCTGATTGATCAAATCAGTATATCCGAAAATATTATAACTAAAATAATTAACGACATTGAAATTGCTATGAGTTTTTCGAAGCTTGGTATCCTTCACCATAGTATAATATAATTTTCAGAATTAAAATCAATAATATCTGTTATTTCAACCCAATATTCAGAAAATTCATTAATTTTCTGCAATGAAAATGAGTTTCGTAATTATTATGACCTGATTAAAGTTGATGCTTATTATGTCAATCTCAGAATCGTTTTCATTCTGCATTTTCCTCTTGCATACACCGAATCATTTTTTCATTATCATTTGTATTCCATTCCAACCAAAAATAATACCATCATCATTCCACGAAATACCTATCTGACATTAAATGAAAATAAATATCAATACACCTCAACACCTTGTATGAAAATACATCCACATTACTACTGCGAAGAAAACAGTTTAGTGAATGGGATTCAAGATGAAAACTGTCTTTTTGAATTATTACAAATCAATAGGAAATTGTCAAAATCATCCAGTTGAAACCAAATTAAATTTTATCCAGCAAATCGATAATGCAAAATATATAATCATAGCATCAAATGAAATAAAGATCCGTCTTATCTGTAAAAGAAGTGATTATACATCGCTTAAAAGTAATTACCTTATCACCATACCTAAAGGATGCCTAATTGAAACAGAATATGGAAAATACACAAATTCCAAGGAAGTGATCGATAGTCAACCAATGTACCTACCAAAAATTGTATCCAATTCCAATCGGACTGAACCAGATCTATTGAAGATAAACTTGCAGAACATCCCATTAGATTCATTACATGAGCTGAAGCGAAAACAAGAAGATATGAGATCGTTGATACTCCAGGATAATAAACAAAATTCCTATACAAGTTTAATTGGAATCCTTCATATTATCCTCATCGCTGCAGGAGGTTACCTGGTAATAAAGAAAATCTTCCATAAATGCCACCCCAGAAAAGCTTCCAAAGGTGACACCCAAATTCAAGAGCAAGACACCAACAATCCATCGCAAGGAACGTTTTTCACCCCATAAAGAAAGTTCTGTGGATGGAGGAGTTATATATCACAGAACGATGATATAGCAAAATATCATCTTCTGTTCATCTTCCCGTGGGAATCTCGCATGTATCACAAATACGTCGAATGTGCAGTTTTCCCTCTAGTATAAGTTTACAAGTTAGATCATTTTATGTTAGTCTTGATATAGCTAGATACCGTTCATGTATATTAGTAGTAAATAAAGTTTTTTAAAAAGCTCACTGACTTATGCACAATATAACTAGCGCCATGTATCAATAATTAGGGAATTCTCCAAATTTCAGGTCTCGACCTAGTCGTCCTTTTCTCAAGGCTGGGGTAGATTATGATGGACCTTACAGCATCAGAGCTTCCTCTGGCCGCGGTCGAAAGACTTTTAAAGGGTATATTGCATTATTCATTTGCTTAAGTACTCGCGCGGTACATCTGGAATTGGTTTCTGGTTACTCGTCCAAAGAATTTATTGCTGCGTTTAGAAAATTCACTTCAAGACGGGGATTTTGCTCCGATCTTTACAGTGATCGAGGAACAACTTTTGTTGGTGCCAATAAAGAGCTCAGCCAATTATTCAAAAAATCTACAAATTTCATCAGTGATATTTCTGGGACTCTGGTCTCTGAAGGGACAAACTGGCAGTTGAATCCATCTGCTGCCCCACAGTTCGGAGGAATATGGGAGGCTGCTGTCAAGTCAGCCAAGCATCACCTAAAACGAGTGGTTGCCTTCCATACTTCAACATTTGAGGAATTTTATACCTTGCTAAAGCAAGTAGAAGCCTGCTTGAACTCCAGACCTTTGATTCCTTTGTTCGATACTATTGATGATATCCAACCGTTAACTCCTGCTCACTTTCTGATAACTTCAGCTTCTTTCATTGTTCCTGAACCTTCTTGTTTGAATATTGAAGTTTCTCCTTCTGAGAGGTAGAAAATTGTTCAGCAAATGCTCGCTCATTGGTGGAAACAGTGGCCGCGTGAGTACCTTCAGTTGCTTCAAATCAGAAATAAGTGGCAATTAAATCAACCTTCTCTTCAGGTAAATGATCTGGTTTTAATAAGTACTGAACAAACTCCTCCAGCCAAGTGGCCTTTGGCCAGAGTGACTGACGTCTTTTTCGTAAAGGATAATTTGGTAAATTTGATAATTTTGATAAATTGCGAACAGCCACAACTTCTCTAGAGAGGCTGTTAATGAGTTAATTCTCTTATCGAAGGCCTCCAGAATGTCTCCTAATTAATTGTATATATTTTTTTTCTATGCGATTTAATAGTTATAGCTTTTGCTTTGTGTAGCTTCAGATTCCTTCATTTAACTTCATAAATCTCTGTCATGCTAGATATAGAGCAAAATATTGTTTGTTTTGAATTTTTTGTATGTGCTACTTGTCATTTGATCAACATCAAATGAAGTGGGTGGAATGTTAGGGATTGAAATTGATAATCCTTCATGAACACCTGTACATATGTAATTATTCAATTGTGCGAATATGTGTCTTGATGAGGCATGCTTATATTGAAAGAATCTCGCCATATGGGCTGACTGTGATTAACATTGTCACCATTAAGATTGCACGATGGTATTGAGAAAGAAACCTTGTAACATCCTGCTAATAAATAATATAAATTCAATTTGATAGTTTTGCTATACTTCGCTAAAACTAAATACAGTTCACTGCTCTTGCTACCTGTTGGACAACTAAGTCCGTTGCTAACAGGTTCCAATGTTAGGAAGTGTCCGGGTGTCAAAACCGACAAATCATTCGGATCCGAGCTTACATGCGTAAGCGGTCGCGAATTTAGAATTGCTTCCATCTGTACGAGTAGAGTGTAAAATTCTTCGTATGATAAAACTTGCTCCCCTACAACTCTCTTGAGGTGAGATTTCACCGTTTTTGGCGCTATTGTTCACCCGAACAGAGTGCCTATCATTTTGCCCGAATGTCTGTAATTTTGGAATATCGAGCCGAAAATGGTCTCAATCGATTGGGTTCGACTCCCTGATGAAGAATTCGTGGCGAAAGTTGAGTCTGTCCGGCCGGCCGGCCGGCCGTATCCTCTCTAGCATCCAAAAGGAATCAGCTAGAGTTTTCAAATTTTCAGAATAGGTTAATTGTCCAAATATCTCGGTCAAGTTCGTTATTGGGCCAAATCCGTCGGATGGTTCAGTAGTTATGAGCATCTGAAATTTTGTTTCCTCAATAACTACTAGAATATCCATCCGATCAAGTTGATACTTGGAATGTTATTGAGGGAGGCTGAAACGAAATGGCTTGCAAAATTTCGCAGAAATCGTCACGCTAGAAAATTTTAAAAAATTCCCAAAAAAAAATTTTTCAATACTTAATATCTCCTAAGACTTCATTTAGATTTAAATAAAAATCCGTATATATATTGAGGTTACCGATATCTTACTCATCCCCAAATTTCATTGTCGTAGCTTTTCCCCTTCTGAAGATATGATCATTTTTTCATTTACTCAAGAGAAAAATAGAAATGTCATGAAGTCCGAGCTTTGTCATTGAAAGATTTGCCATCACAGATCGATATTCGTTTGACAACTTGCGGACCTAGATATCAGTGTCAGTTGGCGTAATATCAATCAAAATTTTCATAGAATTCATAGAGGTAGAATTCGATGTCGATGACGTTGTCAAAATTCAGAAAAGCACAGACGTAATATTAATCAAAAATTTTTTATCATAGAGAAAGAATTTGATGACGTAAGTTTTTAGGAGAAGCATAGAACAAAATTTGGTGAAAATTATGAGTAGTTATTTTCAAATTGAGATAAAGGTTTGTTTATTCATTAGGCTTTCATATTTACATCACATTGTCCCATAGTACGGAAAAAGACTATTGTTCACCCGATCAGAGAGCTTATAGATTTGTTAAGGTTTGAATATTCACTCGCAAGTAGGTCAACAAGAGCGCCAAAGCAATCTGACCTCACGTCAGTGCTTTCTAAATTTTTTTATACCGGTCTCCCAGAGTCCACCCATACTCGGCGTGATCCCTGGCAGAAAATGATGGGTAATAGATTTAGATTCGGCGCATTTTTTCATTAGTGAAATCAACTCTCTACCAGCACCTACAAAGTTGCTTCCGCGATCTGAATAAAGGTGCGAACATCGCCCTCTGCGTGATACAACCCTACGCAAAGCTGCAATAAATACCTCAGTACTCAAATCCGATGCCAACTCTAGATGAACTGCTTGTGTCGCCATACAAACAAAAATGCATATATAGGCTTTTTAAGTTTTAACCCCTCGATGGCGGCTCATAGTAATAAACACTGGACCTCCAAAGTCCAATCCCGTATGATCAAACGGTTTTGCTTTAGAAATTCTAACGAGTGGCAAATTGCCCATAATCGTCTGGGATAAAATAGGATTTGTTTTCCAACATTTTACGCATTTCGAAATGATCGAATTGCTAATAAACTTAAAGTACCTATCCCAGCATGTAAATATTTTTAATGAAAAAATTCAACTATTAATTCTACCAGTCTACATTTTTGCGGAAATAGCACTGGATGTTTTTTGCCATAAGCGATATCAGAATAGGTAAATCTACCCCCTACCCTTATAATTCCCGTAGGATCAATAAACGCATTCAATTTTTTGAACGGTTTTGGAAAAGTTTTTGCTCTAGAATATTTCAGAAAAATACACCATTTGCGTTCTTTTAACAAGAATCAAAACAGCACTATTTAATTCAAATAGCGATATGGCCTCACCATTCCTAGAACTTTCTTTTTCACCAGAGGCAAAACACATAACGTAGCATAAGACGCGTTGAATAAAAGAAAAATTTGAGAAATTTGTCATCAAATCATCTAGAAACTTTTCATCTTTTACAGAAATGAAAACTGAACTACGAAGTTCTTCCTGTGTCTCAAAATATGTGTCATCTACTGAATTATTAAATGAGCGCAAGAACTCTGGTCCTTGGAACCAGCGCTCGTGAGTACTAAGTTCTGACGGAAAAAGGCCGCGAGAAGCTGGATCTGCTGAGTTCTCGCATGACTTTACATAATACCAGGAAGAAAATGGAACTTTTTCCTGTATGAAAGACACTCTGTTTGCTACAAATGTATGCCATCTATTTGGCGATGAATTTAACCAAGCCAGTACAATTCTTGAATCGGTATAAGCTTTGATAGAATGAAAATTTACTTTTTCATAGAAAACCTTTTCTACCCAGTCTAGAACCTTAGTCAGGAGAACTGCTCCACACAACTCCAGTCGAGCAATTGACAATTTTGTAGAACAAGGGGCAACTTTCGATTTGCTACACACAAAAAATGTATCGATATGTGTTTCGTTACCAATCATCCTACAATAAATTACCGCACTGTAACCTCGTTCACTGGCATCGCAAAATCCGTGCAATTCCACAAAACTATTGATAGGAATATTAATGAGACGAGCGATTCGTATATCCCTTAATAAAGGAAGTTCGCTCTTGTATTTGGACCAAACCCGTAGTATTTCACTCGACGGAATTTCATCCCAGGACAACCCTGCTAACCACATTTTCTGAATGAGGTACTTGCATAAAAATGTTGATTGGTGCTAAAAGCCCAAGAGTATCAAAGATTCTTGCCAACTCTGATAAAATATTACGTTTAGTGCAAGGTCGCTCGATAGGCTCAACAATGAATTGAAAATAGTCTTGTTTGGGTTCCCAAATAAGCCCGAAAACCTTATTTGATGTTTTAACTTCGCGATCGAGTGAGTAGGTGTTCTATAAAATTTGATCCTGAGGCAAGGAACCCAAAAATTCTTGGCTATTGCTAGACCATTTACGTAAATGAAATCCACCCTTTTCTAGAACTGAAATCAACTTTTCCTTCAAAATTAGAGTGGTTTCTAAAGAATTACTACCAGTACAGATGTCATCAATGTAAGTTTCCTATTTCAGAGCGTTCGAAGCCAAAGGACTAATGTGACCTTCATCTTCTACAAGTTGGTGTAGAACCCTTAAGGCAAGGAAGGGAGCACAATTAAATCCGAAACACTGTAACATCCCAGGTTTTTCCAATACAAAAAAATCGTAGTCTCATTGCACCCCATGTTGATACGCCCCTGGCAGTTACCAAACCGTAGAAATAAAATTCCATGGTCAGAAAAAAAGAAACGGCTGCCACTGCTAAGGCTGACCTGCGCCTGGTGAGGGATCCAGAAAGAAAGGATGCGAGATGGCGGGGGTCATTAGTGGTAAAATTGTGTGGGAAGTAACAGGACCCAAAAAAGGGTGTTTAGTGCCTTTGTGTGTGTTCGAAAACGAAGCCATTTTATGTTGAGTGACCCTAGAATATATCTCGCAGGTATAATTCAGACTATTTTAAATGTTATTAGTTGCTTCTCCATTTTATTAACCTTTGTTGAGAAATACCATTGGGAACTGTATTGGTTGAGTGAATTTATTATTTCTCTGTTATGTTTGTAAATTAATACTGTTATTATGCAATATTATTTGGTTTCATGGTGTATTAGGTGGTGTTTGGGCCTTTGTCATTAATACTGTTGTCTTGTGAATGTAATTCCTTTGTTCACATCATGCTTTGTTTGATTTCATATAACTATTTCCTTTGTTCACATCATGCTTTGTTTGATTTCATATAACTATTTCCTTTGTTCACATCATGTTTTGTTTGATTTCATATAACTATTTCCTTTGTTCACATAATGCTTTGTTTAACCTCATATAACTATTTCCTTTGTTCACATAATGCTTTGTTCAACATCATATAACTATTTCCATTGTTCACATAATGCTTTGTCTAATTTCATATAACTTTATTTCCTTTGTTCATACAATGTTTTGTTTGATTCATATAACCCTATTTCATCCGTTCATATAATGCTTTGTTTGATTCATATAACTCTATTTCCTTTGTTCTCATAATGCTTTGTCTGATTCATATAACTCTATTTCCTTTGTGCACTTAATACTTTGTTTGATATATGTAACTCCTTATAGCATGTGATTCCATCATTTTCGATATTATTGCCTTTGCAGTTCAGGTGTCTACCATAACAATGAATGCCTTATTTTACAACTTTCTACAATGTGTTACTGGAGTGTAACCGATCAGCTTTATTTACTGTACCCTATGGTACAATAGGAATTGCCAATCTCTCTGTAGTTCTGAGCCTGTGATTAAGCAGGAACGTATGGAGACCTCCACTAGTGGTAGTACTAGTATGGTCAATATGGAATAATGGATGTAACCAGTGTACGTAGCACTCTGGTGTTATATTGAAGGTTAACGTTGTTAAGTTACCTCTATGTCATGTTATCATTATGTATGTCTTGTACTGTTGTTCTTGGTCATTTTACTGTGTAATGTACTTGCCTTACTAGTCATGGTTATTGTTGTGTGTATTTGGTACTGTGTTAACTCATTTTTCTTACTGTCGTGATGTATCTTGTTGTCGTTATGTATATTTCCTTCGGTTGATTATGTAGATTCTCTGCTTTCGTTATTTATATTGCTTATGATCGTCTATCTATACCTGTCTCTGCTATTTATGTCCATAATGCATTCTGGTTCTTATTATTTACTTGTGATTGATATTCTATGAAGGTTTGTTGTTTATTTATGCCATGATCTCGTACTGCTATTTATTTATCTATATGCTCGTATTACATGATATTTCATTTAGGGGTCTCGAGATTGTGAACCATTCCTATACGGTAGTATGAGATTTCTTAGGTTCCTGGATCGAAGGACTTGAAGGGGCGGTTCCAAAAGCTATAGGGCAGGGACCGTTACTGACATGTGCTATAAGGCATGAGAGAATATACCTTTTTTATATCAACCGCGAAACTTTCTGTCATTTTTTCAGAGCCGCCGCTGGACCTCCATGACCTTCCCCGTGTTCCCAATTCCTTAGCTCATACAATATTATAGTTATGGCTCACATACCCTGGGGCCGTGGCCATGACGATGGTCATAATTAGTCATTTACTTATTTGCCATGATTATTATCCTGTTGCATTATTGAAGTATATATTTGCTATGATTATTAATTCTTGCTGTACCATTGAAGCTGCTATATTTACCATGTTACTAATCTCTTGTATTATGGAAGTTGCTCTGATTATCCTGATTATCGTCTGTGCTGTATTGTTATAGTTTCTTTTCCTAGATTGTTATACTCGCCTTTGCTAGCTGTTAATGTCTCATCATTTAGTTTTAAACAAGTGACCAAACACCACCTAAAGGGGTTTTATGCCTGAGGCTTTCCCCTATATTTTTTTAGACCCTTAATAAATAGCTGATTGTCTGGGTCTAACCGTTGTGTTTTATTTACCATCTTTGTTTCCCAATTATTTTCACTAATCTCAATTATCACGAACTTGAATTATTACGTAAACATAACGTAGAGTCCTACCCTTGCTAGACGATCACATTAAATGGCCAAGTCTTTGTATCTGGAGTCATTCAGGCTCCAGTGCCGTAGTTAGTTTTAAAAATGATATTTGTCATTCTTTTCGAAAGGAACAAGTGGCAAATGTTACAACACAAGGCATTGATTCTTAAATCCATTACATCCTGTTTAGGACAAAAGTGAAATAGTAGACGTTGATAATCTCTATTTACGGGGTCAACTAAATTTTGCCGGTACATTTGTTCAATATCCGTAGTGAAACAAATCGTATGTAAGCGAAATTTGAACAAAGGCGTTGCTTTATTGGTTTGCACTTTATTTCCAACGTACAAAAAATCGTGAAGTGACTTGTTATAAGGCATCTGAGCAAAAGCATTAAAAATATTGAGTAATTTCGTGGTAGCATGATCTGGACGTAGAACTGCGTGATGGGGCAAATAAAAAAAACTATTATTATCATTTTCTTACAATTTCCATTTGTGATAAATCAAGGTATGCCTTAATAACCTCGCAGTATTGTTTATATAATTCGGGTTTTCGCAGGACACGACGTTCCAATGAAATGAATCGTTGTAATGCGATTGAACGGCTTTGTGGAAATAGTGGGTTTTCTTCTTTAAATGGAAGGGGAACTGCGTACCTTCTTGAATCGGTGCGATAAAAATTATGTCTAAAAATACTTTCACAATTTGAATCTATAGAGCGGAGATTTAATTCAGGCACCTTTTCGATCTCAAAAAAATGCATCATCGTGTTTTCAAAATCACAAGGCGAAGAGTAGTTATAAATGAATTCAATGTCAATTTATTAGGATTTTTTCTATTTTACCAAGTAAAACGTAACCAAAAACTGTGCGAAGTGCGTTGGGACCACCATTTTTCCCATGAATAATATCTTTTATCAGAAGATGAGCGAAAATATCTGCGCCGAGTAAAACATCAATATCATACGGAATATAATAGCGAGGAACAGCCAATTCTAACTGATTCAAATATGTCCACTGAGAATTATCTAATGGAAAAGCAGGAATTTTATCACATATTTTCTGTAAAATGAGAGCATCAACTGTAAATATTAAATCAGTTTCATCAACAGGCTCAATAAAAATTTGAACGATTCCTTTATTTGCAACCTGCGTATTTCCTATCACATTTATTATTGTTGACGAAACTACCTTAGGAATGTTTAAAGTGGCAAAACATTTCTTCGATATCAGAGATATTTCTGAACCGCAATCTAATAATGCGGGAAATTTCCTGTAAGTCCCATCATAACTTTGTATTTCGACAAGTGCTGTACATAAAATAACAGCGAAAGGCGATTGTTGCTGAACACATGCGGAGAAAGCATTCTCAACACCTATTGCGGGTGCCTCTGCGCTAGACCGACCGAGCTCTGTCTTAGCCGCCTGGCAATTTTGACTCGATGCGTGATTATTTTCAACTTTGTTAGAAAGAGGGTTTTCTGAATTTTCATTTTCGAAATGAAGCGTCGTGTGATGCATTTTACTTCCACATTTTCTACATGACGAAGTAGATTTACACTTTCTTGCCGTGTGCAGATAACTGAGACACGAAAAGCAAAGTGTACGATTTTTACAGAGTGCGTATCGTTCGCGCGGCGTTTTATTCAAATATTGCGAGCAAGAATAAATTTTGTGGCTTTCACCACATACTAAAAATTGTTGAATTTTAGCATTTTTGCATGTAAGAAAATTTTTTGCGGATTTAAGAGTGAAAACGTTCGGTTTATTTGGCTTTAAATTTGGTCTTTGAGTGCTATGGCTTACAGGTATATTACTAAGGCTATTACAATGTGTCTCCAAAACTTGAAATAAAGTTTTATAATTCGGAATAGAAGTCGAACCATGATCTTTTTCAAAGGCTAGAGCGGTTTCAGGGTCAACTCGTGACAATAGCATATGCGTCAAAACAAAATCGCACTCAATTTCTACGCCCATATTTTTCAAACTTTCCAAATTAATGGAAAAAGTGTCCAATAATTTTCGCAACAAAATCGGATTTTCTGATTTAATTGGGCAAAATTTTCAATCAGAAGCCAATATGCCCGCGCTTGTGCTCGTGGGTTTGTATATCTTACAACCAATGTTTCATATGCAGTTTCATAGTTTTCTGTGGTTGCTTTGAGATGTTTCAATAGATCTAGCGGAGTACCTATCAGTGAGGAAATCAAATAATGGAACTTTTCTATGGGTTTGAGGCAGGAATTTGAATGTACCAAGACGTCAAACATATCCTTGAATCCAGGAAAATCGCGAATGTCTCCAGAAAATTTCTGCAAATCAATTTGTGGTAATTTTATATGCGGAATGTCAGAATTCGTTTTATCGCTTGTAGCTGACTTGGTATTCAACTGAGACATAGGATCACTCTCAAATAATTCGGCGTAGATAGCTTTATTATCATAAAACATTTCCATAAAATTATTTTTCACCTCGTTTCGACGTTTCGACGTTTTTCCTCCTCGTCTAAATTATAATCTTTATCAGTAGACAATACAGCAAGAATTGAACCATGATATTTTAGAAATTCCTCGTTCAAAAGTCCAGAGAAGTGTAGCGAACTATAAATTTTGTATATAACTTTTATCAATCTGTGCATCACTAACTGCGTAATTTATCAGACATTCTGAATGAACGAAAATAAAGAAAGGAACTCTCGATTGTGAACAATAACAATGTGCGCACTTCTGATCAAGTTCGAGACCTTAAAGGCGGAAACACATTCTTAGAACGCGACGCCACGCAACGTGTCGACATGGCGCATTTATATGGCGCATGGCGTCGCGTCGGGTGTTGATAGTGTAATTCTGGTCTATTGAAAACAATGCATTTGATTCGATTAAACACGCATCGCGTTTCATAGGATCGCGTCGCGTTTTAATAATGTGTTTCCGCCTTTTAAACTGGTTTGCGCAGAACTTATCATAGACATGAGACAATGAATTTCAACCGCGAAACAGATTACGGCGGAACAAGAGCATGTGTTTAATCGTGGCAAAACCTCTCAAGATGGCCCAAAAAATGCAAGAAATTAATTCAGCGAAAGTAACAAGAAAATTTTGAATATTTTGTGGTAAATTTCAACGGAATTTTATGCGGATTTTCTGAATGTTATCAGAATCAACAAATAAAGCGGTTTATACGTATGCAAATGAACGAATCATTGACAGAAAAAATTTGAGAAAAAAAAAATTTTCAATATAATTTGCGTGCCGGGAGAGATTTAAAGAGGTCTGTATATGCCCTTTCTCCTCTAATGTAAGACTCTTACGAAACAAAGATCTAACTGAATGAGAGCCAACGAACCAACAAATTACACTCACCCTCTAGGTCTTCTTGATTTTCCTAGTGTTGGCGAAGGGCCCTTCTGGGATCCAGACTTGACAACGGCTAGGTTGTCCAAGTCACTTCACACAAAGATGTCCTGTTCTTTTGTTTGAGATTGAGATTTGCGATAGAGTTCTAATAGTATGTGGTTTTAACGAAGAAGTTCTTGCGATGGCGATAAAGTTCAAAAAAATTTGCGGTTCTCAACATGAAAGTACCTATGTTCATTTCTTTAGTCAAACTATACTACGTTAGAATTTTCCCCCACATAAACATACGCACGATAATGGTGCAATAAGCGCAACTCGTTGGCTACAATTTTAGTATTATGAATGAAATTAAGAGTCGTACATTGATTTGAATGCAAATAAAACAATCAACAAAGAATATTACTCAAAATTTAACTTTACCAAATTAAATGAAGAGTGAATACGGAACACTTATTGATAGAAATCTCAATTGAAATAAACATGTTGAGTACCTGGGTGGGAAAATCAAATCATCAGTATATGGAAATCTCAAAATATATCAGCAAAGATGTATTGAATATAGTATTAAGTAGTATGTGGATAAACCATCTGGATTATCAGGTAAAAATTGAATCAAACGTGAGGATTGGAATTATTTTCTATGGAACATCGAGCATCTATTCATGTTCCAAAAAAAAGTAGTGTGAACAATGAATGTTTATCAGCAGAAATGTATTGAAGATAGTATATCAGGCAACAATTGAAACCAACGTGAGGTTTGGAATAATTCTCTATGGATCATCAACATAGAGCATCTATTTATTTTACAAAAAAAAATATTTAAAAAAAAATAATATATGCTCTTGCGTATATACATACAAACCTACAGAGGTGCTATTAGGAGTAGCAGTTAATATATATACAAGAATCTCTACTATTCATGGAGAGAAATAGCTAAATTTTTCAATTTAGAGAACAAAACACTCATCCGTAAAACCAGGAGTGTAGGCTAATAGCCTAAGTTTACTCTAACGTCAAATCAAAAACAGGTAGAGTATACATGCCTGAAAATCTATAATTCCCTACCAGACAACATCAAAAGGATAGAAAATTCAAAATACTTTAAACAGAGCAAATATAAATAATAATAAATAAACGTTTATTCGTCCATAAAGATATCGAAAAGATGCATAGGATATGTCAACATACAAATTGTAAATAATATTACATATAATAATCTCTTACAGAAGCTTATCTGAAAAATATTCAACTGTGTTCTAAAAACTTTTAGCGTATAACAGTGCTTTTTATTATTCTTGAATTCTCGTTATTTCATATTCTTGAATCTCTTTGGTAAGTGGTTGTACAATTAAAAACCTGCGAATAAGGGAGACGAATTAAATTTGGCGGTGGAGTGCCTGGGCACACTGATTGTATTAATATGTCTAGTGTTGTAGTCATGGAAATCTGGACACTTATACATACTCATGGTAGTGTGAAAATTTTTGCAGGAGTTTCTTGGTCGTACATTAAAAATCATCCGTATTATTCTTTTCTGTAGAATAAATACTTTATTAAATAAATAATTTATTTCGGGCGAAGCACCCCAAAGAATAATGTCATAGTTGAGATGGCTGTAAGCTGAAGAGTAATACACATTCAAAAGTGCATCTCTTGGAAGTGATTGCTTCAGCTGATGTATAGCATAGTACGACCTGCTCAATGTTTTGCTGAGATATTCAATATGCGAGCCTCATCTCAAGAACCTATCAAAATTTAGTCCCAGAAACCTAACACACTCAACTGAATTGTTAATCAGCAACACACAAAACCAGCGGAGGAGATTGAATAGTCTCTCGATATTGAAACTCAATAATTTGGGTCATATTCAAATTGATCATGAGAGAATTACGTTTACACCATGTAAAGAACTGATGAACAAGCTCCTCACAGGTTTTTTTCAGTTCTTGTAGATTTCTTGATCATACACCTATAGAAGTATCATCAGCGAATAAAATAATGATTACTGTCTTCAGATGGTCTGGTAAGTCGTTTAGAAATAATAAAAACAGTAAAAGACCCAGAACTGAGCCCTGAGGGACACCAAGCTTGATGCAATATTCTCTTGAATTACAATTCTTATGATCGACAAACATATTACGATCCGATAGGTAACTCAATATCCACTCAAGAAATATCCCGCGGAGTCCAACTTGATAAAGTTTATCTACAAAGAATTGGTGTTGCAAACAGTCGGAAGCCCTTGATAGATCGAAGAAAATGGCGACGCCGTGATAATATTCGTCCAGAGAGTAATGGAGAAACTCAACAAATTCAGACCAAGCCGTTTGAATCGACCATCCTGCCCGAAATCCATGCTGATGATACGACAATATTGAAAACTTTATGAGGAAATCGCACATTCTTCGATATATAATCTTTTCAAACACCTTAGGCAATTGGCTTAAAATTGAGATGGGACGATACACTTAGTTCGCGACATCACTCGTAGAATCCTTCTTGTGCACTGGTACAACCATCGAGAGCTTTAAAACTGATGGGAAACATCCCGTAGTGACAGAATCATTGATGAGAAAAGCAAAGTGCTCCGCCATGAAAGGACCCATCGTCTTGAGCATCCTCGCAGATATCTCATGCGGACCCGTGCCACCACTATTCTTCAAATACTCAATAATTGTTATTACCTCATCCGGTAATAGTTAGTAGTAGTAGTTTTTGTTTAGTACAAGAAGTGGAGATGATTGCTCCATAATAATCTATCAAAGACTTTGCACCAACTTCACCGAATATCTCGGTGACCCCAGAACAGGAAACCATCTCTCCATTAAACTCGAGAGAAATTTCCGCTGAATCCGCACCCCGATTATCACGATTGGCGCCGCCAATTTTCCAGACTGTTCGATTCATATTCGCAGATCTCATGATGAAGTTTTCACGATATTGTAATTTAGTATTGTTCTGCAACTGATGGTGAATATCGCGTTTTTATATTTGTCTCGCGTTATATTATTCTGAATTCTGAACGAGCCAATGTAGTTTTCTCAAGTTATCCCTCGCAGCAATGATCTGCTTGCTAACCCACCTGGGCTGGTCTTCGAATTCTCATTGGGCAAGAAACATCGACTAAAGATTTCAGGATGTCTGCAAAATATTTAAAATTCTCCTCAGTGGACTGCGATAGATGATGCCAAAGTCGGTGCATGAAACCAGGTATGAAAGATGATTCAAGTTCTTAAATTCAAATCGGTGATCCAAAATTGTATTTTTAAAGGTTTAAATGGTAATAAACGTGTAAAACGTGTAAAACGGGAAACTGACATAGTATCATTTTCCCGTTTTTTTATCCTGCTACCACCATTTAAACCTTTAAAAAAGATGATTCAAGTTTTCACCCGAAATAGTCTTCTTAGTTTTCTTGGATGCTGTATTCACGAAAGTGCTAAAAAAGTAATCAAGAATAGGAACTTTGTGATCACTGAGGCAAGGCTCATCAACAAACTCACTAACTCTGTCAACTAGACCATCAGTAACTATATAACCGACTTTGCTAAATGTGGTAACTCCATGCATATTTCTAAATATTCTAGTTGGCTCATGTGAAAACTAATGAACAGTTCAACTAACAACTTTTTCCTATTGTCATCCAGGAGAAGATAATCGATATTAAAATCACCACATAAAACTAAAACATGTGAAACTGTAACAATTCAAAACATATTCCAGTGTTTTATGAAAAATATAACATCACCTGTTGGTGGTGTATAGACACTGAGCACACAGTAAGTGAATTTACTTATCTTGAGTATATAATTACTTATTGAATATGAAACCATATAGTTTATCAGATAGTATTGAATGAGAATATAATTAATTATTGACACTTTATGTTGTACAATCATTTTGAATTGAAATAAAAACTTTATTTTTATTATGATTAACTACAGACCCTTTGGGGGTTGCAAGTATATGTGGCATATGCACTAAATATGAGTTGGTTTTTCTGAATATGTATTGAATTTGAAATCGATTCTATGTATAGTTTGGTTGTTATGAATTTTTCATTAAAAACACAGCTAGCCCCCCTGGGTGTGCAAGTGAAAGTGAGTCATATATTTCAGTACAGTTTCAGTAACAAAAGGCACAAATTATTGTTGTAACAGGCTAAATGAAAGAAGAATTAATCTTCTGTGATTCCACTTATATGTCTTATCTGCGCATGTGACATAGGAAGAAGATGGTGTATGCGCTATGATATATGAAAAAAATGTAGCGAGTCAGATAAATATAAGTTAGAAGTAATAGAAATAACTCTGTTTTATATTACAAAGAGTATCAATATCAAATTCCCAATCATAAAAGGTTAGGAGCCCAGTGTATTTTCCAAGGAAGATTTAGTCGAAATAAGAAGATTAGAAACCAAAGTACCAAACCAGAAGGATGGCGACGAAAAACAGTTTCAATGTCGAATTATTAAATGGAGCTAATTATGCAGCTTGGAAGTTTAGGGTGAAAGTATTACTAGAAGAAAAAAGTATACATGTATTGAAAACCCATTCGTTCCACTGAACTACACTGATTTCACGAAGAGAGACCAGGATAAGGAGAAGGACAATTTGTGCCAATCTATTATTGTACAATGCTTAGATGATGGTCAGTTGGATGTAGGTAGGAATAAGGAAATGCCTTTCAGATGTGGAAAGCCCTAGAAGACAGTATGAAAAGAAGGGACTGCCAGGCCAGATATTTTTGAAGAAAATACTTTTATCATTGAAAATGAAAGAAATTGATAACTTGGAAAAACAAATTGGCGAGTTTGAGAACGTTATAAGACATGAAGGATTCCGATAAAATTGGTAGCCTATTACTGACGTTGCTAAGATCCTATGAAACTGTTAGTGCCATTATTGAAATTCTAATGAATTAACTTATGAAGAAGTTAAAAAATAAGCTGCTATAAGAAAGTGAGAAAAGAGTACTTTCCACTGACAATCCAACAAGAAGCACACTGGGGCAGACATCATTTTAGTCCACCAGAAATCAAAATTTCCCTTTAAAAAAAAATAAAAAGTGAAAGAATCTTGAAAATAATTCATTCGGATGTTTGTGGCCCTATAACTCCTCTAAATCATGATGACAGCAAATATTTTGTAACTTTCATTGATGATTATTCAAATTTTTGTATAGTTTACTTGATCAAAGAAAAATAAGAAATTCACACAAAATTCAAACAGTTTGCGAGTATGGTTGAGAATAAATTTGAGTGGTGAGAGGTTTTGCACAGAAGGAGTATGATGAAATTTATTCACCTGTGGCAAATATGACATGTATTCGAGCCCTGTTTTTTTGGGAAATCAATTTGGTTACATTATTCAGCAATTAGATGTAAAGACTGCGTTTTTGAATGGGGATTTATACATTTATCCCCCAAAGGGAATAAGCTCTCCAGAAAATAAAGTGCTGAACTTGAAGAAATCGCTATATGGTTAATAGATTTTCATTGGACATCAGGTTTTGTCGTTCAGAAAATGATTTCTGCCTTTATATACTGTATAAATCTAATGGACATAAGTTTTATTTACTAATTTACGTGGATGATATAATTTTGTGCGGACAAGTATAATTGAATTATATTATATCAAGTCAAAATTAATGGATAGGTTTCGAATGAAAGATGCTTGAAGAGATGCTTGAAGTATTTTCTAGGATTGGAAATAGATTTTGACAAACATAATGGAATTGTAAGAATTAGTCAAACGAATTATATCAGGAAACTTTTGAAGAAGTTTAACATGGAGAATTTTTATGGTAGTTCAACACCTATAGAAAAAGATCTTGAAATTGAATTCTGTAATCATACAAATAAGACATCAAAACCCTTCAGAGAATTAGTAGGTTGTCTGATGCACATAATGTTAAGAACTAAAGTCGATGTATATTTTGCTGTAAATTATTTCAGTAGGTTTCAGGATAAGGCAAAAGATGAAGCATATAATCATTCAAAACGAATTTTGAGATATTTAAAATCTACAATTTCTGTTGGATTAGAATATGAGAGAAACAATTGTAATGAGTTCTGTTGTTTTGTGGATGCAGATTGGAGAAGTGATACGTTGGACAGAAAATTCATCATTGGATATGTTTTTAAAATATTTGGCAGAACTTTATGTTGGACAAAAAAGAAAACTAGCGTATCGCTTTCTACAACAGAAGCAGAGTTATTAGAATTATGTTCATCTATTTCTGAAGGATTATGGTTGAAAAAACTATTCTTGGATTTGGGTATTAATTTCAGTTGTATAAGCTTTTATGAGGATATTAAAGGATGCTTAGCATTAATTGAATTTCAAGCAAATAATGAAAGAGTCAAACATATGGACTTGAAATTTAATTTTGTATCAGAAAATGTAAAGACGGGAACAATTAGAATAATGTATATAGATTCAGCATTAATCAGAATCAAGCTTCTGTGATTCCATTGATATGTCATATCTGCGCATAGCAGATAAATATTAGTTAGAAGTAATAATTATTACAGAATTTGGTATCGTTTTTATGTTACGTTCTCGAGATATTACTAATTCTTTGAATATTCATTATGCCGTTATTTCAGACCCCATTGGGTTGAAAGGCGGGGATAAGTATTGAAATATTTTTGTGTGTATTTAGTGATAGTTTTACGAAGCTAATGAAAATCTGCCGTAATTGGTTTATTTTTATGAAGACTTAATAATTGGGCTAATACCCAATACCCCATAATTACTGCTTATCTCATATACAATTGCAACACCAAGGAGGGTCTGTAGGTATTCACACAAATAATTAAATATTCATGAAAATCAATCAAAATGGGGAAATTTCAACTAAATATATAAGAAGATATATCATTACTTATCTTCGCCTTGTTACTCCATGTGTAGTTGATATAGCGGAAAAAGGAATACGCGAAGACCTTTTGGCATAAAAACGCTACCAAATTTGGTTATAATTGGTGTCTCATTTTATTCAAAATTAATATATCACTCACTTCCGCATGCACACCTAGGGGGCCTAGCCGAGTTTTCAATGAAAACATTCATAACTACCAAACTCTACATAGAATTGATATTGATCGATTCATATATCCAGCAGAACCAACTCATAATTACTGCATATACCTCATCCACCTGCAACCTCCAGATGATCTTTAGTAATTCACCTCAACAATTAAATATTCATAAAAACCAACCAAAAATGACAGATCTTCATTAATTTTCGTAGAATTATCACTAATTATATAAAAGAATATTCCATTTCTCATATAAGCCTTGCCACCCCATGAGCAGGTTGACATAACGGAATAAGGAATATTGGAATACCTATAAATATCTCAAGAACTTGACATAGAAACGATGCCAAATTTGGTAATAAGTAATGAAATATTTTTGTACGTATATAGTGATAATTCTACGAGGCTAATAAATACTATTGGTTGATTTTCTATGAATATTTAATCATTGGGGTGAATACCACAGACCACCTAGACGTTGCAAGTAGATGTGATATATGCTGTAATTATGGGTTGGTTTTACTGGATATATATACCTAATTTGAAATCAATTCTATGTATAGTTTGACAGTTGATTTTTTTATTGAAAACGCAGCTTGAACTCAGCTAGCTCCCAGGGGTGCAAGTGGAACTGAGTCATCTATTAATCTTAAGTAACTAGAGGTACAAATTATCACTTAATTTGGTATCGTTTCCATGTCAAGTTCTTGAGATATTGATAACTTCTCGAATTTTTTCAAACCTTCATTTCGACCCCTATGGGGTTGCAACTTAAAGATAAGTAATAGAATATTTTTTAATATGGTCAGTAATAATTCTTCGAATAAGGTTCTCTCATTTTCGGTTGATTTTTTATCAATGTTATATTATTGGGTTGAATATCTACTAGCCCCCCTGGGGGTTGAAAGTGGATGTGACATAAAAAGTAATTATGGGGTCATTTGACTGTATATATGTACCGAATTTGAAATCAATTCTATGTATATTTCACAAATCATGTTTTTTGGCGCTCTTGTTCACCTGAACAGAGTGCTTATCAATTTGCCCAAATGTCTGTGACTTTCGATTTTTGGGCAAAAGTGGTATCAATCGTTTTGTTTGGACCTACTGATGAATAATCCGTGGTCAAAATCGATTCTGTCCGTCCGTCCGTTCCGTGAAACGATAACTCTCGAACTGATGAAGTTAGAGAGTTGAAACTTTCAGAATAGGTTTGAGGTATAAATATCTCGGCTAAGTTCGTTATTCGGTCAAATCGGCCAAATACGTTCGGAGTAACAAAAAAAAAATTTTTTTCAAATGACACTGTTCAAATAAAAATTTTTTATGGTGCAGTTTTATCAGACGTATACAAAAATACCACTTTCGACTTCGACAAGCTAATAGTTCTGGAGATATGATTTTTCAAAATTTAAATAATTGTAAGTGGTTTACAAGAGCGCCTAAGTCAACTGACCTCACGTCAGTGCTTTCTAAATTTTTTCATTGAGTACTTGTCTTCCATTCCTCTTTTTCGACCCAGAGTGGTGTCAAGTAATGACAATGATAAATTTATTATGGACCATCTTCATAAAACATGTTACATGTTTTATTTCCAAATTATAATAAAAAATTCCCAAAACATTTCGACGACTGCAAATTATGTGCATGGCTTTCCGTCCATTAATCCAGTGGGGTATGAAAAATTCGGCTGTTTTCACATCAGTGCGTTCGACATCCTGATGAAGAATACATGTTTTAATTTGATTATGTAGCACGGGCCGTATACTCTCCATTTTCCAACAGAGATGAGCTAGAATTTTTATATTTTCGGGATAGGTTTTTTCTCTAAATATCTCAGTTACTTTCGTTATCCGTCGAAGAGTTCAGAAGTTATGAGCATCTGAAAAATTGGCTTCCTCAATATGTTCTGGAATATCCATCCGATCGATTCGAAATTTGGAAATCTATTGAGAGAAAGGAGTCCACCAAACTTTGTTGAACTCCTGTAGCTAGAAAATCTTGAAAAGTTCCGAATTTTTTTTCATGTATCCGATTACTCATAATGTATTCGTTGGATTCCTACAAAACTTTGTGCATATATGGAGTTTATTGATGTTGTAACGTTTTTTCAGGCCATAACACACAAATAACGAGTCCAATTTCAATACCTGTTATATTTACACCACTTAAAGTAATAATTTATGTACAGAGAATTTATATTCACTAGCTAACACGTGCCGGAAACTTTCACCAAACACCTCTGCCCCTGCTTAGTAGCCTGACGGCTCATCGAGAACATTCCAGAGCCAAGTCAAGGTGGTTTTCGAATTTTCCATGCGGCATCTTTCATCCTGGCCATTCTATGTGACAATTATAGTTTTCATTATTGTGTGATTGTCACAATGTGGACGATGACGTTATTGGTCATTGAATTTATTGCTTTTTCAGTCCCTTTGTCGTTGTGTGACAGCCAGTGCCGTCCTTGGTATCGCTACAGTGCCCCTCCTTTACAACGTTCATTCCCCAAACCTTGTCTTTATGACTGAATCTATAAGCGCTTCCGTTTCTGCAGTATTTTTGTTCAACTCGTATCCACCTTCCACAGCCTTTGTGTCGTAAGGCGTCTTCAAGTGGTCACTTGCAATTTGAAGGTTTTTTCGGACCTTCTTATGAACATAGTGGACCTACCCCCTTAGACTGCTCACATAATCATAGCCCGTAATTTCAGTTCCAGGCCTACACCCAAACTCCAGGTCGCATGGTAGTTTAATCTCGCGACCGAACATTATGCCTGTTGGGGTTTCCCCCGTCAATTTATGCACAGATGATCTGTAGAACATGGTGAATAGATGCAGTTACCTATCCTGGTCTCTCTGCGGTAGGTGACAACCTTGGCCTAGTATTTTCCCACGGTCTTATTCATTCTGCCGACTGTGCGTGACGAGCGGTTGTTATTGTCTTCTTGGTTCTTCGCAAGTCGCATAGGTTTTGGAACAAGCTGGACCCAAAGTTCCGTCCCTGATCTGAATGGAGCTCTAGTATCATATCGAATCTACAGAACATCTCCTTGACCAATATATAGGAAAACGTTTCGACTTTTTGTTCGAAATTTCGTAAGCCTCCATCCATGCTTTTCATTGGGCTACCAACGTAACACCACTTCATTGTGGCTCTACAACCTCATCTCGAGCCATTAACCAAAGCACATAATTTTCATTATCGAAACGAGTTCTTGTCGTCTTCTTTGCAGTTAAACCAGTAGATACACTCTCGAACTCTTTCTAAAGTCTTCTTGATGCCGAAATGATAAAACAATCATATCATCTAAGTACACTAGACACGTCTTCCAAGGCAACCCTGGTAAAATGGTCGCCGTTAGACGCTCGAAAATTGCAAGTGCGTTGCAAAGGCCGAATAGCATCAATGTTAACTGCTACAATCCGGTACCAATAGTGGAAGCAATTTTCTCTTTGTCTTTGGGGCCCAATTCAACTTGCTAGTACCCGCTTTTCAGGTCTAGGGCAAAGAATAATTTTGAATCTGAGAGTGTATTTAAGGAGTCGTCATTTCTTGGAATGGGTTAACAATCCATTTTCGTGATTTCATTGAGGCGGTGGTAGTCAACACAGAATATAGTACTGCCATCTCTCATTTTGATTAGAACTACAGGTGATGACCAAGGACTTGATAATGTTTTCTGCCTTATATCTGTTAGCTATGGAAAATCTGCCTTGATGTAGGGGAACATACCTGAACTTCTGGTATTGATTGGATGCTTTCCAACATTTGTTCTTCCCAACTTATCATCATCAATGGCGAATACATCCCTGTTTCGGTTATTGATTTCCTCACTTCCTTGCTGTTTTCTGGTTCTAAATTGGTGCAGGAGGATGACTTGTAATTGTTCAGGTTGCGCCGGATAGTCTCATCAATTGAGACATGGCTGAAGCAGAATAAACTTTCTCTTTCCCTGAAGAAGACACACGCTGTCTTACTAAAGGGAAGCATAACTCGTCCTCCCACGGTGCACCTTGGGTTGGGAACACTTAGGTAGGAGGCAGAAACTTAATTTCTCGGGGTGATCCTTGATCAAGGATTCACATTTATCCTACACGTCAAGTACCTCCGTGATAAAGTTATCTCTCTGAACCACAAGTTCAAGAGACTATCCAAGTCTACAGGAGAGATTGGCAGGCGGATGATGTGGGTCTACTACAAGGCAGTGTACACCCCTGTGGTGTTTTACGCATGCTCTGTGTGGTACCACAGGGCTACTACAGTCACATTAGGAGACATCTGTCGGCTTGCCACAGATCGATCTCTCCTCTGAGGACCACGGCCTGTCGGACGGTATACACTTCAGCTCTAAAAGTCCTGACAGGTCAAATGCCTTTAGGCCTTACGGCTATCCAGGAGAAGGCCCGGCCCGGTCGCACTTTAGGAGAGGGCTCCCGTTCAAATACCAGGAGAACCTTTATCCGGTGATGGACACGGACACGCCGACGATCAGAAGCATAACCAAGAGGTACCTACGAGACCTCAAGGCTCAACTCACGCTTACTTGGCAAGCACGATGGGACCAAAGGGCAGAGAAACATATAAGTGGATACCCAAAGTCGACTTTACCACCTCGCGTGGCTATTTTCGGCCAGGGTACCGCCTTACTTGTATAATAACGGGGCACGGGCCATTCAAGGCCTAATTACATTCGCTGAACTTGGCGGAAAACCCCGAGTGCGAGTGTGGATCTAATGAAAACTCAACGCATATGTTCTTTCATTGCAACAGATCTAATTCAGAGACAGTAATTTCAAGCGTGTCCGAATATTCTGACTGTAAACACCAACTTCTGACCACGGTGAAGCGGTACCGCTATACATCCTCACTGGCAGAAGCAATAATTAAGCATATTCATCTCACCAGAGATAACTAAATGTATAATCAATTCAAATTTTAATCAATCTTTGTCAAATCAACATACATGATGAACTGAAAGCTCTATCTATTATCTCTCAACACACAACTCACACAAACCTAATTGAATAAACTTAAAATTCAAAATTTCATTTCTCATTTCATTTTTTAAAAATGCGCAACGAACTAGTCGATCAAATTTATCCAAAACTCAGAATTCAATCCACTAATTCAGAGCATAAGTAAAACAAACCAATTATGAACCTTCAATCTTGGGTCGTTACGGGCCCGAGGTGCCTTCAAAACTTAATGTGGAGGAGAGCACTCCCCACATCGGGTAGTCGGTAAAATGGCAATCATGACCCTTATGATTACGCACTCCCGTGACTATCGGGGGCGTATGAGAGGAAAATATATGACAGAAACGGCGGCCATGACATGACATCTGTCAACTCCAACTGCCAGTAACCATATGCTGAGCTGTGTTCAGGTTGCGCCTGTATCGGTCAACATTTTAGCCCACGACCTATCGATCTTACCATCGACATAGGTACTACTGGACCACAGTCTGGATGGCAACATCCGAAGCATTGTCTAGGTGTCTCACCCCAACCCGTTTCAGTTTCCCTCTCCTTGTTGTTTTGGTTTGGCAAGCTATCCAAGGTTGGTGGATATGCCCAACTTCACTACAATTCCAACATCTAGGTCGTCTATGTTGTAGTTGTTGTAGAACTCGATGTATCACATCCTGTCTATACTCGGTGTTGGCTTGGAATTAACCGTAGAACACCTGATTTTTATCTGGCTTCTATGAGAAGTAGGGCTGCTTCAAATTCAATACGTGGGACAGAGCATTGTCCAAGGTCTTAGGTCGGGCTAACCGCAAGATTTGATGAGTCTCTCAGCCCGACCACAAATGCCCGTACTACGAGCTGTTCTAGAAAACTGTGCTGTGCAATAGGATAGGCTAGCAACACCAACCGTGCGATATCAGCTTTGAACTCTTGAAGGATCTCTGAATTCTTCTGGATACGACACTTTATCTGGGCGCTATACTTGTTTTGAATGTCCATCGCCATATATCATCTGGAGATTACTTATCAATGGTCCATAATAATTTTGTTGAACGGTTGGAACAGTCTGGGGAATGCTTTATGGTATAAATGGCTTTATGGTACAAATGAGGTATATCAAAGGACAAGAGCTTAATTAATTCCTATATGATTTTAGATGGGACAGACCATTTTCAGGAGGAGGAAGTTTGGGTTTCAAACAGAATTGAGGAAAAATTGTGAGTTGTATTTCGGATTTGAAATATTGTAGCAATATTATTAAGTAGCACACTGTTCGAAACTTTAAGAATAGCCCCTACCCTCTTCAGGCGTTGCCTACAGAAACTTTACTTAACTTTGAAATTTCGCATTGGACAATCTGATTCATTCGATGTAATATAAATATACTTGTACTATGACCAAAGTTCGATAATTCGTATCAAAGACAGTAATACCTTGTACTAAATAAAATAAAACTGATGATTTACCTGAAACCCGTTGAACTTTATTAATTCTTTTATCCTATCGGTTATGTAAAAATTTTTTTCATCATCGTAATACCCAATGTCGCCTGTTAAAAACCATCCATCATCCGTAAAAGTAGATTTTGTGGCTTCACTATTAGCGTAGTAGCCTTTCATTACCATCTCTCCTTTAATACACACTTCTCCGCTTTCATTAGGTCCAACAAATTTGCCTGTATTCAAATCTCTTATCGCAAATTCCATGTAAGGGGTAACTCTTCCTGATGAGCCTGGCTTCCATTTGCTCTCGTCTCTGCTGCTATAAATAACGGCAAATGTTGTCTCAGTCAACCCATAGGCTTGTCTTATCAGATTCAAATTTAATCTGCAAAACAAAAATTGTGTGGAAAAAAATCTATTGATAGTATAAGAGAAAGATGATAAAAAAATGTTATAAATGATTCGTCTGAATATAGGAATTCTTCATAATTTCGGAAAAGAGAAATGTCAAATAGTCCGTCAGAAATTTCAATTCTCTTATAGGTAAAGGCTCGTTTGTACTGGCTGGTACCCTTTGCTTTTCCCATACCCTTAAAGTTGAAACAATGGTTTTCAATGAGTTCGTACTCATTCCCTAACTTTTTCACATGCCCGTAGAGTGGTCAACTTCTAGGGACTAATTGAGAGCATCCAACAGCAAGTGAGTATTTTTGACACTTGCGCATAGAGCGTATAGGGCGAGATTTTTATGGTGGTAATTTCAAAATTAGGCAGAAGAGGATCAGGGGAAATAGGATTCACTAGAAGAAGAAAATTGTATAATATATCATATGATATGAATGAACCTATGTATATTTTTCATTTTAGAGTTATTAAACAATAGACAAAATTCTTCATCTATGTTTGGAACTCTATGCTCTGACGTGATAGAGCATAAAACAAAACACTATTTCTTCAGTTTAGGAAATAAGTTACCATCCAGTATGAACCAGATCCGGACTTCCTAATCTAAGGGAATAGGGAAAGGGCTCAGGGTATAAGGTACCAGCCAGTATAAACGAGCCCTAATTCTCCTCAGTCTATCAACCAATTAGAGCATAGAATTTGACAAAGTTTTTTTCAGACCCTTTGTTTCGTGCATAACTTCGTCAAGTTTTCCGTGATTATCACAATCAAAAATAAATTTAAATTATGACACAATAGACAATATCCAATGAAATCTAACTTCAACTTCTAGTTTTCCCATAATTTAACTCAGCCTAATACGTTAATTTCGTTCCAGTTTGAAGAGAACTTTATCAATTCTCAATCATAGACAAAGAATAGTTGTCTATGATTTCAATTTGTGAAGTTTCAAATTTTGAGTACGTCAATTGATCTGCAAGAGTTGAATTGAGCTGCGAATTAATGATTCAGCTTCAACGGTGTACTATCATAAATACACCTATTATAGAGTAAATTTCTGTTCTAAACATGATGGGTTATAGGGAAATACATTTCAATTTTGAGTACAATACTCTCACATAAAAACTGCCTCATCGTCGTCGTCTTCAACCCCAACACAGCTACAATGTGCCCAATTACCACAGCGGCAACACGCGACCCATCCTTTATTGGATTCCAAGTATCTTCCGTTCGGTAAAAACAAGGGATATTAATTTCCGTCTAACAACAAAAGCACAGGTCTATCAGGCTTGGCCCCATTAAATTCAATGAATTTCTCAAAACAGCCAAGGAATAACATCCTGAGTCGCTGCAAACACTCCACGCTCCAGGAGCAGCATTTAACATTATTTGCGGGTCCATCCTCTTTCTTGGAAACATCATCATTGGAGGCATGTATTGGTCAGTAGCACAGTAGCACTTAAACATATTTCGATTGTTATTGTAGTTCCTCCATCGGCAGGAGTTATGGATCCGACTTGTGTTCTGCCCTTTTGTGCAATTATTTTCCACCTAGTTTTAGG
This sequence comes from Micraspis discolor, assembly GCA_030674115.1. Lineage (NCBI taxonomy): Eukaryota > Metazoa > Arthropoda > Insecta > Coleoptera > Coccinellidae > Micraspis > Micraspis discolor. Next base: position 127,688 of record JARTUT010002205.1, read on the forward strand.
CACCACTAAAATCCCAGTCTCATCGCAGTTATAAATCCTGTCCAGTGCAAGTTGATGTTCACCGTAAATATTACCAAGAAAGTCAAAGAACTTTTCAACAGCCTGCTTATTGAACCCAGCGTCACGAACTGCAGAAGTGCTCTATGGTTTTCTTATCGATAGTTCTGGGTGCCTGCTCAAAAATCCTCGGAGCCAATCTTTGCCAGCTTCTCCTTTGCTGCAGTTGAACATATGCTGCTTCTCTTTTTTTACAGCCAAAGTGTATGCCAATGTCCTCAAATGTTTTGTTGTAAGTCCATAAAGAAGAGTTTCCACATGCAAAATATAATTCCGAAGTTCATTCTCTTCATTTTTCGAAAATATTCGGTGTTTTGGGCCTAAAGGTACTCTACGCGATGGAGGGGAGCACCATGTTTTGGGGCTTCACAAGCTGCTTTAACTTTTCTTTCCAGGGTAGTTTGTGGTACAGAAAATGTTTTCTATGCTAGTTCATATCCGATTTTTCCTTCAATGACCTTTTTTATAGCGTTTTTTATGTTGTCTCCATTTCAACTTCCTCTCTCCGTTTTTCTTTTATAAATCTTCACCATCTTAAAAAACATAAAAACAAATAAGATCTTATAAATTAACCAAAAATATACCGATGTCATTGAAAGCCGTACTAAAATTTCGAAGGGCAAGATGGGTTATCCTGTATCCCATCTTGCCCTTTCATGCTTTTTTGAATCCAATAACGGACTATCAGAAAATCAATCAACAAATTGAAACAAAAACATTCTCACCTGCTAGTGTGATTATTGATCGACAAAAATAACTATCAGTAACTACTCGAAACTTTCTATTAATGTGAAAAACACATAAAATGAACAAGGAGGAAATAACAAGCAGTTTGACGTGAACAAAATTTCTGGCGCTAATTTGCAAACGCGTTTTTTCACAAACCCGGTATATATATATATATTCTTTTGAACTTTTGGCTGACAATATTCAATTAGCAAACAATAAAGCATATAGATCAGGGGTTAGTGACGGGGTGTCATACAATTCGGCGTATGACATAAAAGCCTAGGGAAAAAACCCCTGTGAAAAAAACCCTGGCTCCCCGTCTAAGTGTGAAAATACAAAAATAAGCTGAAATATATTTCAGGGACTTCTTTCTTCAAGAGTGATCTTCTATTGGTGGAGGCAGAGACTTCTTCAAGGTGTTCACATTGAATCTGGAAATAAAAAGACAAAAGCAGAAAAAAGAACTGAATAACAAAAATACCTATCATATTCGTTTGAAATTTATAACCCATTCCAAGAAAGAGTTGGAAACATCATGAATAGCCCTAAAACCATCTTGAAATTTATATATGGGACAACTATCGATGAGATGAGGTATTGTTTCTTCTGCTTCTCCACATTCACAACTTGCACTAGGAACTGAGTTCCATTTAAATAGCATGGCATTGGTACGACCATGACCTGTTCTCAAACGATTAAGAACTGTCCAAATTTTTCTTGGAAGATCAAAACCAGGAACTTTTTCAGAAGGATCAGAAACGAGATATTTATTGAACATTTCGTAAGAGTTCCACTCAGTCTTCCATAATTCTTTATCACTTATGTTCATATTGAAGAACGTATTATGCCATAATGGCTTACGTGACTTCAATCTGGGAATTCTATTTTGTGGAAAATATGAAATAATTGGGAATAAATTGGGAAAAGAATGATATTTATTCCAAGAATTCAGAGCTGCAGTCTGTCTGCGAATATGGGGAGGGACAATATTAGACAATACTGGTAACCAATGAACCGGTGTAGATCTTATGGTGCCAGTAATTATTCTCATGGATGTATTCAATTGTGCATCTATTTTTGTGTATGTGCACTATTAAACCAAACAGAGCAACAATACTCAGCTGCAGAAAAGACTAGGGCTAGAGATGCTGTACGAAGAGTGGAAGCATCAGCACCCCAAGAGGATCCAGCTAATTTCTGAACAATATTATTCCTAGTTTTTAGTTTTAGGCTCAGATCATTTAAATGAGCCTTGTAATTGAGAGATGAATCTAATTTAACTCCTAAGTATTTTGGATAGAAATTATGTTCGATAGGAGAATCATTGAAAGTTACAGCTAATTTTCTATATTTTTCATGGTTATTCAGATGGAAACAAGATACCTCTGTTTTGTTGGGATTTGGACATAATCGCCACTCAATAAAATAATTCTTTAAAATTTCCAAATCAGATGACAGTATGTTTTCCAGAGTATGGAAATCCGAATGTTGGTAAGCAATAGCAATGTCGTCAGCATAAACAAATTTTTGAGATGATGTAGTGGGCAAATCACTTAGATATAAATTGAAAAGTAAAGGAGCTAAAACTGATCCTTGAGGAAGGCCGTTTTTCAATGTTTTGAAGTTGCTACTCTTATTGTCAATAAAAACACGAAACCTTCTATCAGATAACATATTTACTAATAATCGTACCATTTTCCACACTTCAGATGGGTATAAAGTTTGAAAATTAATCCATCTTTCCACACAGTGTCATAAGCCGAGGATAAATCGATGAAAGCAGTTCCTGTTTTCAACCTATCATTGAAGCCTGATTCTATGAAAGTTGTAAGGCTGAGAACCTGATCCGAACAATTTCTGTTTTTCCTAAAGCCTCCTGGAAATTTTGTAGAGCATTTTCTATAGAAGATTCAATTCTAAAAGGACTAGCCTTTCTAATATCTTGAAAGGAACACTCAATAAACTGATGGGTCGATAACTACTAGGATCACAAGGATTTTTTCCTCGTTTCAAAATCCCTATTACTTTAGCCTTACGAAATTCGGAAGGAAAGTTTCCTGAATTCAGAATATTGTTATAGAAAGACAATAACCAAGACAAGGCCTTTTTTCCTAAATGTTTGATAAATTCTGGATAAATTCCGTCAAAACCTGCTGCCTTTCGAGATTTGGTAGATTTGATTGCAGCCCTTAATTCATCTATATTGAATGGATGTGACACATGTTCTAAAGTAAGAGCTGATCTCCTGAATATCTGTAATTTTTTCTTCATATTTCTCATTTTAGATTGGGATAAATTGACTGATAAATTACTGACTGATAAACAATACAACGTGTGTTATTTCAACCCAGAGGCGATGTGATTGGACATTCTCACGACGGATGACATCATCGTCCCTGTCTTGCCCGCTACCCCGTCATGCTCCCCTACCCCTAAATTAATAAAGAAGGTACACGATCTCAGGAAGGACTACAAACTTACATAATTCATCAAATGTATCCTAGAAAACAAAAGATTCCATGTAATACTGGGAAATGAGAAAAGGCGATGGGCTACCATAAGGAAGTGTTCTTTCTCCAATCCTGTACAACATCTTTACCAATGACATCCCACATTCCGACAGAATAGGGAAATTTATTTACTCGGACGATACGGTAATAGCTGCACAAGAAAACTAATTTGAAGAAGAACGAACTCTAACACAAGCCCTATCGGAAATGTCAATCTACTAGAGAGAAAATCATCTGAAACCAAATCCAACTAGGACCCCAGTGTGTGATTTCCACGTAAAAAACAACCAGGAAAAAAAAATTTAAGTAAGATGGAAAGGTGAACAACTAGAAAACTGTTAACCACCAAAATACCTCGGTGTCAAACAAGATCGAACCTTGTCCTATTAAACCCATTGCAAAGATTCTAAGATGAAAGTTATGGCAGGAAACAATATAATCTGGAAACTAACAGGTACATCAAGAGGGGCCAAACCTGAAACTTTGCGGACATCAGCAACTGCCCTATGTCTACCTACGGCAGAATGTGCTGGCTCTACGTGGAGAAATTTTGTACATTCGAGGGAAGTAGATGTGGCTATAAATGCGACAGTCAAATTAATATCTGGATGCCTAAAATCCAGTCCCATAAAAAAAGATATCTTATAGTTGGCATTGCTTTACCAAAAATTCAAAGAGAAGGGACCAAACAATCTGAAGATGAAAGGCACCCCTTTGATGGATATATACCATACCATCATCGATTAAAATCAAAAAATAGTTTTGAATGATTATTTGGGCTATTACCATCATCTATTGTGGATGTAATGTTTTCCGACGTTTCGATAGATATCTATCTTTATCAAGGAAAAATAAAAAAACCTTTCGAAAATTATCAATTTTCCAAAAGTCAATATGACAGAAGTCATGAAAGAAAAATGAACATGTAATATACTCATCTGTGATATGATGATCTTTTTAAGTTGGATCGAACTATCGACGTCCAAACTTCTGGTAGATCTATAGATGGAGCACTTATGGAATCTGGTGTTATTTTCATAAATGCTGATTCTTTGATTTTTCTTCTTTGGATATTATTGATGCTTCATCCCATTTTATACGATGATTCTCATCTACAGCATGTTGGACTAACCTGGATTTGTCGCTGTCTAGTACTCGTAGAAGCTTCTGATGTTCTTTTATTCGTACATTCAGAGGGCGTTTAGTTTCTCCGATGTAAGATCTTCCGCACTCGCAAGGTAATTCATATATGCAGTTCTTTGTTCTTTGTGTCTCATTATTAGGACAATATCTACATTTTGAGTCAAACCACCAACTAAATACTAAATTGGGAGTAGCAAAATGTTTATTTGATAGAGCAATAAATATTTGTTGCACTGAAGAAGACCAAAATGAAGAAATAAATAACATCTCGAAAACTCTTTGAAGCAATGGCTACCCCAAAAAGGTATTAGAAAGAGCTAAACGAACAAGAGAAAGTCAACCTGAACCAACAGATATAAATCAGACCATTAAAACCGTAATTCCTTATGTAAAAGGTTTGTCGGAGAAAATGAGAAGAATTGGAAATAGATACAACATAACGACTGCATTCAAAACTCAAGAGACTATCAGAGCTAAACTTACAAAAGTTAAGCCTAATAATGAGACACAAAGAACAAAGAACTGCATATATGAATTACCTTGGGAGTGCGGAAGATCTTACATCGGAGAAACTAAACGCCCTCTGAATGTACGAATAAAAGAACATCAGAAGCTTCTACGAGTACTTATTTTATTTTGCTTTATTGTTTGCTAATTAAATATTGTCAGCCAAAAGTTCAAAAGAATATATATATATATACGAGTACTAGACAGCGACAAATCCAGGTTAGTCCAACATGCTGTAGATGAGAATCATCGTATAAAATGGGATTAAGCATCAATAATATCCAAAGAAGAAAAACTTGCAAGAAGAAAAATCAAAGAAGCAGCATTTATGAAAATAACACCAGATTCCATAAGTGCTCCATCTATAGATCTACCAGAAGTTTGGACGCCGATAGTTCGATCCAACTTAAAAAGATCATCATATCACAGATGAGTATATTACATGTTCATTTTTCTTTCATGACTTCTGTCATATTGACTTTTGGAAAATTGATAATTTTCGAAAGGTTTTCTATTTTTCCTTGATAAAGATAGAAGATGTCTATCGGAACGTCGGAAAACATTACATCCACAATAGATGATGGTAATAGCCGAAATAATCATTCAACACGAGCTCCATCATCAACAATATCTCGTCATCAACTAAAAAATAGTCTCTTGACAACCACTGAACCAATAACTAGACCACCTGAAGAAAGATTTGAAGCGCTCTGAAAGAAATCCACCAGAGGCAACATCACCGGCAAAGAAGAGATATCACCTGGAACCCATTTACATTACGCTACGTGGAGAACACTAGACCAGAGTGGAAGTTTCCCGCTGTAAGAAGACCTTGGTAAAATGGGGATACTCAAGTGATGAATTATGTGAGTGTGGAGTGGTTCAAGACGAGGACCATCTGCCCGTCTGCAACAACATCGGTACTACTTACACTAATCAAGACCTACGAGTATATGCATGCACCCCCGAAGCCGTCACTGTTGCGGAGTTCTGGAGATTCACTTGCAGAAGATATATTTGGACACGGATGAGTTAAATCAAGTTGAGTTCGTTTTTTATTACCTCTGAAAATATTGATTCCCTTGCAACATCCTAGGTTTTTTCAATACAAAAAATCCTAGACTCATTTCACCCTATGTTGAGACGCCACTGGCTCCTCACGTACCTCGAAGGAGAGTTCATGGTCAGAATAAATTCTAGGTTAGAATCTGAGAAAGAAAAGAAGAACGTGCCACACTGGCAAGTGCCCGCGTCGATCTGCGCGAGTGCGTGAGAGAACAAAAGAAGAAGTTATTGCCTTTGTGTGAGTTCAAAAACGAAGCCATTTTACGTTGGGTGACTCTAGAATATATTTTGCAAGTATAATTGAGACTTTTTTAAATGTTATTAGTTGCTTGTCCATTTTATTAACCTTTGTTGATGAATTGCATTGGGAACTCAATTGGTTCAGTGAATTTATTATTTTTCTATTACGTTTGTAAATTAATACTGTTATTATGCAATATTATTCGGTTTCATGGTGTATTAGGTAATGTTTGTCATTGATTCTACTTTCTTTCTGAATATAATGCTTTATTGTGTTGGATAACGCTACTTTCTTTGTTGATGTAATGATTTGTTTATTTGGATAACCCTGCTTTGTGCATGTAATGCTTTGATCAAGTTGTATTACTCTGCTTGTTACCTAGGATCTGAATTATGTTACCTAGCCATGTAGTTTCATCAATTTTTCAGACTACAAATCTTGGAGTTCGCATGTCAACTATTTCAAAGAAGGCTCTACCTTCAGCTTACCTTAGAAATTACGCAATTGTACCCAAAGCAATTATATTCATCGTTCGCTATTTTGCAGCATGAATTGCCAAGACCTTCATGAACCAGGATCTGTAGTTAAACTACAAGAACATATGATAACGTCTGAGATCATCAACTAGTAGTGTTACTAATATATTTGATACAAAGTAGTGGACGTAACCCTTTGAGTTTAGCACCATAATGTTGTATCGAGTGGTGAAAAAAGCTTTTGTTCAAATACTTCTATTTTTATTGCTACCTTTATGTATATCTCTTATTGTTGTTTATGTGTATTCCTTACTGTCGATTTTGTATTCTTAGTATTATGTTGTGCTCATGTTCCTATTCTATTAAGTTATGAGAGATTCTTTGTTTATTTAATTGTATGTTTTCTTGTAATCTTTGAAGAAATTGCCTTATTATTATTCATGTTTTTCTCTTGCTGCTATTTATGTCTGTGTTTCCTTTTTGTTGATTTATATGTTTTATATTTATATGTTTTACTGTTTTATCAAGTGGTGAGAGCACTTTTGTTTATTTATTTCTATGATCTCGTACTGATATCTATTTATCTTCAGGCTCGTATTACATGATATTTCATTTATGGGTCTTGAGATTGTGGACCATTCCTATATTGTTGTATGAGATTTCTTAGCTACCTGGATCGAAGGCCTTGAAGGGCCGGTTCCAAAGCCTTAAGGCAGGGACCGTTACCATCATGTGCAATAAGGCATAAGAGAATATACTTTTTTTTATCAACCGCGAAACTTTCTGTCATTTTTTCAGAGCCGCCGCTGGAACCCCATGACCTTCCCCGTGTTCCCAATTCCTTAGCTCATACAATATTATAGTTATGGCTGACATACCCTGGGGCCGTGACCATGACGATGGTCATAATTAGTCGTTTACATATTAGCCATGATTATTATCCTGTTGTATTATTGAAGTATACATTTACCATGATTATTACCCTTGTTGTCTTATTGGAGTATATATTTGCGATGATTATTAATTCTTGTTGTATCATTGAAGTAGCCATATATATATATATGACATAAGTCATAATGAATGTCAGTTGATAATTTTTCCTCTGCTATTTTTTCAATGAAATAAGTGTTATATCACAACCTTCCTCAACTATGGATGATGATTTCCCTTTGAATGGGTTCCGTAGCAGACTTCAAACATAAGAAGATCTGAAAAATCATCACTTGGACCGCAAGACCCGATTCGAAGAATCCTCCTTGCAGATTGGCGACAAATTTTGTGTATTACAATAGATTTGAATATAGAAGGTATTTCTAAGGACAAGAGTGACTACATTTCTAAAATAACAAAGGATTATGGTGCTGAGATTATTCTCCTTCAAGAGACACATACGGATACTAAAAAAATCTTCGTTGAAGAGGAACAATAAAAGGTTATGTATTAATTGATTATCTAATTAGTAAAATTTATGGTTTAGCTTGTTATGTTAAAAAATTCTTGATTCACAATATCGAGTTAATCCAAAAAGGCTAATTTGAGGAAGTTTTCTTTATCTCTTTCAAATTTTGTATTTTTGATATTCAGTTCTTTTTTCTGCTTTTGTCTTTTTATTTCCAGATTCGATGTGGGCACCTTGAAGAAGTCTCTGTTTCCATCAATAGAAGATCACTCTTGAAGAAAGGAATCCCAAATATATTTCAGCTTATTTTTGTACTTTCACACTTAGGCGGGTAGCCAGGGTTTTTTTTAAGGGGGTTTTTTCCCTAGGCTTTTATGTGATACGCCGAATTGTATGACACCCCGTCACTAACCCCTGATCTGTATGCTTTATTGTTTGCTAACGAAATATTGTAAGCCAAAAGTTCAAAAGAATATATATATATATAGCCATATTTATCATGTTTATTATTCTTTTTGTATTTTGGAAGTTGCTTTGATTATTATGACTACTATCTGTTTTGTTTTGTTATAGTTTTTTCAGAATTGTTTTACTTACCTTTGCTAGCTGTTAATGATTAACCCTTTAGTTTCAAAAAAGTGCCCTAACATCACCTAACAGAAGGGGTTTCCTGCCTGAGGCTTTCCCCTATATTTTTTCAAACCCTGAATAAAGAGTTGATTGTTCGGGTCTAAGTGTTGTGTTCTATGTACCATCTTTGTTTCCCAATTATTTTCACTAATCTCAACTATCACGAACTTGAATTATTACGTAAATATAACTTAGAGTCCTACCCTTGCTAGTCGATCACATTAAATGGCCAATTCTTTCTATCTGGAGTCATTCAGACTCCAGTGCCGTAGTTAGTTTCAAAAATAATATTTGTCATTCTTTTCATAAGAAAAAGTGGCAATTGTTACACCTTTAAACGTTTCTTCTCCATTCATTTCTCGTGTAAAATTCTGCTCTTAAATTTGCATTCGCGATTCTATGAATAACGAAGTAGACGGACACGAAGGTATCATATAAAGGTTATTCCATGTAACATGTAACGAAATCGGAGGCTATTTATTCAACTCAATCGTCAATTATTCTGTGAACTTGAAAGTAATTCAGATAAGCACTTCCTCCAAATTTCAATTTGTTTCGGGAATAGTATCAATCATATCAAAATTTTCCAAGACAGAGGGTCTATCCCCAATTAGGTAACGCTATTTTTTCACATAGCCGAATCAAGAAGCATAAAGGTGGATCGGGGTACATAGGTGGTAGGTGTGGATAGGTAGATTGGAGCACATAAGCGGATCGTGGCATATAGACGAATCGGGGTGCATTGGCAGATAGCGGCGCATTGGCGGATAGGGACTCCGTTGATGCAACTTCCTTAATACGTGGAGGTTCTCCACCTAGCAAGCGATCTATGTGTTATTGATAAACTACTCTAGACATATATTAAAATAATTACTTGAATGAATAAACCACACCATTATCAACTACCTGGATTGGTCAAGCGGTTAGGTTCCTTGGCACCCGCCTAAAAAGTCTTCGGTTCGAAAGCGCACAGAATGTCTCAAGTTATAGCATGTGACTCTCTTCGAATTAAATACTGTTCACTTTGTAACTTTATCATCCACATCACTTCTAGTTTGTAGATGTATTTTTTGCACGAGGGCAAAATTGTGAGATTTTAGTTTACCAATAAACGATAGATGTCGCAGCAAAATGAGACCAAAAATTTCTACTAGAGTTGGGCATCTATAAGTAGTCCATGAGGGACTCATAGGCGGATCTCTGTACATAGACATCTGCAGGCTTACTAGTAGTTTCTAGTAATATCTTTATTCTTACCTCTTTTTTATTTCTATCTCCGTCGATTCTTTCAAGGGAGCAGCAGCAGATATTATCTCTTTGACTGATGAAAGGTCATAATCTTCAATCATTTCACTTTTTGAAAGAAACACAATTAGAGGCGGCACAACAAACAGCCTCTTTATTCTGTAAGTTTCTATTGCCTTGAAAAAATGTCGAACTTCAAATTCGTTGAACACAACCACAGAACCATAGATCATTAGACTGGTAATGGTAGTTGCAAGGCCATAAACGTGAAAAAATGGAGCTACACACAAAGTAACACTTTCTTGATCGTGCAATCTTGGATCCCTGAAAAAACTATATTTGAGTATTCTTTCAACATGAAGAAACATCCATAAATGAAGAGAGATCACCAAGATTAATAGAATAAAATGTAATGTAAAATCAATTAAAAATGTAGAAAAGCACTGACTGATGGTCAGGAGTTTTGTGCTTGTTCTGAACCGACCGGCAGAACGATCTCAAGTTTCACCACAGAATCTTCATCAGGAAGAAGAACCCAATCGAATGAGACTGTTTTCGGAGCGATTAAAAAAATGCAGGCATTTCAGCAAAACTCTGTTCTACCAGTTTCGTGAACTAGACCAAGCTCATAAAAAACACCTATATCTTCATATGGAAGTACTCTAAGAAGTTGAAATATGATAATATGTAATATTCCAACAACGTCCACCAATGCACAATTTTTTGTTTAAATCAGTCGAATATCTTAAGGATAATCAAATTATTAAAAAAAAATTAGAATAAAAAAAACTTGGAAATAAAATAAATTCTAGCTCGAAGATTTGGTATTTCCTTTCTCATAACGTTATACAAACGATTTTCAACTTTCAAATCGATCGGTTGGATATTCTAGGAGTTATGGAGGAAACTGAATTCCAGTTACTCCAAACTACTGACCTATTCGACGGATTTAGCCCGATAACGAACTTGACCGAGATATTTTATCAATTAATCTACTCTGGAAATATGAATCCTCTATGTCATCTCCTTTAGAAAATAGAGAGATACGACCGGACTCAAGTTTGAGCACAGATTTTTTACCAGGATTGCAGATATTCGAGCAAAACGATAGCACACTGTTATAGTAGTAGTCTTAACTATAAGAATGATAAGAGTATCCTTCAAAGTTTTTCAGTAGGAAAGAAATCGGAAATGTGTTTCAATAGAATATACTTTTTGCACACTTGTTCCTATTTAAACAGCGAGCTATCGTTTCGCTCCAAAATTAGTGTCGGTCCTGCCAAAGATGCAATAAGATTCTAAACGAACCTAAAGAAGAAGTTCGAAGTATGAAACATTTTGCTGAACATATAACTCACATCGGCGTCTAACAGATCCGACAGCAGCAGATAAATTTCTATTTCTTAAATCGTCGCAAGCATTTTGAATACGGCCGGTAAGTTCTTGTCTTGAGTTCACAGGAGTCACATATATAATTTCCTTCAAAAACCCCTATACGAAGAATTTCAAAGTGGTAATATCGGTGTCCGTGGAGGCTAACTGACTGGCCCATTACGTCCAATTCATATTTTTGGAAAATTATCATCCAACCAGTTCCTCACATTTCTATGAAAGTGGGTTGGACAACCGTCAAGTTGAAACCAAACCGCAAATCTTGATTCGACTGGAATATTTTTCCACATATTTGTATGCTCTGTCATTATAAATTGTAAATTTTCACCATTAACTCGTTCTGGTAAGAGATAGGGTCCAAATACGAGATTATTTTAAACTCTAAGCCAAACATTAACACTAAATTCTACTTGGAAATTTCTTGGTCGAATGGGATTTGGCTTTTCGTGGGCCCATACATGCTGGTTATGAGAGTTTACCACGACCCGACGATTAATACACGATTCATCAGTCAATTCCATGGTATTTACAATGTCTCTCTGCACAATTGAACGAAGAATCCAATGGCAAAAAAATAACCTTCGCAGTTTATTCATTCTCGTAAACCTAGGACAGGTTGCGAATAACATGTTGACGGTGCTTTTTTAAAACTTGAAGCATTTTTTACTTGGAAAATTTGAAGTGTGTGAGCTACTATTCGATTCCTTGTTGGATTCCTATCAAAATCACGAAGAATTCTGTTATTGTTTTTTTCTTGCCCAATATTCACCCTACTTTGCCGTTAATAAGGCCTAGTACTAAGCCCATTAGTTCTCAATCGTTAATGAATGTTGACAAACACTGATGAATGCGAATGGCGTCTTCTCGAAAATCTTCTTCGGTACTCCCTAGCTGATTCCTGATTCCGCCCAGTTTCCATTTGCCACTCCATAACAGAAATAGACATCGGCTTGCTCCTGACACGTAAAACAAAAAGGCAGTTAGTTGTTAAAGAGAAACTGACTTATCACTGATAAATTACTGTCAAACTTCAAATAAATGTTCGAAGCTGACAACTGGTTTCTTCTTTTTCTCCACGGCACACTTTGCATTCCACAATAAGGAAATAATAGTTTTTATGGTTATGCTTGTATTGAAACGAGTAATTGGAAACAACAGTCCTTTGAGTTTTTAAATCAAATTATTCTACCTTAAACATAGGAGTTGGGTGTGTGTTGAATTAATCTAATCTTAGAAAATTGCTACAAAACCGTAGTAAGCTTGCTCCTGATTAAATAAGCATTTGAATAGTAATTTTTATTGCCGGTAAACCCAGTGGCGTATCAGTTTTTTAACTAAAAATATTCAGTCTCGCTACAGAACGGACTACACTGGTGAAATAGAAACGAAATGATTTTATGCAAAAAGTGCTCTTGACTCTCAAAATCTATGTCTCAAATTTCATGAAAATATTTCAAGCAGTGTGGAAGTTATTCATAATTTTTTTTTTTTATAATACATATGTTCTTAAGACAAACTAGGACGTATTTTCGATGTAGAATACGTGGTTGAAATTTCTGGGTTACGATCTGGACTACCCTGTATAATAATAATAATAATAACCCGTGCAAGGTTTTGCTAGATCCCCCATCGGGCGTCTCCCCAGGTAGTGGATAGGGGAAGACCTCCCAGATATGGGTGGTACCGAGGAAATTAAATACTCGGGTGGACCAAAATCTAACGTTAACGAGTAGCTCTCGTCCAAGAATTGGACGGTATAGGTATTAAGACGAATACATGAGCTGTTGGCTCTGTCGTAAGATGCGACACATAGGAACTGTGTGGGGTTTGCAAGGTCCCCCATCAGAGGCGACCCCTTGCGAAAGGGGATGCCCTCTCTCTAATCAGAAAGGGAGAACCCAGATGATGTGCTGCGAAATGAAAAAATGTTATAAAGCCTCGGATAAAAACGGCGTAAACGGTTCAGAGCTTCAGCTACTGTTCCCCCGTCCGGTAGAAGAATTGAGGTGTCTTCGACCGTCATCATGCGAAATCCTCATCCTAACCCATCTAATAGCCAAAATAACAACACTCAACAATCAACAACACTGCAACCTATAGAGAAAACTTTCATTGTGAGAGAAGCATATGCAGGCGGAAACTGCTTATTCAAAGCTGTAAGCCTACACTTATACAGGACACAAAACAAACATATGAAATTAAGGCAAGAAGCTGTAAGCTATATCAGAAGTCACTGGGAAAATCAGAAATATCATATCATGCTTGAAGACCCATTCCTAAAAAAACAAAGAACATATTACTACAATATGAGACAAGATAGAACATTTGGAACAAGTGTAGGAATCCTAGCATTGTCTGAATCTCGTAAACTGAATTTTTATATCCACATATCAGGAAATATATTCAAAAATTTAGAAAGCACTGACGTGAGGTCAGATTGCTTTGGCGCTCTTGTTGACCTACTTGCGAGTAAATATTCAAACCTTAACAAATCTATAAGCTCTCTGATCGGGTGAACAATAGTCTTTTTCCGTACTATGGGACAATGTGATCAAAATATGAAAGCCTAATGAATAAACAAACCTTTATCTCAATTTGAAAATAACTACTCATAATTTTCACCAAATTTTGTTCTATGCTTCTCCTAAAAACTTACGTCATTGCTTTTCTGAGTTTTGACAACGCCATCAAATTCTTTCTCTGTGATAAAAAATTTTTTGATTAATATTACGTCTGTGCTTTTCTGAATTCTGACAACGTCATCGACATCGAATTCTACCTCTATGAATTCTATGAAAATTTTGATTGATATTACGCCAACTGACACTGATATCTAGGTCCGCAAGTTGTCAAACGAATATCGATCTGTGATGGCAAATCTTTCAATGACAAAGCTCGGACTAGAAACGATCGGAATGACGAATAACGCACACACATATAACATGTGGAAAAATAGAAACCCGAACTCAAAGCATAACATGACCTCCAACACCTTAGCAACTCAAAGATGTTTCATCCTCAATAACAATAAGCTAACAAATCTGTACAACGCCTAAGGCAAACCAAATAATACATGATTGTGAACTGCAAATGGAAGAACAAGCAAGCATGACAAACAAAACCTACAAATGTCATGGTCTGAAAGAAAGTGAAGGAACAAATGACACCATGTCAGTGAAAAACTCATTGAGTGTGATCGAAACAACACACATCAATGAACTTGAGTCACTTATATCGAAAATCAAAATAAAACTAGAACAAGACACAAATACAGAAAATGGAATACAAAGACTGCCACTCAAAAAAATCAACAGAAATAAAAAAGCTCAACAACTGATAACGCTTGAAAATGCAGCAATAAAAAACGTCATGGAAGAAAACGATGAATTCAAAAATATAACCAACTGAACAAACTCTTATATGCAACAGCAGAATCGATACAAAACTTGCTAATTCCAGTCATTGTGAATAATAAAGAGAGAAAAACAGTTACAGAAGACCTAGGTACCATGGAAAATCAGAATCCAAAATAAGATTAATAGGATGAGAAAAGATCTCTCACACCTCAAAGAAACAGAGAAGAATAACATCAGTGAACCATTGAGAGAAAGGAAAAAGCACCTGTTCAGGAAATACAAAATAAAGAACTCCCGGGACCAAGTCCTAATACAGGAAAATATTAAACAACTGATCTCAGCAAAAACATATCGCATCAAGAGATACTCCGAAAGAACTAACCAATACCATCAAAACAAACAATGTAACAAGAATGCCAAGAAATTTTACAAGAACATTCTAACAAAGAACAAGAATGTCATTCATACTCCATCCAAAGAAGAAATTCGTAACTACTGGCAAATTATTTGGGGAAGAGGAAACGAACATAACTGCAAAGCACATTGGATACAAGATGAATATGAAAAGACATCTCAAATCAAAAGAAGGACATAGAAAGAGATCACATCCGAAGAAATTAGGACAGCACTTAATACAACAGCAAATCGGAAAACTCCGGGAATGGATGGAATACCGAATTTTTTGCTGAAAAATTTGGAAGAAGCTCATCCAAATCTAGCAAGAGCATTTAATGAACTATTCACTGAAGACCAAAATATACCCCAATGGCTTACTGAGGGAAAGACACACCTCATACCTAAGAACGAAAAAACGGAATACGCAAAAAATTATAGACCAATAACCTGTCTGAATACTCTCTATAAAACATTGGCAAAAAGTATTATCAGAAAAAATTTATACACATCTCTCAATTAACAACCTATTTCCAGAAGAACAAAAAGGTTGCATTAAAAATACCTATGGCTGCAAAGACCACTGGTTGAGCTGTCTGCTCGTTTTAACTTGTCAATTTAAACACTTTATTTTACTTCAAAACCTTAATGAATTATCGTTGTAATATATGGATTACATTAACTGTGCTCTGTCTTGCTAGAGGACGCTGGCCGGCTAGAGTACTTGGAATCGGTGGCGGTAGTGCCAAATTGTGCACGTCGTTGCTCGATGAACATAACTTTTAATTGCTAACATACTGCCGGCCTTGGAATGACAACATTTCAACAACAACAAATAATAAATAAAAACTATTCAGACATTATCCACATCTTCCTCAATAGGAAGTATACAAAGTAAAAGGAAGTATAAAAACAGTACCATCACTGCAGCGCACTGACGCCACTCGAATAACGCCATCAGCACCAGGGTGGAGCGATTCTATTCTAGCCATTTTCCATGCCAGAGGACGTAAGTTGTCTTCCTTTATAATAACCAAAGCTCCCTTGCTGACCAGATAGGGCCGTTGCTTTTCCATTTTAGCCTCACCTGAAGGCCGTTGACGTACTCAATGCTCCATCGTTTCCAGAATAATTGCACCAACTTTTGCTTCTGCTGATACAGTTTTAGTCGACCATCTGGAATATCTATATAACTGCCTTGGGGTAGGCTTGTGAGAGGCCGTCCAATTAGAAAATGTGCAGGTGTGAGTGAGGATATATATAGATATATTCTTTTGAATTTTTGGCTGAGTGAGGATAAATCATTAGGACTGGATGAAAGAGGAGAAAGTAGCCGCGAATTGAGTATAGATTCTATCTGACACAAAACCGTAATGAAATCTTCAAAGCGCAGTTGATTGAGGCCTATAACGTGCTTCAAAAGATGCTTAGTACTCTTAAGGCAAGCTTTCCATACTCCTCCAAAGTTTGGCGCTTTTGGTGGAATAAATTTTCAAATTATCCCTTCATCGGTAAAATGCTTAATGATTTTTTTCAGTGTTTTCTTTAAAAAACCTGAGGAGTTTATTGTTAAAACCTACAAATTGCGTACCATTGTCTGAAAAAATGGTCTTTGGTTTCCCTCTTCGAGCAGAAAATTTTCTCAAACACGAAATAAAAGCTTGCGTAGTTAACTCAGATACCAATTCAATGTGAACTGCCTTTGTTGACATGCAGACAAATATGCATATCCATGCCTTTACTATACCTGGCTTACGAGTTTTACTATCCTTCAACAAAAAGGGACCAGCGTAATCGCAACCTACGTATGAAAAAGGAAATGCCTGGAAAAGCCATTCTAAAGAAAGGTTTTTGGTTTTGCCTAAAAACAAACCATGCATTGATGAACAATTTTACGCGCAATATTCCCACCTCCCAGAGGCCAATCTCTCTCTTATGGCGAACAATAATTGCTGTGGTCAGCAATGGAGCAGTGTTTTGTGCTCATCACGCATTATATATACAGTCAACAAATGATTCTTCGGCAAAATAATTGAATGCCTTTTGTCATAGTCAAACTCTGCGTTCAAGATTCTACCTCCAACTCGTAATATATTATTAGTATCGAGAAAAGGATTTAAACCCGAAATTGAACCAGAACCCCTTATGCATTTTTGACCCCTTTAATCCGCAATTTCTTGGCTAAATGCTCTAGCCTGGGCTAACCTTATCAAAGCATTAAAAGCATCTCCTATCTCTAATACGTCTAAATAGCCAAATCTTTTATTACATTTATTACTTGCGTTATTTATGAATCGCAAATAATTTGCCATAATCCTTATAATCTTTTTTAAATTGAAAAATCTTTCAAATATACTATCAGAATTTTCCAGAGCAATATATGAAATTATCTTAGCTGCAGGCATCTCAGTCAATATATCGATATTTCCACCTAAAGGATATTCATCATCATTAACCTCTTAGCCAGTGCGGCCCTTGAAACCAAAATATTGTTTTCGTAAGGTCGCTTGCAGTAGCTCCTCTAGATATTAGATCAGCAGGATTTTCCGTTGATCTTACATGATACCAATCTTAAATATCGGTTGCCGATTGTATCTTTGACACTCTGTTTGCCACGAAGGTTTTTCATTTATCTGGGGAACCTCTTATCTAATGATAGGTGACAAGTGAATTTGTCCAACAAAAGGTTTTTTGAAAATTTATATTCATTGCGCACTTGACTCTAGTTAATAATTTCGATCCTTAGAGTGCTGCGCATAGTTTCAATCTAGGCAATTCAAATTCTTAATGGGTGCCACCTTACTCTTTGAACAAATAAGACTACATTTGAATTCGCTAGAAGTTTGACATTTTACATATAGGCATGCGCCATAACCTTTTTCAGATGCATCCACGAATAAATGTATTTCTCAATATTTAGCATTTCGTAATAGAGTATGTCTTGGGATTCTGATATCTTTTAACTCCTGTAGACTAACCACAAATTCTAACCAATTTTTTCTTAGATTATCAGATACTGGATCATCCCAGTCGCCCTTCTCTTTCCAAACTAATTGAAGAATGAATTTGGCCTTCATCACTACGGGACTAACATGCCCAGGGTCGAACAATTGACTTATTGCTGAAAGAATTGATCTCTTAGTGATGTTTTTATTTCCTTTTAATCTACCTAGACTTGTGTAATACTCTATTGTGTCAGAGGATGAGTTCCAATACATGCCCAAAGCCTTACTATTTTGATTTTCGCTAAGATTTAGTATGATAGACTTAACCTCCTTATCAATATTAAAGTGTTCAATAAGATTTGGGGAGTTAGTTAACCACTTTCTTAATTGGAAACCACTCCATCAACAACTGCGTAACCGTTGATTGAAGTTTAATAATGTCAGATTGATTGTTTCTGCCGTCTAAATTATCGTCTACATAAACATTTTCTCGAATTTCCTTAAAAGCTTCCGGATGGGTGCCAACATTTTCATGAGCTATCTGTTGCAAAGCTCTTGTTGCTAGAAAACTGGCTGACTTGCTTCCGTATGTAACCGTTATTAACTCATAGCACTTTAATTTTTTATTTTCCGGTTTTCGCCAGAATATTCTTTGGAATCTGGTCTGTCAGCTGTAAGTACATGATAAGTTAATCTAAATCTTAAAAGTATATCAATTAAATCACACTGTATGGTAGGACCTGCTACTTGTAGGTCATTTAAAGAAACGTTACTATCAGTCTTTGCTGAGAAATCGATCACAACCCTACAAGGTGTAGTATCGCTTTCTTTCAACACATGATGATGTGGGACATAAACTGTTCCGTCGTCTTCTAATTCATTCTCATCTAACTCTACTTCCCTTAGATGTCCTAGTCGCTTATATTCATCAATGAAATCTAAATATTGCTGCCTTAACTTAAAATCCTTTTATAATTTCCGTTAAAGATAATAAAATCTTTTCAATGCCATTTCCTTTGATCGTCCTAACTTGACTGAATCATTTTTGAATGGAATGTTACCTATGAATTTATTGTCATGAGCTCTTGAGAAGTTTGAAATGAAATGATTTTCACAAAACTCATCTATGATTTCGGAACTTGAACAATCTTCAACTTGCCAAAATTTCTCTAAACTCTCGCTTTACAATTTGCTTGACTCTATTTTATCGATGGCTAAATTACTAAATACGCGATTACATTTTTTTAAACCAAAATATCTAATTTCTCCGCCCAATATCCAACCGAGTTTACTGTTTTGCAATATAAGGCCACTAGTCAAATTAATCTCTTCCATATGCAGCGATTTATAAAATATTCCTACTCCACAAAGAATATCGATTTCTTGGCTCTTATTGAAACTTGAATCCGCCAATACTTCATCTTCCGGGATATTTAACATCATCGAACTGAAGTCATAATTTGGTAAATATTGTGTGATTTTTGGTAATATTAAACAAGAAAGAGTTTCAGATTACTCGCTCACCAACGAATTTATGCTTACTGACATTTTGTACTTAGCACACGTACTGAAATTATTGCCAATACCTGCTATGCTGTACTCTACTGTGCACTTATCCAAGCCTAGTCGCTTAGCTAACCTTTCAGTAATGAAATTACTTTGAGAACCTGGATCAAGTAACATACGTGCTTTGATTAATTGTTTGTATTTATTGTATTTACATTTTTTACATTGACTAAAGCAGTTGATAATAACGAAATTACCCTGCTGCCTGCCGTAGCCGCGTTTGATGCCGTTGAAACAGCCTCAAGAGCAACACCATTATCATCAATATTGACTTCTGCCAAGTTATCACAAACGTTTTCCATGGAAGTGTCACGTTCACTTTCACTATGCAATTGCGTGTGCATACTTTTTACCTTTTCCTGATGTATTATTGTGTTGTGATGACTTTAACATTTTCTGCAAGTTGCTTTTGTGCAGTCTTTATTACTATGATTAGGATTTAAACAATTTGCGCATAGCTTAAGCTCTTTTACTTTTTTAATTCTGCCATCAATGCTAAGACTTAAGAATTTGTCACATTTAAAAATATAATGATCGTTTTTGCAAAAATAACAAGCAAACTTTTGTATTGTATCTTGTACTGTGAACGCATTTACTCTTTCATCCCTTGAACCTTCACTGTTTTTATATTTTCTTTCTGTATTCATTCCCCACTCCTCTAACAACAAATATTTTTCTTTCAGAAATTCGCTGATTTCTTCCATTGTGGGTAACTCACCTTTAATCTTGTAACCTTCTCAGTCTCGCCTGGTTCTATTATCAAATTTGGATACCATGACATGAATTGGGAGTGTGTCCCATTTTTCTACTGGTTGAGCAAGATTTTTTAAAGTACGAAGATTCTTTGTAGATGAATCCTAAATATTTTTCAAATCTGCACCGTTTTCTTTTATCATTTCTTGAATTTTGAATACATTGTTTACATAAGTCACTACAATTATTCTTTTATTCTCGTAAGCTTTCTTCAGTAAAGAAAAAGCCACTGAGTAATTTGCGCTTGTAATAGGAATTGATCAAATTTTTTGAGCGACTTCTCCACTCGAACAAGATTTAAGATAATAAAATTTTTGAATTTCGTCTTTATTTTACTTCAAAACTTTAATGAATCGTCGTTGTAATATATGGATAACATTAACTGTGCTCTGATTTGCTAGAGCTCGTGGACTGTACTGATACAAAAAAGATACGCTAACCGGCTAGCGTACTTGGAATCGAAGGCGGTAGTGCCAAATTGTGCACTCCGTTGCTCGATGAACATAACTTTTAATTGCTAACAACCACCTACTAACAAGTAAGATGATACAGAAAGATTGCAACAATAGGAAGAAAAACCTTGCTATAGCTTGGATTGACTATAGAAAAGCGTTTGATAATGTTCCTCATAGTTGGCATATCGGGACGATGAATATCTACAGATTGTCTCAGAAGTTACTCTCATTCAACTCCAGAACCATGGCCACTTGGAACATTGACCTCAACCCAACAACTCAACAATCCACTTTAACATTCGAAAATATATGTATAAAGAACGGAATCTTTCAGGGCGACTCTCTTTCACCCCTACTTTTCTATATGGCACTATTCCCGTTCCATTATGAAGAAGACCAACAGAAACGAAAATCAGAAAATCAATCACCTGTTATACATCGATGACCTCAAATCAGTGGCCAAAGACGATAAGGAACTGCAACAACAACTGGAGAGGGTAAAAGAATTCAGCGATGATATCCGTATGGAATTTGATCTCGAAAAATGCGCAAAGGCAACCTTCATGAAAGGAAAACTGATATCCAGCCAGAATATAAAATTAGATGAAGTTACTACCATCAAAACCCTAGATCAAGCAGATATTTATAAATATCTAGGAATTGATGAGCATGAGGGCATACAGCATAAAAAAAGGAAAATGAAACTACAAGAAGAATACTGCAGAAGAGTAAAAGCAATATTAAAAACTGAGCTGAATGCCAAAAATATGATGAAGGCCATAACGACACTAGCAATACCAGTTATTCAATATAGCTTCTGGTTTATAAAATGGACAATGGCAGAAATAGCGCTACCGAAGGACTGAAACAATATCTGAAACTTAAATGCAAAGATAAATATTTGGGCATGGTATACCGCCAACTACACTACACCGTAAAAGTAGGACCTTTATGTGATGAACTGAACCCAGTTTTATCCAAGACATCTCAGAGAGAAGTGGCATTATCTGTTTTAGAAAAAGTGTGCATTCCTGTACGATACTATACCACAGGCACTTTTCAAATTGTTATAGGTGATGATATCAATGTTCACAAATCAACGGTCTCTAGAGTTATTTTCAATGTGAGCAAGGAAATAGGCATATTATCTGAAAGATTTTTATAGCAAAAAGTGTGTGATAGCCGAGAGAATTCTTAACTGAAAGCTTGTTTTTGCAACTAGGATAACGTCACTTTGTGTGAGAGAGACGTCAGAACTTTCTATCTCTCTGCAATATATAAGAGCATACCTGTGTTTTTAATCGAGGGGTAAATGAGAGAACTTTTAATTTAAGTTTTTTATTTTTCCTATAACTTTTTTTTCATCACTTCTAAACGCAATTTCGCCTCTTCTATTTCTATTAACTTCAACGTAATTTCTGCCTCCACCAACTGTTTCCTCTTTGTCGAATAGAATTCCTCTTTCTTGGCCTTCAGATTTTCGATATCAGTCTGTTTTTATATTAACTCCACTTTTTTTTTCTGTTAATAAGTCCTCATTGGCCTGCTTTGCATTTTTTTTTTCATAATTGTGTTTGTTGTTATTTAATGAGGGCTTTTTTTGTTGCAGTTAACCCTAATGCTGGTCTTTTTTCACCTTCTAGTTTCAGGAGTCACTAGAGGACTTTTATGTGAAGAAGGTTCTTCCTGTGAGAAAATTACCTCCTCAGGGAAATTCAGTTCCATATCTGCAATATATTTTAGTTGAATAAATATCTTTTGTATGATGGTTACCTGTTTGATTCGAATATCTCAGTTGTTACGAATCTCACATATATAAAAATTACTCACTTTGCTGAGTAGCACTACAGGATGATTCTTCCTGTAAGTACTGAACCATACCCTGCTGGCTGGTTGAAGGCATGTAGATACAAATCTCAGGGCTTGCAGGAGGTAGCACAATGACAGAGCCTGCTGATTCCCTCTCTTCCTAATCTGAAATATGTTATGTTTTAGTTCGTTCGAAATTACTTTGTTTATCATATGCAGTAGTTCATTGAAGGCTCAATAATTATAGTGTAATCCAGATTCCTTATCATACTCACTAAGTTCATAATACCCAGCGGACGAGTCGTAAGGATTTGTTAGTGGTATGAAGTGATGCTGCAACAAACCCATTACTTTCTACTCAGCTTTCGTTGCCTTTGGTGTAAAGGTCCTTCCACCAGTTTTGTATCTTTCACACTGCAAATCGACAGAAATTATGAAAACAATAAAATCCTCTTACTTGTGTTTACCTATGTATTTGAAATTTGATTTTACCTACATTGTCGGCGAAATTTTCTTTCGCTTTTTTCTTTATATTATTATACATAATATGTATAAAGCACGTAGCTGTTTCTCGCTCCGAGGACCAGTGTCTCCAGCGGCGTTGAACCTTCTGCAAGGTTTGTTTTTTCAAATTCAAATCACTCATTTTGTTGCGTAATTGTTTTTTTTTTCGTTTGTTTTTGAATTTGAATTCACAATCTTCGACTCCAAAAGAACGTCACAGAATGTTGAATCCATCTCTTGATTCTGTGTTCTACTTTGTAAATGCGAATTTTTTCCATATAGGATTATACGAGAATGATTATTTTATACCTGTGAATAAGTCTCTCTTTGAAATTATATTGAATGATTAAAATATGTAAGGTTTTATTACAGTGACATCTATTAACACTTTCATGAACTAAGTATACTGTCGATACTGTGGAGTTATCCAATCGATAGCTAACCGAAGCGTAAATTTGACATAAGAAACCCGTGCGGTGTTTATCGAGCCAATAAATATTAACCACTATCTGACGTTTATCTGTCGAGTTCAGAAACCGGCCATAAGTCTTTTATTGAAAATCTTACACATACTGAAATGAGGAGTATTTAATTGAGATACACAAAACCGATAAAATTCAACAAATCTCATAATTTAACTGAAATCGTACAACAACATGGCGGAACTGATCCTATTTTTGTCGAATTGTGTCATATATTCTATAAATAATAATAACAGGTTATTCCTTCTTGTCATGATGTAAATCATAGAGTTATGTCAATATAATTATTACACATGTGTCGACCCTACTCAAATACCTATTGTAAACATTCTTATTTGAATAAAAACCAGTTTCCGTTCACACCTCTTTCAGTAATAATTAGACATGGCGTTGCGACATGAGTGTTGAACATATATAACGAAACTCAATCAAAAATTCATGAAAATTATAATCTGCAAATCTTGTGGGAAAGTTCAAACTGCAGTTAAAATTACACGGATTATTCAAAATTTTGAAGGGAGAAATTCTAGAAATACATCAAGGTTAAATTAAAATTTCAAATTCCTATAATATGGCGACTGGAATTACGCCGTCATCACAGATGAATTTCAATGGTACATTGGATGAAAATTCGACCTTTTTCAAACAAAAGTTCAAGCTGTATCTGAAAGCCACAGATCTCACTAAAAAATCGTCGTAGACGAAATCGTCAATTTTGTTAAGCGTTATTGGAGATAATGCTTTAAAAATATATAATAATTCCAAATTGACCGAAGATGAAAATAAAGTGGCATATAAAATAATTCTACGTAAATTTGACGAACATTTCAAACCACGAAAAATTATCACATATGAGCGATACATATTCTTCACAAGGAATCAACAAGATGGTGAGTGCATCGATGCATACGTTGTCGAATTATGTCAACTTAGTGCTACATGTGAGTTGGGCGAACTTTGTGACAGTCTAATCAAAGATCTACTGGTTTTGGTAATACAAGGTTCGAAAATCAAGCAGAATCTGCTTCAAACGAAAAACCTAACTCTCAAAAAATCAAGGGAATTATGTAAAATTTCGGAAAGAACGGAAAAACCAATGCGATCCCTTTCAAATGAAGTAGCTGAATCATCGATACATAAAATAAACAAATATGATTCAAGTATTCAAGGTCACAGAAACTTCCACTTCAATGAAGGAAAACACAAATACATATTGAAACAAAACACTGGACGACAACAAGGATCTGTGAACTACAACAAAGTTTTTACATGAAAAATTTGATTATTAATATTCATTACACGAGTGCCCGGCTTATGGAAAGAAATGTGCAAAGTGCGGTAGAGTGAATCATTTCGCGAAACATAGTCGATCTGTGAAAGAAATTTCTGTAAACAAATCTAATGAATTAGGTTCTAATAGTGTCATTTCTGATAAATCATGTTCTTTTTAAACTCAATTAGTAAGCCAAATGAAAATTCAAACTCGCAATGGAACATAAATTTAAAATTCGAGAATAATATACTGATCAACTTCAAACTTGATACTGGTGCTGAATTCAATGCCATTCCAGCACGGTATTTGAAAGTTTTTGATATCAATGTGAATAATTTGATACCATACAATTTGAAAATTTCAACTTACACTGGTACTAAAAATGATATTTTGGGTAAGTGAATTTTACTATGTCATTATAACGATTTTCATGGGTATGTTGAATTTTATGTTGTGAAAAACAAATATTCTCCAGCTATTTTGGGGAAATGGGAATGCGAAACAATGAAATTTATTGGATCCATCCAACAAAATATATTTGATGAAAAGGAAATAATAGGTGAATTCCAGGATGTATTCCAAGGTATTGGAGCTCTCAAATGTCAAGAATATTCTTTCAAAGTAAATGACTCACTTAAACCAGAAATAAATCCTCCAAGAAAAATTCCGTTTTCGTTGCAAAATAAATTGAAGAACCTTTTAAATGAATTTTTGAAAAAAGAAATTATAGCTGAGGACAATGAACCAACTGATTGGGTAAATAGTTTGGTTTTAGTACACAAACCGAATGGTCAGCTCAGAATTTGTATGAACCCACAGCAATTGAACAAAGCCATAATTTCTGAAAATTTTCCTCTTCCCACAGTGGACGAATAATTTCTTCTCTGTCACAGGCAGAATATTTCTCGAAACTTGATGCTAGTCAGGCCTTCTGGCAGATTAAATTGAAAAAGATGAGTTTCTTCAAATGCAACTCACCCTTTGAGAGGTATAGATTTTTGCGTATGCCTTATGGTATTAAGACTACGTCGGAAGTATTTCAAAAATACATAAAACAAAATTTCGATAACATGGAAGGTGTGTGGTCATATATTGATGATTTTTTAATCTAGGGATTCACACGATAAGCGATTGGAAAAAGTATTAAAAAGAGCTCGTGAAATGAATTTGAAGTTAGGTTTTTAAAAATTTGAGTTTGGAGTGGAAAACCAAAAATGTATGAGTCATATTATATCAAAAGACAGCGTTGAACCTGATGAGGATGATATTTATTCAATAAAAAATTTCAAAAAACCAGAATCTAAAAAAGATGTAGAAAGATTTTTGGGCATGGTTACTTATATTTCAATATTTGTTCCTAATATGTCATTTGAAAGCGAAAATATACGAATTCTTCTTAATAAAGATGTTCTATGGCAATGGGGTCATCAGCAGGAAGAAGATTTCGAAAAACTCAAAAATATTTTTAACGAATTGCCCATTACGTTATCTGTGAATGTATCTCAAAATGCCATTTTGCAGTTTTACTACAATATAATTTGCCTGTTCATTATATTTCCAAATCATTAACAGATACGCAAAGGAATTGAGCGCAAATTGAAAAATAAATGTACGTGATAACTAATTCTTGTTTACGTTTCCATCAGTAGCTACGTATACGAAAAACATATTACTGTTGAGATAGATCACAAACCTTTAATTTCAGTTATTAAAAAACCTTTCAATTCTTATCCTATGCGTTTATAACGAATGTTAATATCCCTTCAGCCATATGATTTAAAATTAATTTATAAACCCGGTATAAAATTAGCATTAGCAGATGCTCTTTCTCGCGCTCATGACTCGAAAAAATGTTTCCATAGAGATGAAACATTGATGAGAGAAAATATAGAATATCAAGTTCTAGCTGTAGAAAATAACTCACCGATTTCTTCTACGAATTTGGAAAATATCAAATTTGAAATTATAAACGATTTGAACCTGTTAAAGCATCTTGGTTTTATGAAGGATGGGAGGCCGTGTAAAAATAAAATTGCTGATAATTATAAATCATCTTTCATAAATAGAGATAATTTATCATTCTCAAATGGATTGTTGTTTTTCAATAAAAGGCTAATTATTCCTCAAAGTCTACAAAGAGATATGCTTTCAAAATAACATTTGAGTTACCTGGGTAGAGAAAAAAGTAAATATCGCACACGAACACTATTTTATCGACCAAATATGTCACTTGATATTGACGGTCTAACAAATTTTTTCGAAAACTCCACAGAAAGAACCATTAATTAACCACGAAATTCCTGAAAGAGCATGGCAGAAAATTGGTATAGATCTTTGTGAATTAAAGGGTAAATATTACATAACTTTGGTTGACTATTTTTCAAAATTCGTGGATGTGCAATGTTTGAGCAGATATTCTTCTTCAGAAAGTGTGATAAACTATTTGAAACGTTTATTTTCTTTATTTGGAATACCAGATGAAGTTTTCTCGACCATCAATCCACAATTGTTGAGGGATTCCGAATGGTGAGGCGAAAAATATTGAACTCGCTTTATTTTCAGATCAGTTGGGTTCATAGACGATCTTGTTCATGAGTTCTGTGGAAGACCAATTGAAAACAGTGAATTGACATACGGCAATAACCTACTCCTCAGGTATTTCGAATGGTGAAGCGCAAAATGTTTATTTTGCTATTTCTCTAGAGCAGTAGATTTCATAGTTGATCTTATTCATTAGTTCTATATTACTTATTGAAAACGATAAATTGACATACGGCACTCAGCTACTCCTCAGGGATTTCGAATGGTAAGGCGAAAAATATTAATCTGGCTATATCTCTGAACAGTAGATTTTATAGTCGATCTTATTCATTACTTCTGTATTACCTATTGAAAACGATAAATTGACATATGGCAATCACCTACTCCTCAGGGATTTTGAATGGTAAGGTGAAAAATATTGAACTTGCTTTATTTTCAGAACAGTTGATTTCATATACGATCTAGTTCATGAGTTCTGTGGAAGACCAATTGAAAACAGTGAATTGACATACGGCAATAACCTACTCCTCAGGTATTTCGAATGGTAAAGCGCAAAATATTAATTTTGCTAATTCTTTTGAGCAGTAGATTTCATAGTCGATCTTGTACATTAGTTCTGTAATACCTAATGAAAACGATAAATTGACATACAGCAATCACCTACTCCTCAGGGATTCTGAATGGTAAGGCGAAAAATATTAAACTCACTTTATTTTCAGAACAGTTGATTTCATAGGCGATCTAGTTCATGAGTTCTGTGGAAGACCTATTGAAAACAGTAAATGGACATACGGCAATAACGTACTCCTCTGGGATTTTGAATGGTAAAGCGCAAAATATTAATTTTGCTATTTCTCTTGAGCAGTAGATTTCATTGTCGATTCTTCTCATTCGTTCTGTATTACCTATTGAAAACGATAAAATGACATACGGCAATCACCTACTCCTCAGGGATTTTGAATGGTAAGGCGAAAAATATTAAACTCGCATTTTTTTCAGAACAGTTGTGTTCATAGGCGATCTAGTTCATGAGTGCTGTAAAAGAACTATTGAAAACGATAAATTGACATACAGCAATCACATACTCCTCAGAGATTTCGAATGGTTAGGCGAAAAATATTAAACTCGCTTTATTTTCAGAACAGTTGATTTCATAGGCGATCTAGTTCATGAGTTCTGTGGAAGAAAAAATTTTTCAGGAAAAAAATATTTCAGGAAAATATTTTTTCAGGAAAAAAATATTTCAGGAAAAAAAATTTACGGAAAAAAAATTCTTCTGAAAACATTTTTCAGGAAAAAATTTTTTCGGGCAAAAATTTTTCGGGAAGAAAATTCTTCGAAAAGAAAAATTTTAAGGAAAAAAATTTTTCAGGAAAAAATTTTTCAACCTTCAACCCAGGAACGAAGAAACTACGTGAGTCGATCCATTAACTCTAGTTTTTCATTATTCCCAAGACCAAAGAAATAACTAGCCATTTATTTTAATTGAATTATTAGTGAAAGAAATTAATTGTTTAAAAATCATTAGTAAAGATACATTATCTTATTGAAAAATTCAAAAAACCCAATACTAAATGGACACAAACTGTCAACGAATCAGAATAATTTAGTAGAGATTAGTGATTTAAAAATTGTCGGAGAAATAAGTATTACCTAAATTTCCACAGAATCCAATCTTCTATAGTTGAAATACTGACTTATATAGAAAAATTTGGAACTCCAGATCAGAGCTGTGCTAAGCACCGAAAAAAAGTGCTTCGACCACTAAGCCCTAAGCACTCGAAAAAAATGGCTTCGAGTCTCGAGTTCTAAGCACCGCTTTCGACAGAAGGCTCCGGATTATCGAGCACTTTTGCAAAAGTAATTGAATATTTCGAGCACTAAGCACTAAGCACTTTAGTGGGAACTATTTTATGTAATGTTGTTTGATTGAAATGAGAACTCTTTAGCTTCATCGACATATCTAAAATTATGATTTCGAGACTGGAAAAAACTCAAAAGCCATTTTATTTGTTTTGTGAAACGCATGCATTCAATTTACATTCTGGTACTAGTTAATCTTATTCGTCGATCTGAATCTGAATGGCTGTTCCTAATCAATGCATAAAGTTGAATTAATAATCGAGGACCAATTATTTTATAAGCGAGAACTTATTACTGAAAAAATGTGGAAAGCACTGACGTGAGATCATGAGCTTTTAGGCGCTTGTTCTAAAGTCTTTTCTCAGACTTAAAAAGAGTGCGATTCAAAATCAGCCAGCACAATGAGTGTGAAAGAATCAATAAGCATATATCTTAAATGGAAGTTGAGTGAACTTACAGTTCAGCAAATTCTTCGATCTGGCATTCTTTCCACATTTCTATACCATATATAAGTTGTTGTAGTTGAGTGTCATCAATTATAACCGAATTTCAGATTCATAATTGCTGAGCTATCGGACAGGTCTGGCCCAATAACTAACTTGACTTATATTTGGATAATAAGCTAATTCTATTAATATGGAATCTCTATCTCATCTTTTTCGGAAGATAGAGAATATTCAGCCAAACATTTTCAAATTGGACCACCATTTCTTCATCACGAGTCAAATCCAACCGATAGCGATCATTTTCAGCTCGATATTCAGAAATTACAGACATTTGGGAAAAAAATAGTTCCCTTGTCGCAAAATTCATAATGACATTTCCATTCAAAATATGACAACTGCACACACCAGTATTTTAGACATGTTTGTCATAAAAATGAACCCACAGAATTAGTTTCATTTTCGGCTCAATATTCACTCATTATGACAACTTGTCATAAAATTAAAACCACCCTCATAGAGATTTATAGTTGATGTGATGTGAATTCATAGATAGAAATATAATCTGTGACTTCATTTTCAGAAAAACTCTTATATCTTCTGGAGATTGTACGCTATGATGATGAAATTTTAAAATATTTTAGGTACTTATACCCTGCATAAATGCCCTAAATTGTTGTGATCTGACGAATAACTTATGAGATATCGTCACGATTTTCTCGAAATTTGGCACACTCCTTCTTTTTAACGCTATCTAGACATTCTCTAAGTTACGAATTGATAGGATAAATATTCAAGAAATTAATGTTATTAACTGCTAAACTATTCGATGGATTTGGCCCAATAACGAACTTGACTGAGATATTTGGACACTCGACCTATTCTGAAAAAATGAAAACTCTAGGTCCCTTCCTTCGGAAGATAGAGAGTATGCGGCCGGAGGGCCGGCGGGCCGGACATACTCAAATTTGACCTCGAATTCTTCATAAGGAAGTCAAACCCAATCGATTGAGGCCATTTTCGGCTCGATATTCGAAAATTACAGACCTTTGGGCAAAACGATAGCACGCTGTTCCACTAGGAATAAGCGCGCCAAAAGGTACTGAAAAAAATTAGGTGTATATATTTATATTTTCCTTATCAAGCATAGACAGGGCGATTCACGGGGATGGCCTATTTGGTAGTCGTTTTTGGAAAAGGGATCAGGTTAAAATTTGCATGTTTAGTATTGAGACAATGATTGTTTTTGCGCTTTTATTCCAAGTGGACCAGCATGCTATGGTTTAGCCAAAACGCTTGTAATTTTTAAAAATGGTCTCAATTGAGGATTGGGTTCGACTTCCTGTTAAAGAAGCCGTGCTCAAACTTGAGTACTCTGCCGGCCGGCCAGCCGTTTACTCTCTATCTTCCGAAGGAGGTGACCTTGAGTTTTCATATTTACAAAATATGTCGATTGTCAAAATATCTCAAATATCTCGATCAAGTTCGTAATTTGGTCAAATCCGTCGGATAGTTCAGCAGTTATCAGCATCTGGAATTTGGTTTTCGCAATAATTTCTAGAATATCCATTCGATCAATTTCGAAATCTTTCGAACATTAAAATGGCCTTTATAACCATAAAGTCAGATTAATGGTGACTGAAGAAATACTGAATATTAATTCAAAACGATCGTATTATCTTTGCGCACATAAAAAAATCAAATACCGTACCTGCTTATATTGACCTTACTTCAAGAATTCGGAAAGGCTTAGTGCTTAGCGGATTACTAAGCACTAAGATTTTCGCGAGAGTGCTCCGAAAAACAAGACCTAAGCACTAGCCTTTGAAAAGTGCTCGCGAGCACAGTGCTCGGAAGCACTAAAGTGCTTAGAGTGCTTTCTCGAGCACTAAGCACAATGCTTTGGCACAGCTCTGCTCCATATAATGCTCGAACTAATAACTATATTTTTGCATTTATAAAATCAGGACTTATTGATGAAGCTATAATTATCATGAATTCAGGTCTAATTCCAAATAATTGGGTAAAATTGATACTGATTTTAATTGAAAAATTTGGATTCAGAATTATTTTCATGTATTACAAGATCAATACAAAAATTTACGACGTCTTTCCAAAGAACCATTTCTAAATTTTTGAAATGGGATAAGACAAATAGAATAACTGTTTAACCAACAAATACAAATGCAAGGATTCAATAAAAACGAATTAATAATCTATAGAAATATATCAGAAAAAATTGGACATCAAGTAACTTATAATAATTTCTATGAAAATGTCAGAAACTTATTAGACAATAATGAAAGAAAGTTCAATTATACCTGTTAAATGTTAGGAAATAGAGATTTAAGGAGACATTAATCGAAATTTTCTCCAAACTGATATTAATTTTTGCCTAATCCTCATCCAAGTAAAGAAAAATTCACCTTTTTATATCATTATCAGAACCAAAATCAATTGTTCCTAAACATAATACACACGCTAATATAAATAATTTTTCAAATCAAAATTTGCCCAGCCAACCAATACTATGGCCAAATTCGCAAAATATTACACCAACAAAGTATTTCACGAATGAACAAGTATTTGGAAAGCCTCCTATTGTTTTCAAATCAAATCCAAATTATAAACCTACCGATAACCCAGAATCAATGTCTATTCGAACTAGAGTTTTACCGCAAAAACGATTCAATCAAGCATACGACATCCCAAACCAAATTACCAACCAATTATCATTTCAGGCCGAGAGCACCATCACATTTTGTATCAGAATAATTAACAAACACGGGTGAACATAATGACTCATTAACAGATGAACAGTTTGTTCAAAATTATGATGATAATTGCGAAGAATACTTAAATCTTAAAGATAATCAAACTCAAGAACAAGAGAATGAAAATTTTCAGGAAATTGCAGTAGCACATGACTTAAATTTTAGTGATGAAAGAATATCATGTCTTCTCTTCATTAAAATAGAATACCCACATTTCAAATTATTAGTTGATTCAGGTAGTTCGATTTCAATTATAGACTCAAAACTTGCGTTCAATTGTTTCCTGAATTCCATCTATAAAGAAAATACGAATTTTATTTCAGCTACGGGAAAAGATTCTCAATATGATGGAGTGATAGGGTATAACGTAATAAAAGGCTTACAGGTAGCTTTAGACATGAAAAATAAGATATTGAGTAATGGAATAATTTTTCATAAACTTCGTTTGCAACAGGTTAGGCCCAGGGAAATATTACCAATAAATTTAGATCATCTGGACAGGAATTGAAAAATCAATTAACTAAAATTCTGCAAAGTAATAAATCAGTTTTGCAACTACCCGGTGAACCATTAAATTTTACAAACAAAATCAAACATAATATTCGTAACGTTGATGACAATCCAGTTTATGTTAAACGTTACAGATATCTAGAAATTCATAAACATGAAGGGAAGAATCAAATTGAAGATCTCTTGAATAAAAATATAATAAGATGTAGTATTTCACCTTGGCCCTTTCCTATAGTTTTTGTTCCAAAAAAGACGGATAAATTAGGTGAGCAGAAATGGAGAATTGCAATTTATTACAGAAAACTCAACGAGACAAGAATTGACGATAAATTTCCAATCCTGAATATTGATGAGATTCTAGATGATCTGAAAGGAGCAAAATATTTTAGTACTATTGATTTAGCTGAAAGATTACAGTGTGTCGATCTCGATGGACCACTTCTCCTACTAATTTATATAAACTATTTTGTGATATCTGACCCAAATGCCGATTTCATTTTTTTCGCGACCTCCGCAACAGCTCTCAAAAAGGCCCGATCTTGATATCTGCTACAGAACATCATGAGAGACTTTCTGTTTTCTGTTGTCTCGCAATGGTTCAATAGTAATCAGTTCAGTTTAAATGAAACAAAGACTGAGTTCCTGTTTTTTCAATGAGAGATCTGGGTGATATGAATCCACCTGATCCCATCGGATTCTTGGGTTTGCTGATTGAGGGTGAATTGTCTTGGAGTGCTCATATCGATAAGGTTTGTAACTATATAGCGTCAAGTATTCATGCTTTGCGCTCGTTAGTTGGAAATGTGTCGGAGTCTGTGATGATATCTGTGTATCGAGATTTTGTGGAATCAAGACCAACGTATGATATTTTGTGTTGGGGACATGATGCTATAGTGAAACCTTTGTTTGGGTTGCAAAGAAGGGTGATTAGAGTTATAGGTAGGCTGAATTACAAGGATAATTGCAAGCATGTTCATCAATATAAGAAAATACTCACATTGTTTGTTCGAACGCATTTGGATTAATAAAGGACAGTATATACATTCACATAATACACGACAGAGCGAACGAATTCATACAGATTTTCATAGAGTCAATAAAATGAAGTGTGGTGTAACATTTTATGGGTCAAAGCTTTTCAACTGGCTGCCGACCACTGTGGGGACGATGCCTGCGAAGTATTACAAGCTATGTTTGAAGAGGTATTTGCTGAGAAAATATTTCTTCACATTGGAGGATTTTTTTTTGTGTGATGATTTCATTGAATTCTCATAAATATTTAATTTTTTTTTTGACGTATATAAGCTTTTTGAATGTACTAGAAAGAATTAAATTATTATTATTATTATCAACATTTAAAAAGCAAAGAAATATTTCTGATTTATGACGAGTCGCTGATTTATTCCCGACATCTTTGGTTCGAAAAACATTTTTAACCAAGATACCAGCAGGCAATTTCGATTCTTTAACACGATTATTTTATGTGCTTGATTAATACTTAATTTAAATTTCAAAGCGGGTCAATTGAAACAATGTCAAGAGAATTGGCTGTAGAACGTGTCGCCATCGATCACAAGTAGCAGGCAGACTATACACTATGTTTAACCGTCATGTCGCGAGTACGTGGTATTGGTTGCTCCAAATGTTCGAGTAAAATCGATAGATATGATGAAACAATTGATTGCAAAGTGTGTGAAGGATGCTTTCGATCCATCAGTGATCCTCGATCCATCGATGATAATAAACAAGGTGATATTTCAGCTGAGCATGAAACGATTGTTATAAATGACAGTACTGCTGCTAGTTCTTCCAAATCCACAATTAATGAGCCTTCAGGGTGGACATTGGTCGAATCAAAGGAAAGAAACAAAGAAAAGAAGGTCAATCCTTCTCTGACTATTCGTGGACAAAAAAGGAGCAGCAAACCGATCGTTGGTTCCTCAGAATCAACTGCTCTTCTAAGTGCACCCAAAAAATCCTGTTATATGTGCATGTCTCAACACTGAGCCCGTCAACTTCCACTGAAGATATTTGTAAATTTCTTGATCAGTTTGTCACTGATATTGAGTGTGAGGCATTGAATTCAAGACGACCAGATGTCTATGCTTCTTTCAAGCTTACTTTTCCCACTCAATATCTGGAAAAAATTATGGATCCTACGCTCTGGCCGCGGGGAGTAACTGTTAATAGGTTTTTTCTGAGGCGTCGTCGGGATCAGAGCACTATTCAGCAAATTCCACTCAAACTAGTCGAACCACGAAAAATAGTCAACAAACTTCTAAATTGAAAATAATGCTATTGAATGTCCAAAGTCTTGCAAATAAGTTACTAACTTTGGAATTATTACTTGATTCAATGAAACCAGACATTGTAAGTGTGGCCGAACACTGGTGTCTGAAAGAGAATATTGAACTCATGATGCTTCCTGGTTATACGTTAGTCTCATATTTTTGCCGTACTTCACATAGGGGAGGTGGAACTGCCATATATGCCAGAGATACCATTCAAACATCTGGAATTAGTATTTCTCATCTTGCGGAAGAGATGAATTGTGAGATATGTGTAGTGAAGATATCAAGTGACAACCTGAAGGTGTGTGTTATTAGTGTCTATAGGTCACCCAAGGTCGATCTCAAATTATTCTTTGAGAAACTCACTTACGTGGTCCAAGAGTGCGCAGATCAATCCAAATCATGTCAATGACTCAAAAAGTAGATCTGTATTCGATGACTTCATGCAGTGCTTCAATTTGGGTATAACATCATTTGAGCCAACACGAATATTCACTGATATTTCCGGTAAAACCTCTTGTTCTCCGCTAGATTATATTTTAACAGATGTAGATTTAACGTTATGTAAAACTAATGTTTTCGAGGGTCATCTTGTTGACCATAGGATAGTTTCATTGATCTACATTCGTAACATTCGTCGTGAACAGATGTATTCGATATCTGCTCTTTAAATTGTGATTTAAACTGTGTAATATTCAATCTAATTGTTGAAATTAATATCGTTCGACTTATTTTTGCCAGTGCCAGTAATTTTCCAATTGAAATAGTGATGGCTACATGCGTAATTTGTACTAATGCGGTAACGAAGAAATCGCCAGGTTTACAGTGCAATGGAAAATGTCATGGTTTTTTCCACGCCAATAACAGATGCTCGGACGTCGCAAGAAAACAGTTAGCGGCTATAACAAATTTGCCGGGGGGAAACTGGTCGTGTTCAAATTGCCGAGCGCCGGGCATCGCTCGAAACATCGTGGTGTCACCCGGTGCGGACGATCCAGAGGCGGAGGAACGATCGGGCGAAGAGGAAACTTCTGCGGAACTTCTACGCACGGTGGTATCAGTCAGGAACGAAATGGTTGCTATGAAGAAATTGTTAACCTTCGATCATCGGTTGATTTCTGCTCAGCTGAAGTATCTGATTTTGAAGGTAAATTGGCCAAGTTAGATCAAGTAATAAAAGTAACCTCTCAGCTAAAAACCGAAAATGAACAGCTGAAGAAGGATATCTCTGCTGCTAATATTAGAATACATAACCTTGAGCAAAACATGAGAATTAATAATGTCGAGATTATGGATGTGCCTGAAAAAAATGACGAAAATCTCATAACTACTTTCAAGAAGATTGGAGATTTTCTAAAGCATGAAGTTACGGATGCCTCAATTGATTTTATAACTCTAGTCCCTACTAAGCTTGAAAATAAGCCGAAAAATATTGTCGTTAAGTTCACGACCAAGAGCGAAAGGGACAGATTTTTGTCAGCCGTTAAGGCTAGGCGGATGGAACAGGGGGGTAAGCCTGGTTTTCAGGTTGATTCAATTTCAAGAAGATTTTTTATTAACGAACATCTTACTATTTCTAATAAGGTCCTGTTTAAGGCAGCCCGTACTGCGGCAAGGGAAAAGGGTTACAAATATATTTGGAGCCAGAACGGAAGTATCCTAATACGTAAAAATGATAGTTCCAAAATTATGCAAATAACTAATGAATCTGACATCATCCGGTTGAAGTAATGTAATACCGGCATTACTTTCTAACCCAATGTTCTTTTTGTTTATCTTTTCGAAATGGTTCTCCACGTAGGCTACCAAAATGTGCGCGGTTTGCGCACCAAGTTGGTGAATTTTAATTTATCTATGCAAGCTAACCGACACGATATAGTTTTCATAACGGAATCTTGGCTCAACAAGGATATTTTGGATCATGAACTAGCAGACCTAACTGATTTCACTATATTTCGAAGAGACCGACAATCAAGTTCGTCAACAAAAATGGAGGGTAGCGGTGTGTTTGTTGCAGTGCGGAATCGGCTACAGGCCGAACGCCTGACTCATTTCGAAAGTGAGGCGGAGGATCTGTGGTTGTTGGTGAATGTGAATAGAACAAAACTCTATTTGTGCTGCGTCTATTTGCCACCGGGAGATGACTTTGCGGCGGCGTCTTTCATTGGGACCTTGGAGAACAACAAGTTGATAATAGGTGATAATCTGTTTCTGCTCTGCGGGGACTTCAACTGCTCTGCGGTGTGTTGGAGAAGATCGGTCGCTGATTGTGGGATGGAGCCTGTTAGTGTGGACAGTAGGTGTGCGGAAATTATAGATGCTTTGAATTTTTCGGAATTGATACAATTTGGTCATGTTCGAAACTCGCATAATCGAATTCTGGACTTAATGTTGTGTAATAAGCACAAAATAGTTAATTTGACCAAGTGCGATAATCCTTTTGTGGCGGAAGATGCTCATCACCCATGTTTAGAGTATTTTTTAGATGTAGATTATGTTTCGCCCCTTAAGGGAGGATTAAATGTTCCAAAGTTAAATTTTAAAAAGACCGATTATGATCTGATTGATTTTAAGTTATTTCAAATTGATTGGCAGTCTATTTTGAATCACGGGAGTGCAAACGAAAAAGTGGAGACTTTTTATGATATTCTAGAAAAGGTTATTGACGAAAATGTCAATAAATTCAATGTTAATCGGAAATTTCCCCCATATTACAAAAAACAAACTATAAAATTGATCAGACAAAAAACTTTTATCATAAAAAATGGAAAATCTATAATAGTTCGAACGACTTAGCTCAGTACCGATATCTCCGGCGGATGTCAAAAAGATCGATGACATCTGATTACCTGAGCTACATTCATGACATTGAGGGCAGAATTTCGCATAACTCAAAGGATTTCTTTAAATTTGTATCTCACAAAAACAAAAGCGGCAACTTTCCATCTAAAATGAATTTTGAGGATAGGGAAGCTACAACGCCTGAAGAAGTTTCTGGGCTTTTTGCAGAGTTTTTTCAAAGCGTGTTCGAGCAGGACAAAGTTGCAATTCATAATTTGGATGACATAGAGAATATTTACAGTAGCAACTATTTGAGTGGCGTATCATTGAGTAAAGAAGAGATAGCTTCGGCACTTAGAAGTTTAGATGCGTCGAAGGGCCCCGGCCCTGACGGAATTCCTCCTATATTTTTAAGAAAATGTCATAACAATCTTAGCGCTCCACTTTTTATAATTTTCAACAGCTCACTGTCGACAGGCATTTTTCCTGACTTATGGAAAACGTCTTCTATTATCCCGATTCATAAGGCTGGTCAGAAGAACCTTATAACAAACTATCGGCCCATTAGTATCATTTCGGCAATACCTAAATTATTCGAATCACTAATTTATAAATATCTGGCTTGCCATCTGAGGTGGATTATAATTGACCAACAACACGGCTTTTTCAAGGGAAGGAACGTTGAAACAAACCTCCTTACCTTTTTTGAGTACCTTCAGGACAGTATTGAGAACCGTTGTCAGACTGATGTTATTTACACCGATTTCCAGAAAGCTTTTGATAAAATAAGTCATTCTGTTTTGACACGTCGACTCGCTGAAGTTGGAATTTGTGGGGATTTGTTGCGTTGGCTGAAGTCTTATATCTCGAACCGAAGTCAGTTTGTTACTGTAAATGGCACAAGATCAAATAAGTTTTATAATACTTCTGGAGTGCCCCAGGGTTCGCACCTGGGGCCTTTACTGTTTTTAGTTTACATTAATGATATTTCGACTTGCTTTCATCATACCCAGTTTTTACTTTATGCCGATGATTTGAAATTATACCGAAGAGTAATTAGCTTGGATGACTGTCTAAGAATTCAGAGCGATCTTGATCGACTCTCGGACTATTGTAAGGCAAACTCTCTCTTTTTGAACTTAGAAAAATGTCACTTGCTAACTTTTACTAAAAATTTTAAGGTAATAGATTTTTCGTATGAAATTCACAATCGTAACCTTCAACGTTTGACCGACATGAAAGATTTGGGAGTACTATTTGATTCGAAGTTGTTATTTGATCAACATATAGAGGAAGTTATTAAGTCAAGCTATAGAATGCTCGGGTATATTTTTCGTCATGGCCGTTCCTTCAGAGAAAGTGGGACTCTCGCTACGTTGTATTATTCCTTCGTATTCAGTAGGTTGAATTACGCGTCCGTGATATGGAATCCCCAATATAGCTGTTACATAAGACGACTTGAAAGCGTACAAAACAGGTTTCTGAAGTTTCTCTCTTTCAGGAGCAACATAATAATCGAAAATCATGATTACACGGAAGCTCGTGAGAAGTTTAATATAGTAAGACTTTCGGACAGAAGGAAATTGTCTGACATTTTATTTAAAATTCTGAATAACTGTCTTGAAATGTCTCATGTCCTTCAGCAGATACCGTTTTAGGTGCCAGATCTCAGATTGAGACGTCAGGATTTTTTTTACCCTCCTTTTAAAAGAACGAATATTTCGAAGAATTCCCCACTAACTAGGATGCTAACAACATGCAATGAGGCAATTCGTTCTTTTGACGTTGATTTGTTTAGCTTTTCTATTGGTCGTCTGAAAAGACGGTTGAGGGAAGGCTTTTCCCACTGTTGAGGTCGGCCGGTTTGTTTCTTTTTTTGGGTTTTACTTTTCATTATAGAGTATTTCGATATTCTTGTATGTGAATGAGTATATATATATATGTGTATATTTTTTTAATGTGTAATAGATGAATGATAGTGTTTAATGGAATAGATTCTCGTTGCAGTATTTAAATTTGAGAATACTGTTTTTGGGTTTGTACCTGTTTGTATTCATTTGTAGTTAAATAAATAAATAAATAAATACTCCTATACGATGAAAAATATTGGATCTTGCAATTCTGTTGACAAGGTGGGCTATGTGAGGGAGATTACTGATGGTAATTTAGATAAACTCAATAATCAAATTAAGAACACAAGCTTCACGAATATTTATGTAGGTTCAAACGTAGATTGTTGCTTTGATGAATTTGTCAAGATCATTGGATATGCTTTTGCTGATTGTTGCCCTTTAAAGAGAATTCTAAGAATTAATGTTTCTAAGCCTTGGTTAACCCAAGAGATAAAGTCAGCTAGCCTTCATTTGAAAAATATTTATTGGCTTCATTCGAACGTGAAATCTGTAGAATCCTTGACAATGTATAAAACCGCTAAATTAGACTACAATCAATTGCTGCAAACTACTAAAAGAAGATATTATGTAAACATAATGAACAACTCTTGTCAAAAAAACAAAACAACTTGGAACCTAGTATATAAAGAAATCGGTAATAAAAATAGGGAACAGAGAAGAATAAATCTACTTTTGAATGGAAATTTATGTACTAACCCTACTGAGTTAGCAAACTCATTTGGTGAATATTTTTCAACTGTAACATCTGAAATGCTAGCAAAACATTTCAGAAATTCTTCATCTATTTCATGTACAACTTCAAAAATGCTAGATGTAAGTTTCTATTTTTATGCTGTAACAAAACATGAGGTAGCTGATAACATCAAATTGTTGAAAAACAAAAAAAGCACATGTGTTGATTGTATATCTTCAAGAACTCTGAAGGCGGTCGGCGATTCTATTTCCGAACATTTCGCGTACCTGCTAAATCTCTCTATTTCTTCTGGATGATTTCCTTCAATTTTGAAAGAATGTATTGTTGTGCCCATTTTTAAAAAGGGAGATCCGCACAGCATCTCAAACTATCGTCCTATATCCCTTCTGAGTTGTTTCTCCAAGATTTTTGAGAGAATAGTTTTGAACAGAATGCTTAGTTTCTTGAATAGGTTTAATGTGATTACCAGTTCCCAGCATGGCTTCAGGCCTGGCCGTTCTACTGAGACTGCTGCTATTTCATTCGTGCAGACCGTTTATGAGAAACTGGACGATGGGTTCTTCGTGGCTGGTCTGTTTTTCGATCTGTCAAGGGCTTTTGATTCCTTAAGGTTCACATTCATGCTGAACAAGTTTTACACACTTGGATTTAGGGGTTTATTCCTTGATTGGTTAAGAAGTTATTTGGTGGAGCGCAGTGTGAGGGTTAGAGTCGATGGTGCTGACTCCGTGAAATATATGGTTGACATGGGAGTTCCCCAGGGCTCGGTTCTGGGTCCATTGGTATTTATTTTGTTCATAAATGACCTACCTGAACACATCATCGCACTTGTAGTAGCGCTTTTTGCTGACGACTCGTCTTTTTTGATTGCGGCAAGGAGTTTGGAAGAGCTAGCTGCTGGAATTTCTGCTTTGCTAGATATGTTTGTATCTTGGTGCAGCAGAAATGGCCTAGTAGTGAATGTGGATAAGACTGTGTGCTTACACTTCAGTCTTAAGAATATGGGTAGAAATCAGGTGCTGACATATAGGAATCTATCTCTTTCCCCAAATGAGTCAACTGGATTTCTTGGAATTCAGATTGATAAATTTTTACGTTGGAGTGAACACGTAGAAAAGGTTTGTAAAAAATTAAATAGCGCCTACTACGCTCTCAACAAAATTAAAAACCTATTTCCTCTCCAATCCCTTCTGGATGTTTATTATTGTCTTGCTTACCCACATTTGTCATACAATATTCTGATCTGGGGTAGTGCATCTGACTTGGACAGAATTCTTGTGTGCCAGAATAGAATACTGAGAAGTATCTTTAGAATACCTCCTCGGGTCTCCTGTCGACCTCTTTTCATAACACATGGGATCATGACAGTTGCATGCTTGTACATATACAGATGCCTCCCACATGTAAGGTCCAACGAGGGATCTTTCAAGAAGCTGTCAAGTTATCACCAATATTCGACGAGGAAAGGGGATGTACTGCTTATACCCAAGCACAGAACATCAAGGTTTGAACGCTCGCCTCTCTATCAGAGTATACGAGTAAATAATCACTTACCAACAAGTTTTGAAAATCTTAAAATAATTCAATTCAAGAGAACCATCAAGAAACTACTATTGTGCAAAGGCTACTATTCAATAACTGAATATTTGTGTGATTTTTCACTGTTATCTTGGTCTTGTGACCACTAATAATTTGTTTTCTATTTTGTATTGTTATGATTGACTTGTCCCATACTGTATTGTCTAACGGGATCAATAAAATTTATTATTATTATTATTATTATAGTTTCGGAATTATTTTTCTTCATCAGTGTCGCTTAACTTGATTGATGATGACGGTCAAACATGAACCCACAGAACTTAACTCAAACCGGAAGGCACATTGGAACCATAAACTGTCACACTACTTTAAGAAAAGAAGGAAAAAAATAATATTGGTTTGTCAAGTCACAAATAAATCACTTCTTATTCTCGTTATGGTGGAAAATGTAGTGAAATGAATCTCAGGTAGTGGGTAAAATGAAACTATCTAGTTGCTCTCTCCAATTATAATCTTGTCTTGTAGCTTTATTGAATATCCTCTTAACGAGATAGGTCAGAACAACTGAAACTATTGAGCTATATAAACTGATCA
Source organism: Micraspis discolor (assembly GCA_030674115.1). Taxonomy (NCBI): domain Eukaryota; kingdom Metazoa; phylum Arthropoda; class Insecta; order Coleoptera; family Coccinellidae; genus Micraspis; species Micraspis discolor. The sequence goes on from JARTUT010002205.1 coordinate 170,561, forward strand.
TCAGATAGTACGAGTTTGGATTATTTATCATTGTCTGAATAAGCATAGGTTAATAAACGCTTAATGAAATTTATATCAACTCAATTCATATGAACTCATTTGGCCAATTGTATTATAGATGTCTATAAGTACTTACAGTTCAGTTCCAAATGTGCAAATTAATATGACAGAAAGAATAAGGAGTCAAATTATTAATGTTGTGCTCGTAGAGTGTTTTCCAAGCCCTCGGAGTGGCTATTGATGGTGATTCAGCAAGTTGTAGGATCCTTTCCAGAGCAAAGACAAAGAGGTCGCAGCAAAACCTTGTTATTAGGGTTGGTTGGTTGGTGGGCAGACTATGATGATCGACAGTGGAGACTGAGAAGTAGATCTACTTCCTCAAGTTGAACAGCTTACCGAAGAATCCAATAATAATAATGACTGAGTTGCAGGGATGGTGTCAGATAGGAGGAAATAAGAAGCCAAAGTTGGAGTGTGGCTCAATATAGAGATCTCCACCTTATGGAGTTATAACGAAGATTTATGTGAAAGTAGGTTTCAAATCCTCTCAAAGAGAAGTTTTGAATAAAATCAAATTTTTCCCAAACTATAAACTAAATTTCAAATAATTTCTTTTTTGGTTAGATCCGCAATTGCGTTAAGATTCGCCAAGAATAATCTATCTACAGAAAGTGGAAGATTCCAGAAGCAAAAACGAAGCTGTCTTACCTCTTATTACTTGTTGTTAAAAGAATTTCAATTTTTTTGTATATTCAAATTTAGAATATTGGATATTATATCATTGGCAACACTGATTTAATTTTAGGTTGGCATGAAAATTCAATGACAACAATATAGTCACTCAACCATAGAATACTTTTTTTCTTGCTCTTCACCTTAACGGACTTTATGCCGTAACAACACCCCCTCTCCCTACAAAATGTTTCGTAGAAACATTTAATACTAACCCACATCAGGTTTCTAGATAAAACAAAAATTTTTCCAAAAAAAAAAAATATATATATAATAATGTTGTTTTGGGAGAAACTTGTGTTTTTAAAAATTCTACTTCATTTAGAAAACTGTACAAGCAATGTACTACGTGAGAAGATCAAATCTATATTTTTCAAGCATCATTAGACGTCTCTCCTATTTATAATAATTTAGAACAGTGAGAGCATTGTGGAGCAATGAGAGCATTGTAGAGAGGCGTCGCAAACAACAAATTGACGCGATAACAAATTAATGCGATAGGCAATATGCTGACTGTCAAAATACAACATGGTTATATTTATTTCCTAATGGATTAATACATTGTTGTAATGATGAGAAAACAGGGTGGATAATATCTAATTCCTCCCCATCTTTGCTAAAAGTATCACCCTGTTTGGGTGTAGTTTCATAAAGTACCTTTCTCTCTTTTAAATATTTCACAATAAAGGATATAACAATTATAGGAATTATCAAAATTGAAAATAAACTAAATTCACTAGGCTTCATCTTCCGATTTTCTATTTCTTCTAAATGGATGTCTGGAACGTCGACTTCGTTGAAGTCTTCTTTCTTGAAATTTTCTTGTTCTGAGTCTTCCTTTTTGAGGGTATCCATTTTTGGTAGGATAATATATTTTTCTTCATCTATCGTAGTGACTAGATAAATTTCTTTCTGGTTATTACTAATAACACATTTTGACCGAAATGGTATTTCGTTTGTTGAGGGCACTCTTCTTGTATTTCCAAGTTGTTTGTTGAAAAAATATTTCCATCTTCTAAAAGTTTCAAATTCGATGTGGGGACTACAGTTAATTTTGGACAGTTTTCCATTTGTTTCTTCAAAACATTTTTCGAGCACTTTGGCGTTTTATTCAGAGAATCTTGATCGCATAGGAAGTCTCCTTCAATAGAGTGGCACTGACTCGTTGACCATTTTTATTCTTCTTTTTGTGAGAGCATATAGAGTTCGGAATAGGGTAGGGTTAAATTATTCTGGATCAAGTAGTAAAACTTGTACAAATTCAAATTTTCTTCCTAAATTGTTGGAATTGATATTAGAAAAAGTAAAAATTTATTTTTGAATGTCACTTTTGTTTGGCATATCTGATAATAATCTTTCAAATGATTCACAGGTATAATAGTGACGTTTTTGACCAATTCTACAAACTTGGCATACGGTAGAATAGATTCATGAAGAACATGTAATCTTGCAAAACTAACCGCAATTTGAATTTCGTCCTAAATATTTTTTATATCTTTTATTTCGAACATCATGAGGTGCATTTTCTCACCTTCTCTGAGTGCTGGAACAATTTGTATCAATTAATAACGTTCGGATAATTTTTGGAATTTGTCATCATATTTTTTCTTTAAATCATTAACAACTGTAGCTATTTGTTCTTGATTTCTCATGAGTACTTCCTCATTTTTCTTAATACTATTAAAGTAATTTTTATATAATTCTTCGTCATCAGAATCAAGCTTTCCGAAATGTATTTTCGATATTTTTCCTCCAACGTTCATCAAGCCTCGTTTAATTCTAACTTTTTCATTTAATAATTCTTCCAGACTCTTGATATTTATTAAATTTGATTCTTGAAGATATCGATAACCAGAGCTGTGCCAAAGCATTGTGCTTAGTGCTCGTGAAAGCACTCTAAGCACTTTAGTGCTTCCGAGCACTGTGCTCGCGAGCACTTTTCAAAGGCTAGTGCTTAGTGCTTGTTTTTCGGAGCACTCTCGCGAAAATATTAGTGCTTAGTAATCCGCTAAGCACTAAGCCTTTCCGAATTCTTGAAGTAGGGTCAATATAAGCAGGTACGGTATTTGATTTTTTTATGTGCGCAAAGATAATATGATCGTTTTGAATTAATATTCAGTATTTCTTCAGTCACCATTGATTTGACTTTATGGTTATGAAGGCCAGAAAATTTTTTGTTTTTACGCGCTTGTTACTAGTGGAACAGGTGGGTTATCGTTCTGTCCAAATGTCTGTAATTTCCGAATATCGAGCCGAGAATGGTTTCAATCCATTGGGTTCGACTTCTTGATGGAGAAACCTTGGTCAAATTTAAGTAGGTCAGGCTGGCCGGTCCTCCGATTGTATACTCTCTATCTTCCGAAGGAGATGACCTAGAGTTTTCATTTTTCAGAATAGGTTGATCGTTCAAATATCTCGGTCAAGTTCGTTACTGGACCAAATCCATCGTAAGTTATTAGGATTCAAGATTTGATTTTCGCCTAGAATATTCATCTGATCAATTTATAATTTAGAAGGTGTTTTAATGATGTTAAATTAAATGGTTTTCCAAATTTCGAGATAACCGCCAGTCTAGAAAATTTATTAAAAATTCCCAAAAAAATCTTATTAATTAATTTACTTCGTGTAAATTCTGATACTGATAAATAAATGGGAATTAGAACGTCAGAGAGCGAAAACGGTAGAAATACTTTGAGCAAATCTGTAGATTCCAACTGAAAAATGGTCAACGAGGAAAACCATATTCTTAAATAAACTTCATTCATTACTGGTTCAAATGGTGAGAATTCGAATAGATGTGAAATAAAACGAAAATTTGAACTGGACTAGAATGATTTATTGCACAAAATTTTCTGTACTCTTTTTCACAACATCATATCACTGATTAAAATGGATATTACACCATAATAAAAGAAGATTGATAAGTTCTTTTAAAATATTGTAAACAAACGAATATTTTCACAAAAACGTTGGACCAAACTGCCGTTCCCAATTGGGAATTTTTAAGCCAGATGTTCTTGTGCATATTTTTTATGACCCATCAATTTTAGCACTCTTCGGAATTTCCGTCGGCAAATTTGTTGATTATTTGGAAAGTTTGTGAAACGTTCAATTGGGCCCTAAGCTCACGGAGATATTTAAATACACAAAACCAGGGTTCAATAACTACCTTATCAGTGGCACTCGGTGGGTAACCGGTAGTTGTAAAATTCGAAAGTTATGGCAATCCTTGAAAAACAGCCCTCATTTTTGCGCGCTTGTTTCTAGTGGAACAGCGAGCTATCGTTTTACCCAAATGTCTCAATCGATTGGGTTCGACTTCCTGATGAAGAACATTTGAGTATGTCCGGACTCGGGCCCTCTGGCTGTTTACTCTCTATCTTCCGAAGTAGAATGAAAATATCTGAATGGTTTATTGTTACAGTTATAATATTTCAATGTCAAAAATTTTATCAAATATATAAATAAAAATTTATATCAATCCTTTATTGTTTATTTCTGGTCCGTTCTAGTTCTATGAATAATTTAATTAATATTTAGGTGTTATAGGTTTCTTGATGAGCATTCGAGTTTTTGGAAATTTCGATTTCAATTCATTATCAACTATTTGGAGAGGATCAGCTATTAAATTATGTCATATTCAAATAGCATATTTGATCATTATTTCATTAATATGCCATATCTCGACGAAAATGTTTTTGACTAATGGGGAATCACATGAATGCAAAGGTAAAGACGTGACATACATTACTTTGAATATTTCCAATGCAAAAATTTTTTCCGGACAACATATTTCATTTTTGATTATATCGATATGTACTATTTTGAAACTGTTTTCGGAATGAACCTAAAATCTACAGTTGTTAAGCAGAAGATCATGAACTAGGTCAACTCGATTCATGAAAACAACTTTTAAATCACATCCGTTCCTTTCATTATTTCTGTCAATTCTACGTGGAAATAGTCAATTTACGTGGAAATATGGGAATACTCTAGAAAACCGTTCACTCAAAATGAGAAGAAATTTCTACAACACTGTGGCTTCAAAAAATACAGCAGATAAACTGGAATTCGTTATATTGATAGCTAAATCTGACTTTCATTAATTGTAATTTATTTTTCTTTGGGGTTGTTCAGAACGCCAAAACCAATAAAAATCGTCAATTAATAATGAAAACTACATAAATTGAAATAATTTTAATCCATTGAATTAACATGGTAAGAAAAAACAAGGAAGCTGAACAAGTAATATTTCAAAATGATTCAGTATTCAAATAATTCATACTGATTAATATTCTGGGAATTATTGCGAAAACCTCGGCGAAAACCCAATTTCAGAACCTCATCACTGCTGAACTACTCGATAGATTTGGCCAAATAACGAACCCAACCGAGATATTTAGAAAATTAACCTATTCTGAAAATTTGAGAAGCCTAGGTCATCTCCTTCCAAAGATAGAGAGTATACGGCTGTACGGCTTCAAATTTCACAAGGGATTCTTCATCAGGAAGTCGAACCCAATAGATTGAAACCATTTTTGGCTCGATATTCGAAAAATCCAGACATTTCAAGCTATAGCTCACTGTTCCACTAGGGACAAGCACGCAAATAACTTCGAATTCTTCTCGAGATTATACGCCACGATTATAAAATTTCAAGATATGTGGGATATAAACAACCGTCATATATGCCCAAATTTTTGTTTAGTTATGACGAATATCTAATAAGATAATGAGGATTGAAAAAACCGTTTTTGGAAATTTGAAAAAAATTTCTATCTTGAAGATTCCCTGGAAATAAGACACACTCATTTCTTTTAACGTTATCCAAACATTTTAAGAGTTCGAAATTGATCGAATGGATATTCTAGAAATTATTGCGAAAACCAAATTCCAGATGCTCATAACTGCTGAACTATCCGACGGATTTGGCCCAATTACGAACTTGATCGAGATATTTGAGATATTTTGACAATCAACATATTGAGTAAATATGAAAGATCAAGGTCATCTCCTTCGGAAGATAGAGAGTAAACGGCTGGCCGGCCGGCTCAAGTTTGAGCACGGCTTCTTCAACAGGAAGTCGAACCCAATCCTCAATTGAGACCATTTTCAAAAATTACAAGCGTTTTGGCTAAACCATAGCATGCTGGTCCACTTGGAATAAGTGCGCAAAAAGAATCATTGTCTCAATACTAAACATGCAAATTTTAACCTGATCCCTTTTCCAAAAACGACTACCAAATAGGCCATTCCCGTGAATCGCCCTGTCTATGCTTGATTAGGAGAATATAAATATATACATCTAATTTTTTTCAGTACCTTTTGGCGCGCTTATTCCTAGTGGAACAGCGTGCTATCGTTTTGCCCAAAGGTCTGTAATTTTCGAATATCGAGCCGAAAATGGCCTCAATCGATTGGGTTTGACTTCCTGATGAAGAATTCGAGGTCAAACTTGAGTATGTCCGGCCCGCTGGCCCTCCGGCCGTATACTCTCTATCTTCCGAAGGAAGGGACCTAGAGTTTTCATTGTTTCAGAATAGGTCGAGTGTTCAAATATCTCGGTCAAGTTCGTTATTGGGCCAAATCCATCGAATAGTTTAGCAGTTAATAACATTAATTTCTTGAATATTCATCCTATCAATTCTTAACTAAGAGAATGTCTAGATAGCGTTAAAAGGAAGGAGTGTGCCAAATTTCTAGAAAATCGTCACGAGAGAAAATTTTTTTAAAATTCCCAAAATGTTTTTTTTCAATACACGATATCTCATAAGTTATTCGTCAGATCACAACAATTTAGGGCATTTATGCAGGGTATAGGTACCTAAAATATTTTAAAATTTCATCATCATAGCGTACAATCTCCAGAAGATATAAGAGTTTTTTTGAAAATGAAGTCACAGATTATATTTCTATCTATGAATTCACATCACATCAACTATAAACCTCTATGAGGGTGGTTTTAATTTTATAACAAGTTGTCATAATGAGTGAATATTGAGCTGAAAATGAAACTAATTCTGTGGGTTCATTTTTATGACAAACATGTCTAAAATAGTGGTGTGTGCAGTTATCATATTTTGAATGGAAATGTCATTATGAATTTTGCGACAAGAGGACTATTTGTTTCCCAAATGTCTGTAATTTCTGACTATCGAGCTGAAAATGATCGCCATCGGTTGGATTTGACTCGTGATGAAGAAACGGTGGTCCAATTTGAAAATGTTTGGCTGAATATTCTCTATCTTCCGAAAGAGATGAGATAGAGATTTCATATTAATAGAATTAGTTTATTATCCAAATATAAGTCAAGTTAGTTATTGGGCCAGACCTGTCCGATAGCTCAGCAATTATGAATCTGAAATTCGGTTATAATTGATGACACTCAACTACAACAACTTATATATGGTATAGAAATGTGGAAAGAATGCCAGATCGAAGAATTTGCTGAACTGTAAGTTCACTCAACTTTCATTTAAGATATATGTTTATTGATTCTTTCACACTTATTGTGCTGGCTGATTTTGAATCGCACTCTTTTTGAGTCCGAGAAAAGACTTTAGAACAAGCGCGTAAAAGCTCCTGATCTCACGTCAGTGCTTTCCACATTTTTTCAGTAATGTGTTCTCGCTTATAAAATAATTGGTCCTTGATTATTAATTCAACTTTATGCATTGATTAGGAACAGCCATTCAGATTCAGATCGACGAATAAGATTAACAAGTACCAGAATGTAAATTGAATGCATGCGTTTCACAAAACAAATAAAATGGCTTTTGAGTTTTTTCCAGTCTCAAAATCATAATTTTAGATATGTCCATGAAGCTAAAGAGTTCTCATTTCAATCAAACAACATTACATAAAATAGTTCCCAATAAAGTGCTTAGTGCTTAGTGCTCGAAATATTCAATTACTTTTGCAAAAGTGCTCGGTAATCCGGAGCCTTTTGTCGAAAGCGGTGCTTAGAACTCGAGACTCGAAGCCTTTTTTTTCGAGTGCTTAGGGCTTAGTGCTCGAAGCCCTTTTTTTCGGTGCTTAGCACAGCTCTGTCGATAACTAGCCTCTTTTGAAAAACCTAATTGTTGGTTTTTTATTCTGTTGATTTCCTCTTGATACTTTAAGATTAAACTTTCAATTTTTTCTAAATTGATATGATAGATTAATTGTATATTTCTTTTTGTAGCATAAGCTTCGCCTAATAATATTCGCAATGCATTGCTTTCTTATGGTATTACTTCAAAAGAAGATATTATTATCGTTTGAATTAATACGAATATGGCGTTAAAGATTTTCATCTTGAACCTGAAAACAGTAATAAACAATTATAATTTACCTATTTTTTTTTCTTTCGTTGCTTCATTATTATTTTTTGATAAACATGTTTATTTTTATTATCCGCAATACGATGTGAATCAACTTCATATACATCAATTTTCTTATATACCGAGTCTAATTTTCTAGTTATAGGACTTTTAATATACGCGGGGTTTTCATTTATAGTATGAGCCTTAGTAGCTTCTTTTTCTTATTCGATTTTTTTAGTTGTTCAATATTTTTCTCTCTTTTCTCTTTTAATTTTTCAGAAATTTCTTCAAGATTTTCTACGTAATTCTCAATATAATCTTGAGTTGTTTCTGTATGAGATTTTTCTATTGATAGTGAATAATTTAAATCTGATTTTATAATTTGCATAGGAGTCATTTCTAAACTAGAATGGTATGAGTTATTATAACTCAAAATAGCCTGTTATAATATATTTTGAATTGTTGAATTTTTATTTTGTAACGTCCTTAATTGTTCAATTAATGTAGAATGAATTCTTTCTAGTAGAGCATTTGAATTCGGATTATAATTTGTTATGTAATGTATTTCTATCTGATGAAACTTACAAAAATCTTGGACTACACTATTTTTGAATTCTAGTCCATTATCGCGTGTAATTTTATTTGGAATACCATAATGACTGAAATAAGTTATTAATTTGTCCACAATTTCTGTTCCAGTTTTTTGGAGTAATAAATAACATTGTCCTAGCCTCGGAAACGAGTCAATTATACACAAACAATAATTTTGTCCGAATCTTATAGTATCACAATAAATATAAGAAAAAGGTTTCGCTCCTATTGGATTTGGTTTGAAATTTAATTTTATAGGTGTACGTTCATATTTACTTTTTTGGCACATCTCACATGAATTAATATAATTTTGGACATCTTTATCTATTTTAGGCCGATAATATTTACGTTTTAATCTGAGTAAATTTTCTGTTGATCCACAATGCATAGTCTTTGTTTCATGATACTGTTGTATCCTAAGAGTCTGTTCTTCCTGATCTTCAACATCTTCTAGAAATGTCTTTGCAATTTTGAAATTTAAAGTTTTGTGATCGAAATTTATTCTATAGAATCGTTACAAATGGTTTTTCTAATTCTTGAGATATAAAATATATCGTATAAGGTTTCTGCGGCTGAACAAATTCCTTACTGAACTGAAATATATCATTTTCAATGGATTTAACATCAACTCTTAACCTGAGTTTGTCTTCAAATAATTTTATTTTTGTTACATTGAAATTTGAACATTTTTTCAATATTATTTGTAAAGAGGAAGCATTTACACATCTCTCTGTGTAAGGAATTCCTAAAATTGGATTTTCCGAGCTACTATGAACAGTTATGTCACTGTGAATAATAATGTTTTTATTTCTTAGTTCGCTTAGATCTTTATCATTTAAATTTGGTAGTTCATTATCAGGTTCTACTAATAGATCGATACATTCCTCCAATTCGTCATCTGAGATATGATTAATTATGGAGAGTGAATCTTCTTCAATTGGATTTATTTCAACTTTTTCTATGTAATTTAAATCTTCATTAAAATTGTCATTTTGTATGTAATAAATATTAACATTGATATCTGATTCTTTAAAAATGTATTTTATCATTTTAAAAAGAATTGTCCATTCCAATTTATCTAATCCGCATGCTATCCTAGGAATAGCTAAATATTTATCATAGTTAAATTCTTAAGTTATTAAATAGTAAATATTTCGATTTTTAATTCTTATTGATGCTACTCCGCCAACAGTTTTATTTTCAGATTTTAATTTGTTTACATTTCCAAATTTAATTTTGAATCGTGATGCAATACCTTTACTCATTTCTAAATCTTTTGATATACAATGAACTAAAGCATATTTGTTCAGGCAACTTAAAATATTTCCTTCTTTATCCTTAACATTAGAAGGTTTTGATAATTGATCGATTATTAAAAATTTTTCGTAAATGATTTCATTATTATTATATTTCACTATTTTCCTTATTCTGCTGAGAGCATCTGCGTTATTTAATGATCCTTTTCTGTAGTTTATTGCATAATCAAATTCTTCTAATTTGTTTAGATTGGAAAATGATGTGGTAGAAAGATACTGCTTCGCGGTAGTAAATCAAAATTAACGGATAGGGCATTAGCCGAGGTGTCAACCTCTGATATCCTCGATGAAGGGGACGTTTTGAAACAATTTCTGTATAATAAGTTCGGTGATCAAATAAACTTAGACGTTCTGGTTCATAATTTGCAGTTTATGAGCAAGAAACAGAACCAGAATATACTGAATTTTGTCGAGCAAATAATTGCTATGAAAATACGAATATACTATAGAATCGATGCCGATAATATGGCAGACCCGGAAAAATTGTTATATAAAATAAATATTCTAAAAATTTGTAAAACAGTATTAATGTCAAATTCGCCAGTGGAATTGAGAACGTACTAAATAACTAATAATAATTTATCGTTCGACGAAACAGTCAACGCAGTGTAAGATTACATTAGTAACATGACTCAGTATGAGTTATTAGACAAAAGCCGTCGTAACAAATTTCAGCAGACTCCGCAAAAGTCTGGTACTTTTACTTTCAATAGACCTAATAATACTTCGAGGAATTATTATTCGAATTCCTTTGATTCAAATAGAGTGACGCATCAAAATGCAAATTATTCAAATAAACCAATGTACCAAAGAGTACATAATTCAAATGTATTTCAACCAAACTCAAATGTATTTCAGCCAAATCCAAACTATAAAAATACAACACCACCTGAAAAAATGTCAATTCAGACTAGGAATCATCCGAAAAAAAGAACCCAATACTCTACCCAATATCAGAATAATAATCAACAAAAATATTTTAATCCTCAACGTAATTTCGTTTCGGAAGCGTTAACAAATATTCAAAGAGATGATCCTCAACCATCTACCTCTAAAGGTTTTCACCATGATAAAGGTTTTTACCAAAATAATGATGTTTACCAAAATAAAAGTTTTTATCAAAATAAACGATTCGATCAAAGTAAGCAAAATTTTCGCGACGCAAAAGAAGAAGATACATAGACTAGAATAATTCTTTTGATAATATTAATCACTTACCGTATGTAGAATTTCAGAACCCCAAGTGAAAACTGTTAATAGATAGTGGGTGTTCAGTTTGTCTTATTGACCCGAAATTTGCATACAATAATTTTAAACATAATATTTTTAATGAAGATACTACCCTTACGGCATGCTTTAAATCTCAAACTTCGAATGAAAAAGTTTAAATACCTCTATTTTCAGAATTCAATATAAACGATTATCATCCTTTCATTCTATATAAATTTCATAAAAATTATGATGGTCTCATTGGGACAGACTTTCTAAACAAATATAATTTGAGAATCGATTTCAAGAATGGAGTATTAGAGAATGAATATTCTAAGATACCATTCAAAAACCAACAGGTTTGTCAAAAGCCTATTGACATACCAATTGATCTTTCTCATTTGGAACCCAAAATTTCTACTCAATTAATGAAAATTTTTCAAACAAATATCGATGCATTGCTATTACCTGGACAACCTTTAAATTTTTCAAATCAAGTGAAACACAAAATTCGAACGGTCGACGAAGTTCCTGTACATTTCAAAATCTATAGATATCCCGAATGTCAACGTGAAGAAATACAAAGACAAATAAATGATATGCTAAAAAAAAATCATTCGACATAGTTGTTCCCCTTGGACATTTCCGGTAGACTTAGTACCAAAAAAACAAGATTTGTCAGGAAAAAAGAAATGGCGTATAGCAATTGATAAACGATAAAACTATTGAGGACAAATACCCTCTTCCACAAATTGAAGCTATTTTATATAAATTAGGAAATAAAAAATATTTTACGACACTAGATCTTACATCCGGTTTTCATCGAATCGAATGAGATGAAGAATTCATTGAGAAAACAGCTTTTTCTGTTGATAACGGACATTATAAATTTTCAAGAATGCCCTTTGGTTTAAAAAACGTGCCAGCAACATTCCAAAGATCAATGAATAATGTATTAAAAAATTTTATAGGTAAATGTTGTTACGTGTATATGGACGATGTAGTTATTTTTTCGGAAACAATCGAACAACATTTGGCAGATATTCATAACATCTTGGAAACACTTAGAATGAATAATTTAAAGATTCAGTTAGATAAATGTTATTTTTTTAAAGAGAAATCGAATTTTTATGAATTTATGAATCCGAATAAATTAAAAGCAAAGAAATTAAATCATTTCTTGGTCTAGTAGGATATTACAGAAAATTTATTCCTAACTTTGCAAAAATCACAAAACGTTTAACATTATGTTTGAAGAAAGATGCAAAAATAAATATTGACGATCCCAAATACATAGAAGCATTTCAATTGTGTAAGACTAATTTGATGAATCACCCTATATTAAGATATCCAGATTTCAACAAATTTTTAATTTAACCACGGACACATCAGGATTTGCTGTCGGTGCAGTTTTATCACAAGGTCAAGTACCAAATGATCTACCTGTAGCTTTTTCCAGTAGGACATTGAATAAAGCTGAAATTAACTATAGTGTAATTGAAAACGAATGTCTCGCTATTTTACACTGTTTTTCTATATTTCGCCCATACCTTTATGGAAGGAAATTTACAATTTACACAGACCACAAACATCTTGTTTGGTTATTTTCTCTTAAAGAACCTAATTCACGTTTAATGAGATGGCGAATGAAATTAGAAGAATTTGATTATGAAATAAAATACAGAAAAACATTATTAAATAACGCAGATGCTCTCAGCAGAATAAGGCTAGAAGAGAATAATGAAATTAATTACGAAAAATTTTTAATAATCGATCAATTATCAAAACCTCTTAATATTAAGGATACAGAAGGAAATATTTTTAGTTGCCCGAACAAATATGCTTTAGCTCATTGTATATCAAAAGATTAAGAAATGAGTAAAGGTGTTGCAATACTGTTCAAAATTAAATTTGGAAATGTAAAAAAATTGAAATCTCAAAATAAAACTGTTGGCGAAGTAGCATCAACAAGAATTGAAGATCGAAATATTTACTATTTAATAACTTAAGAATTTTATGATGATAAACCAACCTATGAAACGGTATTCGAAACTCTTATTTATTTGAAAAAATTTTATGAATTTAACGATGATAAATATTTAGCTATTCCCAGGATACTATGCGGATTAGATAAATTGGAATGGACAATTCTTTTTAATATGATAAAATACATTTTTAAAGAATCAAATATCAATGTTAATGTTCATTACATACAAAATGACAATTTTAATGAAGATTTAAATTACATAGAAAAAGTTGAAATAAATCCAATTGAAGAAGATTCACTCTCCATAATTAATTATATCTCAGATGACGAATTGGAAGAATTTATCGATCTATTAGTAGAACCTGATAATGAACTACCAAATTTAGATGATAAAGATCTAAGCGAACTAAGAAATAAAAACATTATTATTCACAGTGACATAACTGTTCATAGTAGCGCGGAAAATCCAATTTTAGAAATTCCTTACACAGAGAGATGTGTAAATGCTTTCTTTCTACAAATAATATTGAAAAGAGCTTCAAATTCCAATGTATCAAAAATAAAATTATTTGGAGACAAACTCAGTTTAAGACTTGATGTTAAATCCATTGAAAATGATATATTTCAGTTCTTTAAGGAAGTTGTTCAGCCGCAGAAACCTTTTACGATATATTTTATATCTCGAGAATCAGAAAAACCATTTATAACGATTTTACAGAATAAATTCGATCACAAAACTTTAAATATCAAAATTGCAAAGACATTTCTGGAAGATGTTGAAGATCAGGAAGAACAAACTCTTAGGATACAACAGTATCATGAAACAAAGACTATTCATCGTGGATTAACAGAAAATTTAGTCAGTTCAAAACGGAAATATTATCGGCCTAAAATGGATAAAGATGTCCAAAACTATATTAATTCATTCAAATTTATTATACAGAAATTGTTTCAACATTCATCAAGGATATTAGAGGTTGACACCTCGGCTAATGCCCTGTCCGTTAATTTTGATTTTACTACCGCGAAGCAGTATCTTTTTACCACATCATTTTCCAATCTAAACATGTCAAAGTAACATTGAACGCTTTTTATGAATGTGTGTAATTCATTTTCTTTTCCTGAGAATTTTGGAAGCAAACATCCAAATTTCTCTGCCATAGTCAGGTCTACTCTTTCGTTTGCCATTCTTCTAGAATTCTTTTTTTTACGTTCTTGAAAATGTTTTATTGACGTAATCGTGGCAATTCAATTGAAAAAAAAATCGTTATCAGATTCCAACTATAAAAATTAAGACTTTATTCGATATCTTGTAAAATAATTTAATAGTTATGTAATAGGTTTTTTAATAAGAACCTAATTAATGAGGTTTGGTGTTACCTGTGTCACCTCATGCTTAGATGCCCGTATGGAACTAGTCACTAGTGGCAAAAATTTGTCCCACTGCCGTTGATTCTCGCTGACATATGAGGACAGCATCGCTTTTATCACTCTGTGTGGACGTTCGATCGGATTCGCCTGAGGATGGTTTAATGCGGTGAACTGGATTTCAACATTATAGGCCTTCATTGTTTCCTTAAAAACCCTCGAAACAAGCTGAGAACCGTTATCAACGATAATTTTTCGTGGAGAGCCATATATAAGAAAGACATGATCCTCCAAAAATTGGCTAACAGTGGCGGCGGTAGCTGACCTGATAAGATGTGTGAGAAGAAATTTACTGAAACAATCCAACACTGTCCGTATATAGGAATGACCAGAAGTTGTTCGAGGTAAGGGACCAATCAAATCGGTGCTAATGACTTCCCGAGGTCTTGTGGCCGTTGTTTGTAGGGAAAGCATTTGTCCCATAGGTCTTTTCTGTTCGGGTTTCACACTCTGATAAACTGAACATTTTCGGATGTATTTTGCCACGTCCGATCTGAGCTTAGGCCAATAATATTTCTGGTTTATTCTGCAAATTGTTCTTGAAATACCAAGATGACCAAAAGTTGGTGGATCGTGATGATCTTGAATGACTTGGCTTCTCTGACTACGAGGAACAACTGTAAGCCACTCTGTCAACTCCAAATCCGGATATCGAAGTTTTGTATGTCGATACAGTTTATTGTTCTCCACCATCCAGAGAGGATGTTTGGTGGGTGATTCAGTTACCCTCTTAATCATTTCGAGATACCACGGGTCTTCTTTCGCGGATATTGTAGGTGAGACCTGTTGAGAATCAACTGTTTCCACATAAGCAACTGAACGCGTCAGGTGTTCCTTTCCACTACAATGCACGATATGAAAGTCATAAGCCTGTAATCTTAAAGCCCATCTTGCAATCCTTCCGACAGGATCCTTTATATTAAACAACCACTTAAGACACATGTGATCCGTTATCACGATGAATTTCGATCCTTCTATGTATGGCCTTAATTTCTCGATGGCAAACAAGACTGCCAAACATTCCTTTTCCGTTGTGGAAAACTTTCTCTCATACTTGGTAAGAGAACGGCTGAGATATGCTACCACATGATCTCCATCAGAATGTCTCTGAGAAAGGACAGCACCCAAACCAAAATCGCTGGCGTCTGTCTCCACCAAAATGGCAAAAGACCTAAATGGAGGTAGATTCGAAATTGGTGCGTTGTTACAAATTCCACCTGGTATAGGGTTATGTCTATCTTCGGTGGTGACACTCTGAAATTGTCGAATTCGATCCGATGCAGATGATAAAAAAGTTGAGTTGGCTAGTCTCGAGTTCCAGTCTGGACGTATATCTCCTGAACCATCGCTATTTACGCTAGAAATTGAATTTGGCATTTCCGATTGTACAGAAGATCTCATCAGTCGAGTATAAGTAGAGCTTCGACCTTTTTCGAACATCTTCTTCAATGTGGCAACTCCGTTACCACGTTCTGCGGTGTGCTGAGCTCCTTCTTCTCTATCTCTTTCTCCCCTCAAGTCAATGAGGCCCATATTCGCACCGTTGGAAACTTCCTCCTATTCAACATCTCAGGTAATAGGGGTACTGGAGCATCCAGTGAGGACATCTGTGTTGCCGACTCCTCGTTAACTTGTTGAGATGTATTAACCCTTTCCAGTTCATAGATCAACCAACTTTGCCACTTAAGTAGATTGTCAAGCAGAATAGCATCGTTATCTTTAGAGCAAACAATACGCTCAAGTCTCATTTTCAGATGCAACAATCGAGAAGAAATTCTCTTGAATTCATTAATTCGATTGGAAGAAAGTTTTGGATTGCCTGTTGAAGATCCTCCAATTTACCAGAACACGTCGATAATTCGTACTGAGGATTCAGAGCAACTTCCTTCGGTGGCACTCTACTACCAGATCTCTCCTCGCGAAGTACTTCTCTGAGAAAAGCTCTCTTACTTTCTACTGTTCCGCAAACCGGTAAGTTTCTTATCGACAATTCGTAAGTTATTTCATCTCCCAAAAGTCTATTAACTTCCATAATTAAAGTTTTGAAAATTATATAGATTACTCAAATTAACTCGTTCAAACCCCACTCTTTGTTACAAAAAAAAAAGAAAAAAATACCGTAAGTAATACGAAAAATATCAAAATTACCTAAATTATTCCCAAAGATTACATAAACATCCGAAATGCAACAATATACAACCAAAAAACCAAAAGTAAACGCGGTATTATGACCTGCTAACAACTAATCCCAAACAATAGAACTCTGCAAAACAACCAGTTAAACGGTTTGAGTGTGCTCACTAAAATACGCCTTAAAAATATGAAACGCTTTATGTGTACCAACGTAGAATTTCAAATCTTCCTGGTCTATGGTCTCTGAATGAAATGAGGTTAGGTAGATAATTGACTACGTGAGGAAATCTTTTAATTCCTAATGAAACTAATTGAGAAATATGTGGGAATGTAAATCAAACAAATATCTGAATAGATCACCTCGAAGAACCCCAAAAACTGTCAATCATAAAAAAAAATATGATAATGGAGAAATTGCAGCCAAAACAAAACCCCTAATAATTCAAACTGGAAAGAACAACCAATATAAAAACAAACTTAGGCGCCAGTTTGTCGCACTACTTTAAGAAAAGAAGGAAGAAAATAATATTGGTTTGTCAAGTCACAAATAAATCACTTCTTATTCTCGTTATGGTGGAAAATGTAGTGAAATGAATCTCAGGTAGTGGGTAAAATGAAACTATCTAGTTGCTCTCTCCAATTATAATCTTGTCTTGTAGCTTTGTTGAATATCCTCTTAACGAGATAGGCCAGAACAACTGAAACTATTGGGCTTTATAAACTGATCATCAGATAGTACGAGTTTGGATTATTTATCGTTGTCTGAATAAGCATAGGTTAATAAACGCTAAATGAAATTTATATCAACACAATTCATATGAACTCATTTGGTCAATCGTATTATAGACGTCTATAAGTACTTACAGTTCTGTTCCGAATGTGCAAATTAATAAGACAAAAAAATATAAGGAGTCAAATTATTAATGTTGTGCTCGTAGAGTGTTTTCCAAGCCCTCGGAGTGGCTATTGATGGTGATTCAGCAAGTTGTAGGATACTTTCCAGAGCAAAGACAAAGAGGTCGCAGCAAAACCTTGTTATTAGGGTTGGTTGGTTGGTTGGTGGGCAGACTATGATGATCGACAGTGGAGACTGAGAAGTAGATCTACTTCCTCAAGTTGAACAGCTTACCGAAGAATCCAATAATAATGACTGAGTTGCAGGGATCGTGTCAGATAGGAGGAAATAAGAAGCCAAAGTTGGAGTGTGGCTTAATATAGAGATCTCCACCTTATGGAGTTATAACGAAGATTTATGTGAAAGTAGCTTTTAAATCCTCTCAAAGAGTAGTTTTGAATGAAATCAAATTATTCTCAAACTATAAACTGAATTTCAAATAAATTCTTCTTTGGTTGGATCCGCAAATTGCGTTAAGATTCGCCAAGAATAATCTATCTAAAGGAAATGGAAGATTCCAAAAGGAAAAACGAAGCAGTCTTATCTCTTATCACTTTTTGTTATAAGAATTTCTATTTTTTTGTATATTCAAATTTAGAATATTGGATTTTATAACATTGGCAACATTGATTCAATTTTAGGTTGGCATGAAAATTCAATGATAACAATATAGTCACTCTACCATAGAATACTTTTTTTCTTGTTCTTTACCTTAATGGATTTTATGCCGTAACAATACTCCATCACGTTCTCCAGCCAATTCTCTCGACATTGTTTCAATTAGCCCGCTTTGAAATGTTCAATTATCTTGGTCTCATGACGTTAACCTTTTCTCATATACTTAATTTAAAACTACCTTTTGTACCACTGTTCACCAATTTTGTGCACTTATTGCCAATATTAGACCGAGTGGAATTCAAGAAGGCTTCCATGTGTTCTAACTTCACATCGTCATAAATGCTACCAGCATATATGTAAGCAAAAGATGAGGACCCCTGAATTTTACAATTCGTATCCACCGCTTTACCAGTGAACAATTTGTAATTTCCATTAGAAGAACGTGTGGAAATCATATCTTGTCTAACTGCACTCTAATGATTACCACCTGACTAGTCTTTCTTCTGTATATCATAACCATTGCTTTTGGTGTTTGAAATGACAGCGTATGTCATTAACTGTCTATCATATACTAACTTGTCGTCTGATTTATCGTTGCTTGAAGGCTTTTCCTTGCATCCAAGATTACATTTACAGCGCCCTTTAAACCGCTCGGCCAATGAATGCATTGGAAGAAGTGGGATCTTTTCGCAGTTATGAACCACTCACGCTTAAAGAAGGACATACATACAATTGAAGCTAATGTGAACGTGTTTAAATGGTCTCTATCGATTGAGTTGACTTCCTGATAAACACTCCGTGGTCAAAATCGCATATGCCCCACCGGCCTGCCGTATTCTCTCTATCATCCGAAACAGATGAGAAGGGGTTTTCATATTCAGAATTCAGAATAGGTTAATTATCCAAATATCTCAGTCAAGTTAATTATAGGGCCAAATCTGTCGTAAAGTTCAGTGTCTAAAATTTGGTTTCCTTCTAGAATATCCATCAGTTCAATTTGTAGCTTGAAAGATGGTTGCATGAGGTTGAAACAAAAGGCTATCAAAATTACGCAAGAATTGTTGAGCTACAGAATTTCAAAAAATATTTTCTAATACTTCATATGTCAAAAGAGATTAGTCAGATTTCAACAAAAAATTATGCATGTAAGGACGTCATTGATATCCTTTTTCTCAAATTTCATCATCGTAGCGTTTTATTACGATAAGATAAAGTTCCTCCATTACTTTATGATAGGGCGTCGCAGAAAATCAAAAAATAATCTAAAGAATGGATGGTTATATTTACCAGCTTATACTATTATTTGAGGTAATCAGAGTGACTTCAAAAATTGTGCTCTGAAGAATTTCAAAATTCCCCTTTGTCTATAGCAGATGATTCATCCTCTTTGAAGTCCTTGTTTGTACTTTTGAACTTGAATATATCAGATATTTCTAATGACGAGAGTTAACTACAAGAATGATATTCTAATTGGTTTTCTATGAATTTGATATGCCTAATTTTGGTTGGTTTTTAGAACAGGGAATTTGAGCTAAGAACAAAAGTGAAAACTGTGAGAGATCAATTTTAATTCGAGATATAGGTATGTTCGTTAATTCTGGTGGTTATATTAGTATCACACTGCTCCAGAGTACGGAATGAGACTTTAGAACAAGATTCTGACCTCACACCAGTGCTTTTCTACACATTTTACATACAGTTTATATTCACTAGAAAACTATTTAAGCGTAACTATTGTTTGGAACTGCCCTCTATCACTTCCTCCTGCTTATTAACATAATTATAAATATTAAATAAAAAAATAATATTGATTATTCAACACAATACTACATCGTCCAATGAAATCGCTCAATTTTTGAAAACGAACCAATAGAAACAAACTGTATCTGAAAACACTCAACCTCACAGTGTTTTCGTTTTTAGAAATTTGTTTTTATCAAATGCCTAATTTGCATAGGAATATTAATACGTCCGGATAGCTTTGGCCTTTGGTGGAATTAGCGGTCGTCATGGTTACGATAAACAAGCAGTTGTTAGCGATAACTTCAACAGCACATTTGGCAGTTCTGTCAGTTTATTTTCGTATTTTACCATGAAGTATATGAAAATTAAACGTTTTGGGAATTTTAATATTACTTCAACTGAGGAAAGTGTGAAGAAAAGTGTGCCGCTTAATACAGTGAAGTTAAGATCCTACAATTGGAAACAATTTCAAGAATTCTGTGCTGCCCGGGAATACCTTGCAAATGAAAAATCAAGTTTATCAGAGCTCAATAATATTATGCTAGACTGGGCTTTCAATATGAAGACAAGAGATGGATCAGACTACAAGGAAAGTGTCGTATAAACCTTGTGGAATAATACTGCCAAACAGCTGCAGGAAAAATTCTATTCCGAATAGGGGGTTAGGTTCGATCCATTCACAGACGTGGCTTTCAAAACGGCGCGGGATGCACGAAATGCCAAGAGGCATATTTTGCAAGTGGACCCTGAGAAAAAAAAGTTAGTACCAAGGCGCTGTCTTTGGAGCCCCAGAAAAAGATGATCAACTTATGTAATCCAGGCGGTTTGAACAGAAAATTTTATTTTATTGCTGCATTGGAGCTTGCTTGGAGCGGAGGAGAGGGTTCATCATGCCGTTTTTCGCATTTCCAATTCGACATTGAAAACGATGGTAATCCCACGGGCCAAATTGCCTACAATCCGATATTTTCTAAAACAAGACAAGGTGGTGCCCAAATATGTACAGAAACGAAATGGCTGACTCCCAATATTAAAGAAGATATTTGCCCGGTGAGGTTATATAAGCTACTTGTATCCAAAAGAACTGCAAACATAACCACTGAAAGACTATTCCTTATTCCACATAAGAATTGGTTCATGGTTTAAAAACTCCCCAGTCGGTCCCAATACGATAACTAAATGGACAAAAGAATCGGCAGAACTCATTGGCATCAACACAACCAAGTCGAAGATAACCAACCACTCGCATCGAGCTACTGCTGTCAGCCAATTAGCTAAAGCAGGGATTGGCGAGGAACAGCTGATGAAGATAACAGGCCATTCTTCTGCAGCGTCAGTGAAACCGTATCTCCAACTGGACCAACAACATCACCAAAAAATAATCACAGCCATAAGGAATGAAAAATATGTCCTTCAAGGAACAACATCAGTATCTACTTCGTCATTCGAAAATAATGCTCGTAATGTGTATAATAATTATACTATCAATAATTATTATTTTGAGAATAAAGATGAATAATTTGTTGTTATGCTTCTATCTGGTTATTTTTGAATAAAAAACTATTTTTTATTTCGTTTGATTAATATTGTTGAATGATCTTTCCAAATACCACACGAGATTCGAATTTTTTTTGAGAACACTCTGTCGTTTTTGGAAAATTATACAAATTTCACTCAACAAAGTGATCCCGAAATATTTCAAGGATAACTTTGTTTCGTGAAATTTGAACTCATAGTTCCCAAAAAACAAGAGTGTTCTCAAAAAATTCTCAACTCTAGTGGTTTTACCCTTGAGAACAATACTCGCACTCCATTATCACGTTAAAAATTGAACATAAGAATGTAGAAGTCAAAAAGAACAATCATGCACTAGTTGGAAAAAATATTGAAAGGATAATTCACTTATACATATAGATCAATTGCTGTCAGGAAATTGTCAAAAACTGAATTAGAAGAGGAACAATTACTGAAAATTCTTGTCATAGTTTATAAAATTCTACAAAGCCATACTTGAAACTTTAGTGTACAACACTACAACAGTCTCTGTAATAGATCTTTTATGGTATGAAGCAGTATCGAAATTATTTAAAGTTGAATTGAAATACGATAATTTCACTTTTACTAACAGTACTTTCCATTCATTTTATATTGTGTTTATTTATAATTTTTTGTCCAAAGATTTTTCGACTGCTTCTACCCTTGGTTGTTCCAAAACAAACGAACATTTGATATTCATTAAAATATCTCGTACTCCATAAATATCATGGGGATATGACTACTGCAGAGATTCTTCTGAATAAGTAAAAATTTTTATCCTACTAAAAAAAATATGATTTTGCCCTGAAATTTTGGAAAAAATTATTGCAAACAACTTTTGTCAAAGCCATTTCATGTGTAAAGGTGAAACTAATAGCATTATTCAATCAACATAACTTGAAATGTAGTAATGGACTCTGTACCACGCAAATGAAAATCAAATCTGCGAGTAATCGTCCACAAGAAATTAAGGGAAAATATGGTTCTGCTAATCCGAAATTTGTGCAATGATGCACAATAAATCCTTCGATTATATGTTTTCATAAACTAGCAATTCCGCATTTGATAATGCATTGGGTTTGTGTGAATTTCTGAAAAAGAAATCTTAGGGGCGGTTGTTGAATCAAAGATGATTCTCAATGGCTGCTAACACAGGGTTATCTCTTTATTATTTCTCGAACCATTCAAGATTGAACAACAAACCCTAAGAAGCAAGAATGAGAACTTTCATGCAACTTACTTGAAATGAGTATACAAAGCGTTCATATTATGGTGGGTCAACATGACCCCCTTGGGTAAGCCAGTTGTACCAGAAGAGTTCATAATAAAAGCAACATGTTCTTTTACATCCACTAGAGTTATATCTATATCAGATGTCCATGCACCATCTAAGGCATCCTCTATAAAATCTTTAAAACATGCAGCTTTACTGTTGCTTTCACCAGAATCAATAATCACAAGTCTTTCGATAAATTTCAATTTCTTCTTCAGCTCAATGAATATTTCGACCAACCCTTCTGAGCAGAAAATAACTTGTGGCTTCGAAATGCTTAAATAGGTTTCGAGTTCTTCTAGGGTATAATCGAAGTTTATAAGAGAAACGGTTGCCCCTATGTACATGGCAGATATAGCTGGTATAAAATACTGAATATTGTTATGACTGCATATTGCGATTACAGTGTGTTCATCGTATCCACTGATTCGTAGTGCATGACCAAGAGAGCAGGTATGTCTGATGAGTTCATGATAGGTTATTTTCCTCTTAGAATTTCCATCGAACTGAAAAGAATTTAGTTCCATTATTTTTGAAAATTCCACAGGGTTTTATTCTTATGAGGAAGTAGAAATCTCTTTTTGCAATCACGGTAAGTTCGTGATTGGACCAAATCCGTCGAATGGTTCAAGAGTTATTAGTATCTGAAATTTGTTTTCCTGTATAAAACCATCTACTTGATGAAATTGTAACTAGGAAGATGTTTTAATTAAGTTGAAACGAATGAAAATCTTCAAGCTGGAAAATTAGTAAAAACTTCCCAAAATTTTTGTCTAAAATCTTGATATCTCATCGAATATTCATTTCAGATTTACGTAATTTAGAATGTATGATCAAGGTACTTGATATCCAGAACATCGTTGAATAACAGCATGATAACATTTCATTTCAAGAAGTCACATGTTTTCAATATATGAAGATGTTCAATGAAATTTTGATGCCATAGAGAACCCCAGATTATGATTGTCTCGGATATCATCTATAATTAGACGGTTTCATAAAAATCGATTATTGAAGTATTTGAAGAATACTTCAACGAATTTCGAGAACTGAAGAATAGAAGTGAGAAATAAAGTTATTTTGGATATAGAATTACTAGATCAACGAGTTCATCAAGAGGTCAATGTTTATGAAACCCAGCATATTTGTTCTACTTTTTGTTTCAGTTGCCTGAATTTCAACTAACTTTCAATCCTTAGTATTTCTCACGAAGATCTCAGGCGCTTTCTTCGTAGCTTGGACTCGAATAAGGAGTTTACTGTAAGGATGATATATTTTTATATAATAAAGATAAATATCTCCCTTGGGGGAGCTTGAAACCCCTAAAGGGAGCGTCCCCAGGTGGCGGATAGGGAAATGCCCTAACAGATCAGTCTCAACAGATCGGCGGGTAGGTGGGAAATAGAATACAACCCGCAGACCAAACAAGCATGGTAGGCAGAGCTCTATAGCTACAGTGACAGCAGTCTGCATAAGAGAAGGACACTCTGAAATCAAACCCTGTCCCTTCAGGTTGAAGGTTGAGGCATCAGGCCAACTCCCCGATACTCGGAAAATATAATGAAGGTTAAAAATTTCAGCAACAACCCTTGGATAAGACAGCGACGACTCAAGCTCAGGAAAAGGATGATGAATATTGGTACGTGGAAAGTTCAGGGTCTTTCCCAAAAACTGGAAGATGTAGTTCACGAAATGAAAACTTCGAGCATGGATATAGTGGTGCTTACGGAAACTAAAAAGAAGGTTCAGTGATCGGAAAGTTTAGGATTTTATGATCATTTCTACTCTGGGGTAACAACAGATAAAAGAGCTCAACAAGGTGTGTCCATACAAATCCGATAGAATCTGAGGAGACATATTCCATCCTGGGAACCCATAAATTAACGCATAATTAAGATGAACTTAACTCTGCATGGGAACACGATCACAGTTGTGGGAGTATATGCAGTCATTGATGATGCCCTTGTAAAAGACAAAGAAAAATTCTACGAGCATCTCAGCTACGAAATATCAAAGATAGGAACATTTAGAGAAGTGATTGTACTGGAGGATTTCAATGCCAGAACGGGGTCCAGATACAAAGATAAATTAATTGGCCAATTCGGAGAACACACTGGGAATGATAATGGAAGCAGACTTATATGCAACACAGTAGCCTCAAGATACTAAATGGTTTTTTCCAGAATTCTTCGATCCATAAGTTCACTTGGGTCCAGAACACCAGAAATCTAAATTCTATTATTGATTATGTAATTGTCCAACAAACGAGGATGGTACTACAGGATGTTCGCGCTTACAGAGGAGTGATCTGTGGAAACGACCATTACCTTGTGGGGGCAAAAATACTCAGCTTCGGATAAATGAAGGGTAACTAGCACCATCAGCAGTAGATGAAGAGGAAATCAGAGAGATCAGATATAACCTAGACAGCTTTGAACATGAAAGTGTTAAGCAGCTATACCGGACTAGATTGAATGCAAAACTCAAGCAGAACACTTATTTTGAGACTACAGAGCTGCACTGTAGTTTTTTAAAAAAGACCATAAAGAAAGCTGCTTTGGAGGCATTAGGAGAACGAGAGGCAAAAAAAGGAGAAGACCCTACTGGTGGGATGAAGAATTTGAGGAAGTCATCAAAGTTGAAAAGGACAAATACAGCAAGTACCTTAGTACAAAAACAGAACAGAGTAAGAAAATAGATTGGTAGGCTCAGAAAGAAGTTCAAAGGTTGATACGAGAAAAGAAAAACAAAAGCTGGGAAAGGACTTGTTTTTGAATCAACTCATACATTAGAGGCACAAGGAGTACAGAAAGCTGGAAAACCCTAAGATCCAATCGCAAGGATAACAAGAAAGATATTATTTCACCGATATCTCTACAAACGTGGGATGAATAATTCTGCAAACTCTTGACGGAGGATAGGATGGAATATGAACAACGAATTAAAGATGAGCACACAAGAACTGCTGGATCACCCATCAGAGTCTGTAAGGAACAAATAGAGAGGATATGCCTTCGATTGAAAAAAAAGGGAATCGCCAGGCGCAGGCAACATTCTTCCAGAACTTCTCAAATACGGCTCAAACAAGTTATTCGAACATCTTGCGGAACTTTTTCAGAAATGCCTGGGCCAAGAATCCCAGAGGAATGGAGGACTTCATACCTGGCAACAATCCATAAAAAGGAAAGTAAGGAGGTTTGTGACAACTTACGAGGTATCGCCGTACTCGGTACCATCTCGAAAGTATACGGTATATTACTTTCAGAGAGGAATTCTTTTCCTCTCCTAAATTGAGTCGGAGAGAGGGAATAACAGGCGATATGAGAGCGGAGGGAATGGAAGAGAACTTATGGGAGGACCGAGAGATATGGAGGCTGGAAATCATAAAACATCGAAGAACGTTTTAAACTGATATATATATATATATATATACCTTTTTGGTTGATATTAAGAGAAAGGATTTTTGAAGGAACTGAAAAAAACACTTTGTCTCAAATTCAAAATTTAGGATTGCTGATTAGTCCACATTTTTTGCCGAACTTGTTTTGGTATCACACTGCTTCAGAGTCCGGAAAAATACTTTGCGACAAGTACCCAATTTATATATTTTTTTTCAACTCCAGGTAGGCATCTATTTAATAAATATTAATGCAGAAGTCAAAAACTACACCGTACATACCTAAAAGGATCAGTACTAATGCAAAAAATGAATCAAAATGATAGAAATGTCCAATATGCCTAATTATTTGACTAGTTGGTACATATTTACTGTTCATCTAATTTTATGTCGGTGTGGACTGGCCTTTTCTATCAATAAAATATTTTGACTCACCAAAGCAATATCGTCATCCTCATGTTTCAGAAAACTCTGGTAAAGAATTTCACCAAATGATACTTGAGGTAGAGGAATAATTGGGTATAATCCTTCAACAACATTATTTCTGTGGCTCATGTTGCCCTCTGCCCCTTCCAACCTCCTGTAACATAATATGAAAAATTGGTGAGAAAAATATATAAATCATAATTTGTGAATGTGGATTGCATTTTTTAAGTGAAAAACATCAGAAAGACCAGAAATTACAAGAAAAGAGACAAGATCTCGAAAAAAAAAAGATTACAGATAGATGCAAAAAGAATCGAAATTGATTTCAAGAAAGTTCCTCAGAAGAGAAGAAGTTCCAGTTCCAGAACGAATAGTTCGAAAAACTTGACACACATCGCAAAATAATCAATACTTGAGTCATTGTGGTGAATAATTCTCGATGAATAAAACATTTACAGCATTACATTAATTAATCAACTAAAATTTTCATAACATTTCTTACCAAGTAATAATCCTATATAATCTTCGAATTTCTGCGGTTATACTTTGATATATTGATTTGTTCAATTTCCATATAGGCAAGAGTGACAATTTGTTAAGAGCACCTCACACTTTTTTCACTTTTCTTCAGTAGAAGTTTTTGGTTTCTTCAAATCTACGATCTCCGTCAGATAAATTATTCAAATTGAAGGAAACGTCTTTACTTGAAGGTTGATTGCAATCACCAACAATGTTGTGTCATTAAACCAATTTCTAATTGTTCTTCAAACCTTAGGTTCTATCAAATGTACTGATTTGATAGAACCTACAATAATATAAAACTCATAACTTTCGGATAACATTGTAGAGATCTCATGTGGCGGCACTCCATAAGGCCCCACATAGCAACAATATACAGTGCTTTGGTAGCCGAGAGGTTAGTGCTTAAGGTTCATACCGACTAGGTGCCGGGTTCAACTTCCGGCGGCTCCCTTTCTCATTATTTCTAATACCCCCTGCGTCTATGTCATGGCGCACACAAGCCATACTGATGAGTCCAAATATGTGCGCCAGGGACGAAACGCATAGGTTGAGATAACACTTAGAATCCTACATTGATGACTCCGACGAGATGAGGACGGTTGTCTTCACGATGTTTTTTGGACAGCAGTTGGTCAAGACACAAAATTGGCTACAACACTCGCTCCCACATATGCAACTTTCAACGACACTTTAGACGCTTTCCCCATTACGCATCTTAGTCTGCCGCGGTATCGCGGATCTACTTAGGTGCACATCACCCCTCCGCACAATGCCGTGAGGTGTAGCTCTGCTGAGGTGGACTTCGCCCGCCTGCACCTACTGACCTTGTAACACGCTCTGGTTTCGTTCCTCCGTCCCTGGCAGGGAAGTGTGTAGAGATCTAATATGGCGGTACTCTATAAGACCCCACATAGCATCAATATACAACCCTTCGGTAATACCGACTGAGCGTACCGGGTTCAACTCCCGGCGGCATCCTTTCTCGTTATTTCCAATACCCCCTGCGTCGCTAGCATACTGACGAGTATAAATGTGGGCGCCAGGGACGTCACGCATAAACACTTACGATCCTACAACATTTATTATTTTCATAAGTGAGACTTATGAATTATTAGACTCATTAATCATTGTGTAAATTGAAGTGTTCAAAAGAATATATATATATATATAATTAGATATTATCCACCCTATATTCTGATCATTAATCCATTAGGAAATAAATATTACCATGTTGTATTTTGTCAATCAGCATATTGCTTATCGCATTAATTTGTTATCGCGTCAATTTGTTGTTTGCGACGCCTCTCCACAATGCTCTCATTGCTCCACAATGCTCTCATTGTTCTAAATTATTATAAATAGGAGAGACGTCTAATGATGCATGAAAAATATAGATTTGATCTTCTCACGTAGTACATTGCTTGTACAGTTGTTTTCTAAATAAAGTAAAATTTTTAAAAACAGAAGTTTCTCCCAAAACAACATTATTGTCGACGAGGTATGGGATTGTGCCAGTTTAAAGAAAACCTGCGTGTGTTCCTGACAAAGTAAAGATACAGAGGTCTACCCAGAGAGACTGAAACTGTTGGTATCAACCATTCAGCACAAGCAGATTTCACGAGGAGAAGCAGGAAGTCCGATTGTCGAGCAGCGCCTCCAACGACTCCAAGATCTACATTGGAAAATCAACGGTGAGAGATTCCTTTCTATTTTCCCCAGTTTCTAATAATTCTGGCCCAAAAATTATCAATCTCTTCCTAGTTTTGAGCGTAAAACTTGTATGAAATGTTTAGGTTCTCATTAAAAAACCTATTACATAACTATTTAATTATTTGACAAGACATCGAATAAAGTCTTAATTTTTATAGTTGAAATCTGATAACGATTTTTTTTTTCAATTGAATTGTCACGATAACGTCAATAAAACATTTTCGTGGCCGTAAACAAAAAAATTCTAGAAGAATGGCAAACGAAAGAGTAGATCTGACTATGGCAGAGAAATTTGGATTTTTGCTTCCAAAATTCTCAGGAAAAGAAAATAAATTACACACATTCATAAAAAGCGTTCAAAGTTACTTTGACATGTTTTGATTGGAAAATGATGTGGTTAAAAGATACTGCTTCGCGGTAGTAAAATCAAAATTAACGGACAGGGCATTAGCCGAGGTGTCAACCTCTGATATCCCTGATGAATGGGACGTTTTGAAACAATTTCTGTATAATAAGTTCGGTGATCAAATAAACTTAGACGTTCTGGTTCATAATTTGCAGTTTATGAGTAAAAAACAGAACCAAGATTTACTGAATTTTATCGAGCAAATAATTGCTATGAAAATACGAATAAACTATAGAATCGATGCCGATAATATGGCAGACCCGGAAAAATTGTTATATGAAATAAATATTCTAAAAATTTGTAAAAAAATATTAATATCAAATTCGCCAGTGGACTTGAGAACGTACTTAATAACTAATAATAATTTATCGTTCGACGAAACAGTCAACGCAGTGAAAGATTACATTCGTAACATGACTCAGTATGAGTTATTAGATAAAAGCCGTCGTAACAAATTTCAGCAGACTCCGCAAAAGTCTGGTACTTTTGCTTTCAATAGACCTATTAATACTTCGAGGAATTTTTATTCGAATTCCTTTGATTCAACTAGAGCGACGCATCAGAATGCGAATTATTCAAATAAACCAACGTACCAAAGAGTACATAATTCAAATGTATTTCAACCAAAATCAAATGTGTTTCAGCCAAATCCAAACTATAAAAATACAACACCACCCGAAAAAATGTCAATTCAGACAAGGAATTATCCGCAAAAAGGAACCCAATAATCTACCCAATATCAGAATAATAATCAACAAAAATATTTTTATCCTCAACGTAATTTCGTTTCGGAAGAGTTAACAAATATTCAAAGAGATGATCCTCAACCATCTACCTCTAAAGGTTTTCTCCATGATAATCATTAAATAACGCAGATGCTCTCAGCAGAATAAGGCTAGAGGAAAATAATGAAATTAATTACGAAATATTCATATTCATATTTTAAAAATCGATCAATTATCAAAACCTTCTAATATTAAGGAGAAAAAAGGAAATATTTTTAGTTGCCGGAACAAATATGCTTAAGCTCATTGTATATCAAAAGATTTAGAAATGAGTAAGGTATTGCATCACGATTCAAAAGTAAATTTGGAAATGTAAAAAAATTAAAATCTCAAAATAAAACTGTTGGCGAAAAAGCATCAATAAGAATTGAAAACCGAAATATTTACTATTTAATAACTAAAGAATTTTATTATGATAAACTAACCTATGAAACGGTATTCGAAACTCTTATCAATCTGAAAAAATTATGTGAATTTAACGCTGATAAATATTTAGCTATTCCCAGGATAGCATGCGGATTAGATAAATTGGAATGGACAATTATATTTAATATGATAAAATACATTTTTAAAGAATCAGATATCATTGTTAATATTTATTACATACAGAATGACAATTTTAATGAATATTTAAATTACATAGAGAAAG
This sequence comes from Micraspis discolor, assembly GCA_030674115.1. Classification (NCBI taxonomy): domain Eukaryota; kingdom Metazoa; phylum Arthropoda; class Insecta; order Coleoptera; family Coccinellidae; genus Micraspis; species Micraspis discolor. Next base: position 201,221 of record JARTUT010002205.1, read on the forward strand.
TTGAAATAAATCCAATTGAAGAAGATTCACTCTCCAAATTTAATCATATCTCAGATGACGAATTGGAAGAATGTATCGATCTATTAGTAGAACCTGATAATGAACTACCAAATTTAGATAATAAAGATCTAAGCAAACTAAGAAATAAAAACATTATTAGTCACATTGACATAACTGTTCATAGTAGCGCGGAAAATCCAAGAAAAACCATTTATCACGATTTTACAGAATAAATTCGATCACAAATTTTTAAATTCCAAAATTGCAAAGACATTTCTAGAAGATGTTGAAGTTCAGGAAGAACAAACTCTAAGGACACATCAGTATCATGAAACAAAGACTATTCATCGTGGATTAACAGAAAATTTACTTAGTCTAAAACGTAAATATTATTGGCCTAAAATGGATAAAGATGTCCAAAATTATATAAATTCATGTGAGATTTGCCAAAAAAGTAAATATGAACGTACACCTATAAAATTAAATTTCAAACCAAATCCAATAAGAGTGAAACCTTTTTCTCATATTTATTGTGATACTATAAGATTCGAACAAAATTATTCTTTAAGTATAATTGACTCGTTTTCGAGGCTAGGACAATGTTATTCATTACTCCAAAAATCTGGAACAGAAATTGTGGACAAATTAATAACTTATTTCGGTCATTATGATATTTCAAATAAAATAACATGCGATAATGGACTAGAATTCAAAAATAGTGTAGTCCAAGATTTTTGTAAGATTCATCAGATAGAAATACATAACATAACAAATTATAATCAGAATTCAAATGCTCTAGTAGAAAGATTTCATTCTACATTAATTGAACAATTAAGGACGTTACAACATAAAAATTCAACATTTCAAAATAAATTATCACAGGCTATTTTGAGGTAATAATAATTCATACCATTTAGTTTAGAAATGACTCCTATGCAAATTATAAAAGCAGATTTGAATTATTCACTACCAATTGAAAAATCTCATACAGAAACAATTCAAGATTATATTGAGTATTACGTAGAAAATCTTGAAGAAATTTCTGAAAAATTAAAAGAGAAAAGAGAGAAAAATATTGAACAATTAGAAAAATTTAATAAGAAAAGGGAAGCTAGTAAGGATAATACTATAAATGAAAACCCTGCGTATATTAAAAGTCCTATAACTCGAAAATTAGACCCGGTATATAAGAAAATTGATGTACATGAAGTTGATTCACATCGTATTGAGGATAATAAAAATAAACATTTTTATTATAAGAAAATAATGAAGCAACGAAAGAAAAGGAAAAAATAGGTAAATTATAATTGTTTATTATTATTTTCAGGTTCACGATGAATATCTTTACCACCATAATCGTATTAATTCAAACATTAATAATATCTTCTTTTGAAGTAATACCATTAGAAAGCAATGTATTGCCAATATTATTAGGCAAAGCTTATGTTACAAAAAGAAATATACAATTAATCTATCATATCAATTTAAAAAAAATTGTAAGTTTAATCTTAAAGTACCAAAAGGAAATTAACAGAATATAAAACCAACAATTAGGTTTTGCAAAAGAGGCTCATTATAGATATCTTCAAGAATCAAATTAAATAAATATCAAGATTCTGGAAGAACTATTAAATGAAAGAGTTAGAATTAAAAGTGGCTTGATAAACGTTGGAGGAAAAATATCGAAAATACTTTTCGGAGCGCTTGATTCTGATGACGAAGAATTATATAACAAGAGCGCCAAAAATTACTTTAATAGTATTGAAAGAAATGAGAAAGTTCTCATGAGAAATCAAGAACAAATAGCTACAGTTGTTAATGATTTAAAGAAAAAATATGATGACAAATTCCAAAAATTATCCGAACGTTATAAATTGTTACGAATTGTCCCAACACTCAGAGAAGTTGAGCAAATGCACCTAATGATTTTCGAAATAAAAGATATAAAAAATATTTAGGACGAAATTCAAATTGCGGTTAGTTTTGCAAGATTACATGTTCTTCATGAATCTATTCTACCGTATGCCAAGTTTGTAGAATTGGTTAAAAACGTCACTATTATACCTGTGAATTATTTGAAAGATTATTATCAGATATGCCACACAAAAGTGATATTCAAAAATAAAGTTTTACTTTTTTTAATATCAATTCCAACACTTTATGAAGAAAATTTCAATTTGTACAAGTTTCACTACTTGATCCCGAATAATTTAACCCTACCCTATTCCGAACCCTATATGCTCTCACAAAAGGAAGAATTAAAATGGTCAACGAGTCAGTGCCAGTAATTAATTTAAAAGTATATTTTTCATGCATCATTAGACGTCTCTCCTATTTATAATAATTTAGAACAATGAGAGCATTATGGAGAGGCGTCGCAAACAACAAATTGACGCAATGAAAAATTAATGGGATAAGAAATATGCTGACTGACAAAATACAACATGGTAATATTCATTTCCTAATGGATTAATACATTATTGCAATAATAAGAATACAAGTTGGATAATATTTAATTCCTCCCCATCTCGGCTAAAGGTATAACCCTGTTGGATTGTAGTTTCATAAAGTACCTTTCTCTTTTTTAAATATTTCCCAATAAAGTATAAAACAATTATAAGAATTATCAAAATTAAAAATAAACTAACTTCACTAGGCTTCATCTTCCAATTTTGGATTTCTTCTAAATGGATGCCTGGAACGTTGACTTCGTTGAAGTCTTCTTTCTTGAAATTTTCTTGTTCTGAGTCTTCCTTCTTGAGGGTATCCATTTTTGGTAGGATAATATATTTTTCTTCATCTATCGTAGTGACTGGATAAATTTCTTTCTGGTTATTACTAATAACACATTTTGACCGTAGAATTGCTGTTTGAGGAACGAAATGGTATTTCGTTTGTTGAGGGCACTTTTCTTGTATTTACAAGTTGTTTGTTGAAAGAATATTTCCATCTTTCAAAAGTTTTAAATTCGATGTGGGGACTACAGTTAATTTTGGACAGTTTTCCATTTGTTTCTTCAAAACATTTTTCAAGCACTTTGGCGGTTTATTCAGAGAATCTTGATCGCATAGGAAGTCTCCTTCAATAGAATGGCACTGACTCGTTGATTCTTCCTTTTGTGAGAGCATATAGGGTTCGGAATAGGGTAGGGTTAAATTATTCTGGATCAAGTAGTAAAACTTGTACAAATTCAAATTTTCTTAATAATTGTTGGAATTGATATTAGAAAAAGTAAAACTTTATTTTTGAATGTCACTTTTGTTTGGCATATCTGATAATAATCTTTCAAATGATTCACAGGTATAATAGTGACGTTTTTGACCAATTCTACAAACTTGGCATACGGTAGAATAGATTCATGAAGAACATGTAATCTTGCAAAACTAACCGCAATTTGAATTTCGTCCTAAATATTTTTTATATCTTTTATTTCGAACATCATGAGGTGCATTTTCTCACCTTCTCTGAGTGCTGGAACAATTTGTATCAATTAATAACGTTCGGATAATTTTTGGAATTTGTCATCATATTTTTTCTTTAAATCATTAACAACTGTAGCTATTTGTTTTTGATTTCTCATGGAAACTTTCTCATTTTTCTCAATACTATTAAAGTAATTTTTATATAATTTTTCGTCATCAGAATCAAGCGCTCCGAAAAGTATTTTCGATATTTTTCCTCCAACAATTATCAAGCCTCTTTTAATTCTAACTTTTTCATTCAATAGTTCTTCCAGACTCTTGATATTTATTAAATTTGATTCTTGAAAGATTTTTGAAAAACCTAATTGTTGTTTTTTTATTCTGTTAATTTCCTCTTGGTACTTTAAGATTAAACTTTCAATTTTTTCTTAATTGATATGATAGATTAATTGTATATTTCTTTTTGTAACATAAGCTTTGCCTAATAATATTGGCAATACATTGCTTTCTAATGGTATTGCTTCAAAAGAAGATATTATTATTGTTTGAATAAATACGATTATGGTGGTAAAGATATTCATCTTGAACCTGAAAATAATAATAAACAATTATAATTTACCTATGTTTTCCTTTCCTCTCGTTGCTTCATTATTTTCTTATGATAAACATGTTTATTTTTATTATCCTCAATACGATGTGAATCAACTTCATGTACATCAATTTTCTTATATACCGGGTCTAATTTTCTAGTTATAGGACTTTCAATATATTCGGGGTTTTCATTAATAGTAGGATCCTTAGTAGCTTCCCTCTTCTTATTCAATTTTTCTAATTGTTCAATATTTTTCTCTCTTTTCTCTTTTAATTTTTCAGAAATTTCTTCAAGATTTTCTACATAATTCTCAATATAATCTTGAATTGTTTCTGTATGAGATTTTTCAATTGGTAGTGAATAATTCAAATCTGCTTTTATAATTTGCATAGCAGTCATTTCTAAACTAGAATGGTATGAATTATTATAACTCAAAATAGCCTGTGATAATTTATTTTGAAATGTTGAATTTTTATGTTGTAACGTCCTTAATTGTTCAATTAATGTAGAATGAAATCTTTCTACTAGAGCATTTGAATTCGGATTAAAATTTGTTATGTAAATTTCTATCCGATGAATCCAACAAAAATCTTGGACCACACTATTTTTTAATTCTATTCCATTATCGCATGTAATTTTATTTGGAATACCATAATGACCGAAATAAGTTATTGATTTGTCCACAATTTCTGTTCCAAACTTTTGGAGTAATAAATAACATTGTCCTAGCCTCGAAAACGAGTCATTTATACTTAAACAATAATTTTGTCCGAATCTTATAGTATCACAATAAATATGAGATAAAAGTTTCGCTCCTATTGGATTTGGTTTGAAATTTGATTTTATAGGTGTACGTTCATATTTACTTTTTTGGCAAATCTCACATGAGTTAATATAGTTATGGACATCTTTATCAATTTTAGGCCAATAATATTTACGTTTTAAACTGAGTAAATTTTCTGTTAATCCACGATGAATAGTCTTTGTTTCATTATACTGTTGTATCCTGAAAGTTTGTTCTTTCTGATCTTCAACATCTTCTAGAAATGTCTTTGCAATTTTGAAATTTAAAGTTTTGTGATCGAATTTTTTCTGTAATATTGTTATAAATGGTTTTTCTAATTCTTGAGATATAAATTATATCCCATAAGGTTTCTGTGGCTGAACAAATTCCTTAATGAACTGAAATATGTCATTTTCAATGGATTTAACATCAACTCTTAACCTGAGTTTGTCTCCAAATAATTTTATTTTTGTAACATCGAAGTTTGAAGCTTTTTTCAATATTATTTGTAAAGAGAAAGCATTTTCACATCTCCCTGTGTAAGGAATTTCTAAAATTGGATTTTCCGCGCTACTATGAACAGTTATGTCACTGTGAATAATAATGTTTTTATTTCTCAGTTCGCTTAGATCTTTATTATCTAAATTTGGTAGTTCATTATCAGGTTCTCCTAATAGATCGATAAATTCTTTCAATTCGTCATCTGAGATATGATTAATTATGGAGAGTGAATCTTCTTCAATTGGATTCATTTCAACTTTTTCTATGTAATTTAAATCTTCATTAAAATTTTCATTTTGTATGTAATAAATATCAACATTGATCTGATTCTTTAAAAATGTATTTTATCATATTAAATATAATTGTCCATTCCAATTTATCTAATCTGCATGCTATCCTGGGAATAGCTAAATATTTATCATCGTTAAATTCACATAATTTTTTCAGATTAATAAGAGTTTCGAATACCGTTTCATAGGTTGGTTTATCATAATAAAATTCTTTAGTTATTAAATATTAAATATTTCGGTTTTCAATTCTTATTGATACTTTTTCGCCAACAGTTTTATTTTGAGATTTTAATTTGTTTACATTTCCAAATTTACTTTTGAATTGTGATGCAATACCCTTACTCATTTCTAAATCTTTTGATATACAATGAGCTAAAGCATATTTGTTCGGGCAACTAAACATATTTCCTTCTTCTTCCTTAATATTAGAAGGTTTTGATAATTATCGATTTTTAAAAATTTTTCGTAATTAATTTCATTATTTTCCTCTATCCTCATTCTGTTGAGAGCATCTGCGTTATTTAATAATGTTTTTCTGTATTTTATTTCATAATCAAATTCTTCTAATTTCATTCGCCATCTCATTAAACGTGAATTAGGTTCTCCAAGAGAAAATAACCAAACAAGAGGTTTGTGGTCTGTATAACTTGTAAATTTACTTCCATAAAGGTATGGGCGAAATATAGAACAACCGTGTAAAATAGAGAGACATTCTTTTTCAATTACGCTATAGTTAATTTCAGCTTTATTCAATGTCCTACTGCAAAAAGCTACAGGTAGATCATTTGGTACTTGACCTTGTGATAAAACTGCACCGACAGCAAATCATGATGCGTCCGTGGTTGAATTAAACGATTTGTTGAAATCTGGATATCTTAATATAGGGTGATTCATCAAATTATTCTTACACAATTGAAATGCTTCTATGTATTTGGGATCGTCAATATTTATTTTTGCATCTTTCTTCAAACATAATTTCAAAGGTTTTGTGATTTTTGCAAAGTTAGGAATGAATTTTTTGTAATATTCTACTAGACCAAGAAATGATTTAATTTCTTTTTGAGTCTTAGGGATAGGAAAGCATGAAATGGCTTTCAATTCATTCGAATTCAGTTTAATACCTTTCGTGGTTATCACATGTCCTAAAAATTCGATTTCTTCTTCAAACAAATAACATTTATCTAACTGAATCTTCAAAATTATCCATTCTAAGTGTTTTCAAGATGTTATGAATATCTGCCAAATGTTGTTCGATCGTTTTCAAAAAAATAACTGCATCGTCCATATGCACGTAACAACATTTACCTATAAAATTTTTTAATACATTATTCATTAATCTTTGGAATGTTGCTGGCGCGTTTTTTAAACCATAGGGCATTCTTATAAATTCATAATGCCCGTTATCAACAGAAAAATCTGTTTTCTCAATGGATTCTTCATCTAATTCGATTTGATGAAATCCGGATTCAATATCTAGTGTAATAAAATATTTTTTATTTCCTAATTTATCCAAAATAGCTTCAATTTGGGAAGAGGCTATTTGTCATCAATAGTTTTATAGTTTAGTTTTCTGTAATCAATTGCCATTCGCCATTTCTTTTTTCCTGACAAATCTTGTTTTTTCGGTACTAAGACTACCGGAAATGTCCAAGGAGAACAACTATGTCGAATGATTTTTTTTTTTAGCATATCATTTACTTGTCTTTGTATTTTTCCACGTTGACATTCGGGATATCTATAAATTTTAGAATGTACAGGAACTTCGTCTACCGTTCGAATTTTGTGTTTCATTTGATATGAAAAATTTAAAGGTTGTCCAGGTAATTGCAATGCATCGATATTTTTTTCAAAAATTTTCATAAATTGAGTAGAAATTTTGGGTTCCAAATGAGAAAGATCAATTCACACTTAGTTCAACCTCAAAATTCAGTAAGTAAACACGTGTGTTGTAGCATTCAAGATCTTCAAAAGAAGCATTTTTTACATGATTACAATTACGCTGATGAAGGAACAAAGAAGTTCCGAAAGCTTGGTTATATGAATAAAGAGTAAACACCAGAATCTCTGTTATCGGTCGACATCCCTTATCTCACGATGATAGATCACCTCCTTCTGTGCCTCATCAATCACAGGCCGAGCTTTTTAGTGTTCTCCAGCAGAGGTGTTTCAACCAGGCCATTGGTGGTGATAATAAGTGGAAGAATTGTCGTACAGGTAAGTCTATTAATCTCTGTTTCAGTTCGAAGGCAAGATCATATTATTTCACTATCTTCTCGATATATGCCTTCTCGATGTTGTCATCAGCTGGAACTGTTATGTCTGCAATCGTTACTTTCCTTTGTGTCTTTTCGAAAAGTACAATGTCCGGACGATTATGCGGAATTGAACTGTTCATTACAAGTGGATGGTCCCAATAGAGTTTCTCCTGTTCATTCTCCAGTATTTCCTTAGGTAAGTACTTATTGTGAATTTGTGGTAGGAAATTGTGAGGAAAATAATAACACATGTAGCCTCGTCGACGCTTGAACAAAAGACTGACTTAATTCAGCTACAGAAAGAAAAGGGATTGACAAATGTCATGTAGTCACAGAGTAGTGAAGACATATAGATAGTGCTACAGGGGTGAACTTGAAATTTTTCAGTTACAATATTTCAACAATTCCACTGAACTTGACAAATTTCAAGTTCTCAAACCTAAATCTAAACAAAATTTTCTATGTTTTGTCGAACACAATGCCTTAGTTAATATATCTGCTGGCATTTCATTTGTGGGTAAATATTTCAGATCACACAATTTATTTGAGATAGCTTCTCTGATAAAATGGTACCGAACATCAATATATTTCGATCTTTTGTGAACCAAAGTATTTTCAGCTAGTCTCTGTGCACTTTGATTGTCATTAAAAATAGTCATACAATTATAAGATCCTAACAGTTCACTTACAATATTCTTCAAATATATAGCTCCTTTTGAAGCATCAGAAATGGCCATGTATTCGGCCTCGGTACTACTTAAGGCTACAGTAGACTGCTTCTTACATTCCCATGAAACAGCACCACCTGCCCATTCAAAAATAAAACCTGTCAATACTGTTTCCTGCAAAATCTGCATCAGCATATCCTACCAAATCTAAATCATCATAACTATATTCTAATTACAAGGTTTTTGTACCCTTTAGGTATCTCAAAATTCTTTTGGCACATTTCCAATGTAATTCTGTGTAAGCATTATTAAAATGACTGAGAAAATTTACAGTAAAAGTGATGTCAGATCTCGTCAATATAGACAAAAACATAAGACTACCTAGTAATTGACTATAAGGAAAATCCTTTCTACAATTTTCTGGGCATGTTTTATCGAAACATAGGTTATTTTCAATTGGTGTGCTTACTGCTTTGCAATCGATCATATTGAATCTCGCTAGTATGGTATCAATATACTGTTCTTGATCTAATCTTATGATTTTGTTCTCCCTATCTACTCTGACCCTCATGCCTAAACAGTGTTTCAGTTCACCTAAATCTTTAATTTTAAATTTTGCAGCTAACTGCTTCTTCAAACTTTGTGTTTCCTTTATAGAGTCAGAAAAGACAAATAAATCGTCTACATAGAGCGCAATTATGGTGATGAAACCGTTTTCCTCCTTTACAAATAGACATGGTGCGTATTTTCTCTTTATATATTTCAAATTTAACAAAACTTTTTCAACTTCTATATAGCATGCCCTAGAAGACTGCTTCAACCCATAAATTGCTTTATTCAATCTCAAAACTTGATTTCAATTTTTGGAATTTTTGTGATTGAAACCTTCTGGGATTTCCATGAATACTTCTTCATCCAGTTAACCGTTTAAAAAAGCTGTTACTACATCTAAATGTTGAACGTCCAAGTTTAGTTTAACTGCCAACGGAAACAATAATCTTAATGTTGAATACTTGACTACTGGAGAAAAAGTTTCATCGAAATCAATACCTGGTCTCTGATCGAAACCTTTCGCGACCAATTGCTCTGTAGGTAATAAGTCCTTCACTATTAACTTTTTCTTTGAAAACCCACTTGCACTTTACAGGCCTTTGACCTTTCGGAAGGTCTACTAACTACCACGCACGGTTTTCACTGAAACACTTTAATTCATCATTGACTGCTTTCATCCACTGGTCCCGATTTGGTCCAGCAAGTGCTTCTTCCATTGAAGTTGGAACTCCCACTGAAAATATACTTCCTCCATGTGAGCTCTCTTGTTCTCCTAGACTGAAGTACGTAATGAAGTCATCGAAATTCTTGGGTTTTCTGATTCGTTCAGATCTTCTGGTGATTTCTAGACTGCTGTCGTTTTCTTTCTCGGAAATATGTTCTGAATTGCCATCTTCTTCATCAACTAGCTCTTTCAATTCCAATGTTGGCTGCGTACAATGTTTGGATTCTTCCTTAGCTATTTCTTCCTTCCAATGGGTTACACCTTCATTTAGGAGATTTTTATATTCGATAATGGGAACATTTCTTTCGGGAATATTTCTTTCGTTCGCTAATACAATAACATCTCTACTAGGGACAATTTGGCCTGTTCTTGTATTATAGAGTCTATAACCTTTTGTTGCATCATGAAATCCAACGAGAATTAACTTTTCTAATTTCTTATCCCATTTTTGCCTTTTTTCTTTTGGGATCTGTACCATTGCATGACTGCCAAATATTCCTATATGGCTAAGATCTGGTTTTCTGCCGAAAAAATTTCATATGGTGTCGTTTGGATGTTAGCAACTGTAGATCTGTTCCTCAGGTAACAGGCAGTGTTTATTGCTTCAGCCCAGAAGCGCTTATCTAAGCCTGCTTCGTACAATAAACATCGAGCTTTTTTTATCAAGGTCCTGTTTAAACTTTCTGAACATCCATTTTGTTCAGGAGTATATGGGTTTGAAGTATGGTGAATTATACCTCGTTCCTTCTGATAATTTTTGAGAATTATATTCATATATTCACCTCCATTATCTGATCTTAAAACCTTGATCTTTCTTTTTGTTTGATTTTTTGTCATCTTTTGGAATTCTTTGAATTTCTCTAGAACTTCGTTCTTTGCTTTCAAAAAATATACATAGGACATACGGCTGTAATCATCCTGGAATTCTACATAATACTTGGAGCCTCCTAATGAAATATTTTCCATGGGTCCTGCTAGATCTGTATGTATTACATCGAGGAGTCCAGTTACTCTAGTATTCGAATTTCCAAATGGAAATCGATGTTGTTTTCCTTCACAACATATTTCACAATTTTCCAGATTAATCTTCACGCCTCCTTTGTAATTAATTCCATCCACTATACCATCTCTCATTTTATTCAAATAGCTTGAATTTATGTGACCTAGCCTTTTGTGCCACAGTTCACTTGATTCTGCTAATCCTGCTAGCGAACATTTATTCGATGTTTGAAGCTTGTAGACACCATTAATTAAATGGGCTTCTGCTACTAGTACCTTTGTTGCATTGAAAATCTTACATTTTTCATTGTCAAACTCAACTGAGTTGCCCTTTTTTAAAAGTTCACTTATTGATAATGGTTTGTAGCTAGTTCTGGAACATACTGCACATTCTTTATTTGTATTTCATGCGATTTTTCGCCAGTTCGTGTGAACATGTCAACTTCACCACTTGATTTCACAAGAATTCTTTTATTATCTGCAACCATAATTTCCTTGATTTGAGGATTTCTTTCATTCAATAACCAATCCTCCTGCAAGTCAAGTGAATGCTCGCTCCTTGAATCTAAAAACCAATCGTTCTGATTAAATTCTGCGGTGAGAAAAGCAACGTTAAATGCACTCTTCGTTTGCTTTTCTTGACTTCTGTTGTCTTGATTATTTTGGGGGCATTTTGACATAAAATGTCCTGCTTGTTTACATTTAAAACATATGATCTCCTTCTGTCGCTTGTCATTTCCGTGTTGACTGTCGTTTCTGTTTCGGTTGTCATTTCTGCGTTGTGATTTGTGGTTACCGTGTTTGCTTTGACAGTCGAACTAGTGTTGCAAACTTCTTGCATGTCTAGTAACTTCGACTTGATGACATCTGTGGTAATTTCGATCCCATTGTGTTCTATGGCCATCACCATAGGTGCAAATTTTTCTGGTAATCCCGCCAAAAGCAATGATCCTACCAATGACGTATCGAGTTCCATTCCTGTACGGGCAAGTTTCTGGGATGTCTCGACAATTTGCGATACGTATTCTGACATTTTTCTAACCTGATTGATATGAGATGACGAAGAAGGGAAATTTTTCTTGAGAATCCTGTGTCAGTAGTTATGAATACTATCTGTCCCTAGTGCAGACCAGTTGTTGTAGAGTTGGTTGTTTCGGTATCTCCTAACCCGTTTGTTATATCGTCTATACGATTTCCTAATGCCTTAATTTTCTCTTTCAGAGTATCGCTTAGTATTATAATCAATTCAATTGAAGGTGTCAGTTTTCTTGACCAATAATATATATGTCCAGTCCACCCCAGCTTTGTATCGATGTTCAATCCAAGGTATGTGTGAAAAATTTTTTGAGACGTTTCAAGAAGAGGTTAGTACTCTAGAAAGACGTGGTTACTGGTTTACTACAAGTCATCTCTGGGTTCGTCTTGGGACTTATTGATCCATGTAGTACTTTTAGGAACATTAGATTCCGGCGATGAAGAATTATATAAAAATTATTTTAGGAATATTGAGAAAATATGAAGAAGAACTTATGAGGAATTAAGAGCAGATTGTGGTGAATGAATTGAAAATAAATTCAATGGTAAATTTCAAACACATTTAGAAAACTATAATTCTTATGATGTCAGAAAAAGCGGATATAAAAAAAATATTCTAGTTGAAATCCAAATTGCTGTGAGTTTTGCGAGATTACATGTTTTTTGGCGCTCTTGTTCACCCGAACAGAGTGCCTATCATTTTGCCCAAATGTCTGTAATTTTGGAATATCGAGCCGAAAATGGTCTCAATCGATTGGGTTCGACTCCCTGATGAAGAATTCGTGGCGAAAGTTGAGTCTGTCCGGCCGGCCGGCCGGCCGTATCCTCTCTAGCATCCAAAAGGAATCAGCTAGAGTTTTCAAATTTTCAGAATAGGTTAATTGTCCAAATGTCTCGGTCAAGTTCGTTATTGGGCCAAATCCGTCGGATGGTTCAGTAGTTATGAGCATCTGAAATTTTGTTTCCTCAATAACTACTAGAATATCCATCCGATCAAGTTGATACTTGGAATGTTATTGAGGGAGGCTGAAACGAAATGGCTTGCAAAATTTCGCAGAAATCGTCACGCTAGAAAATTTTAAAAAAATTCCAAAAAAAAAATTTTTAATACTCAATATCTCCTAAGACTTCATTTAGATTTAAATAAAAATCCGTATATATATTGAATTTACCGATATCTTACTCATCCCCAAATTTCATTGTCGTAGCTTTTCCCCTTCTGAAGATATGATCATTTTTTTCATTTACTCAAGAGAAAAATAGAAATGTCATGAAGTCCGAGCTTTGTCATTGAAAGATTTGCCATCACAGATCGATATTCATTTGACAACTTGCGGACCTAGATATCAGTGTCAGTTGGCGTAATATCAATAAAAATTTTCATAGAATTCATAGAGGTAGAATTCGATGTCGATGACGTTGTCAAAATTCAGAAAAGCACAGACGTAATATTAATCAAAAATTTTTTATCATAGAGAAAGAATTTGATGGCGTTGTCAAAACTCAGAAAAGCAATGACGTAAGTTTTTAGGAGAAGCATAGAACAAAATTTGGTGAAAATTATGAGTAGTTATTTTCAAATTGAGATAAAGGTTTGTTTATTCATTAGGCTTTCATATTTAGATCACATTGTCCCATAGTACGGAAAAAGACTATTGTTCACCCGATCAGAGAGCTTATAGATTTGTTAAGGTTTGAATATTCACTCGCAAGTAGCTCAACAAGAGTGCCAAAGCAATCTGACCTCACGTCAGTGCTTTCTAAATTTTCATGAATCTATTCGGCCGTATACAGAATTAGTTCAGAATATTACCATCATACCTAAACCATTTGAAAGACTATTATCGATTATGTCATATTTAAGTTATTTTCAATAACAAAGTCATCCTTCTTCTAATATCTGTTCCAACAATTCATGATGAAAATTTCAATCCCTACAAGTTCAATAACTTCACTCAAAACAATTTAATCTTACCATATTCCGAACCATAAATGCTCTCACAAAACGAGGAATCAAAATGGCCGACAAGTCAGCGCCACTTCATAGAAGATTTCCTGTGCGACCAAGATTCTCCTAATAAACCTCCAAAATGCTTGACGAACATTCTATAGGAACTAATGGAAAATTGTTCGAAATTATCTGTAGCCCCAACAGTCAATCTTAAACTTTTGGAAGATGGAAATATTCTTTCCACAAATAATTTGGAAATTGAAGAAAACGGAATATCATTCCGTTCCTAAAACTACAATTTTACGATCAAAATGTTTATTAGTAATAATCAAAAAAAGAAAATCACCCAATTACTACAATCGATGAAGAAAAACATATTATTTTGTCTAAAATAAATACTTTCAAGAAAGAAAAATTCAAAATAGAAGATCTCAAGTAGGAATATTCCAAAGAAGAGGACGTCAGTGGAATCAACGTTCCAGACATAAAATTAGAATAAATCGAAGAAATGGAGATTCTGATTCTATGTGCATCCACATCTGAACACCTTTCCAGCAAATAACTCCTTTCACGGGGTCAATACGAGGAGCAAAAATCAACGTACCATACCATACCATAGCAAGAACTACGCTCAACAAGGAATAGACTACTGGGGCCCTAAAATTTATAATAGGCTACCTGACGATGTCAAACAATTGTGAGGACGGAGATTCAAAAAGGGTGTTCGAAATATACTTCTGCAAAATACAATTTATAATATTCAACAATTCATTCAAAATTAATAATTAAAATCAATATTTTTTGGCAAGGCATGTAAATTTTTGATGCTGACAATAAATGTTATGTTATGTTATTGCTATGGATCTTCACAATTACTACCAAATGTGATCTTGTTCCTATGGATAGGTGTAGAACATTCGCAAAGTCGACACTTTCTGTGCCCCCCTACGATCCCCGTAAGTTTAGGATGCCATGTATGCTGTGGGAGTGACTTTTTGTCACCAATATAAACAAATGAATTGAATTTGATACAATGTTTTGTTCAAAATTGAATTTTTTCATCGTAATCCGCGCAATATTTCGATCGCACTCGAGGATTTCAATGTCAAACTTTGCTTTCTCGGTTTGGTGTTTTCACATCAGTGTTACGTCAACTATGTCGAACTATGTTATGATAAAAATTTATTTCTGTTTTTCACAGTTTGAATGTAACTTCGTTCGGAAATTGCCTATACTTCTGCCAATCCGTACAATTTTTTGTAAAATCGGCCATTTGTACTGATCGTCTGTCTTCTTCATCATTTGTTTCATTTCATTATTAAAACAAGCAATCGTAGGCTTTGAACTCTTTATCATTTCAACTTTCTGAAACATTCTGTCACCTGATTCAATGAAATTTTGAGTCAGCACATTCAGATCGACACCAGTTATCCCAACAACTCTCTCTAAGCTCACTCTGGAATTCATCTGAATTATAATTAATATAATTATGATAATTTTTATACGAACGTATAATATTTGGATTTCACAGTTTTCTGTTTGAATTTTCCTATATCTATTGTTATAATAGAGTGATCCGAAATATTTGGTGTTGAGTGCACAAAACGACGATATTTGCAAAATTTGTAACAAATTAGTCACTAAGCCATACACTATCTTCTGTAATTCTAGTAAAGTCTTTCATTATCTGTCTGAAACCAGTATGTTATTCTAGCATTTATCTGAGAAAATGATGACTTTCCATAATGTCAATTATAATCTCCTAAACATCTTATATAACCATTGTATAATGAGCATTACTCCAAAAATTCCTCAAGAAAATTGAATAATTGTGGTACCCGAAGAGATGTAGAATGTAGATTTAAATTAGTTAGCAAGAGTTTGACATTGTTGACATGCAACTCGACGGCAATGAGTCATCAATAATTTTCCTTACTAATATTAAATTCTATATCATAATATCACCATACCTCAGTAATAATGATACACCTCTAGTTCTCTTATTGTGAGACCTGCAGTTCACAAAATTGTACCCATCAATGATCATCTTACTCTCTTTCACATCTTCGGTAATATGCGTTTCACTTATGCAAATAATTTCCGGTGTCCACTGCTAATTGAGTTCATTATTTCATTTTATTGTTCATAAATCCTTGGCAATTAAAATACACAATATTATACGTACTGAGTTGCTATAAATGCCCATAGTTAATTTTCTTTGTTATGGTTTCAACAATTCTCAAATGACATGATCAGGTGATGTCAAAATCTGTGTAATCTACATTTGAACTTACTTTTACTACATTTTTACAAAGACTTGGGTTATTGACAGATGGAGATGTCCTTAAAGTTGAGGAAGAAACAAGAGATAAACACCGATGCTCCCTTTGGCATGAGTTGAGATATGGAAGGTTGACGGCTTCTAGAGCTTATGAATTCAGTCATTGTCGAAGTACTCATGGAACTCTGATTGCCTCAATAATGAGAGGTAAAATGCCAGATACATCGGCCATGAAACGTGGTAGAATGTAACAGATTGATGTCAGGCAAACCGTCAGTACAAGACTAGGAAAACAAATAAAAATGTGGCTTAATGCTGGGCAAAGAATATCCAATAATTGCAGGATCACCAGATGTGATACTTGAGGATAACATCATAGAAATTAAATGAATGCAAGGACTTCAGAAAATTATGTTCAAAATGGAAAACCTACACAAAAGTATTTTGCGCAGAAGCAAGTGCAAATGTAACTGATGTTGGCTCAGGTAACTTCTGTGTAGCTGATTGTGACTACAGCATTAACAAAAATGTTCATGTTATAAGTGTCGCATTTGAAGATAATTAAGTATCAAATTTTATAAAAGTATTGGTCACTTCATGGAAAGAGAAGATATACCCATTATTATACCAAAGTATTAATGCATAAATAAATTAACCGAATATTGTCATAGTGAAATAGTTTTATTTGATTAAAGAATTTTGTAAATTTATGAAACCACTAGCAATGGTAATAACATCATCAAGTTCTTTGACTAGATTATTATTAGCACATGCATGTGGCCTTATCATATTAAATTCTCTCACGCGTAGAAGGACTCTCTCAATAAGTATTCTTAAACTAGCAATTTGGTCGGTTTCCCTTGCCTCAGTTTTTGAAAGCTTAGTCCCAGTTGACACACTCGGAGGTCGCACTAGTCTTACTCCAATCTTAAGTAAATAAATAAGTAAATTCAATTCCCTATCAGCCATAACGAACATATCTGGTTGCAATCATTTTACAAAATCACATGATTTAACCAAACATGTATCCCAGATTCTTCGTCCATAACCCGGTGATATATAATTGACCAGACCATTTGGTGTACAGGATACCAAATACTTTTTAAATTCCGACCATAAAAGTGATTGATTTGAAGCCATTGATGTTTTTTGTATTTCAATCTCCAGACAATCAATAATGCAACTAACGTAATGATATTTTTGCTTAAAAGCCATGGGTTAATTAGAATATATGGCATCTTCATTTAATTTAACAATGAAAGGTCGTTTGACACTAGCTAATACAGGAATGTTTTTCAAAAATATCTTACTGGCATTGGTTGGAGACATTTCGAAGTCATCAGCAATCTCTCTGAATGGGTTCAGACCATATAATATAAGTAGGTCTTCTATTTTAATCGCAAAAGCTGTTTTTCCGCAGAAACGCACATTGAAGTCACTCGCAATTATGACATTTTGATACAATTTATTCGAAACATACTCAAGAGTTTCATCGAACTTTTCCAAAAACAGATCAAAGTCACCTCGTGGGGGTCTATATACGCATATATAACATGTGTTTGTAGGCATCTCCAATACCGAACACATTTCAATATTCATCTCTTACGACAGTTTATTTATTTCAGGTTATTTCGTTGTTTCGACATCATCCCTTGATAGTATAAGGCTGCCACCATGTCGAAAGTTTTTACGACTGACTACACTCGCAATCCTATAGTTTTTGATATTGAGAATTTTCAATTGATCATCAGACATGCAGTGCTCTGTTAAGCATACTAGCTTAGTATTCAATACAAAATCTATTTGGTCAAATTTGTTTCCGAGGCTCTGGATATTTATATTCAATATCACGTCAGTTTTTGGAACTTTCACTCGTCTACCCATCAGTACCGCGTCATCAGCGCTTTCCTCCATTTGTCTCCCGAAAAAATCGGAAACGCCTAATCACCACCCCAATTGGCCAGTTTTCAGGCTTATAAAGATCCTCCGACATGGACAAATCCGCACCAATTTTGAACGATACTGTAGTCACGGTATCTCGTCTTGGAAGTTTCTCTATAACAAACTCCCTCCCAGAAAATTTTTCTTTAATAGGATCCTCAATATGAGATTCCCGTACGTCTTCGCTTATATGTTCCACATAAAGCCACATTCGTTTCGGCACCACAGCAAAAATGGAAGACTCGACACATTCCGAATCAAGCGTTGACTGAAAAAACACGTGTGTTAGAACCATGGGTTCCACTAAACAAATTTGCGTTTTGTGTAACAGAAACGCATTAACTAATATAATTAAATGTACAAATTGTGAGAGTATTCATCATCGCGCGTGTTGTGAGAAACGTAATATCTCTTGTGATGCCGGCAAAGAAAATTTTATGTGCTGTAATTGTGACGATCAACATGGTAACGAAATCAATTCGAATGACGACATTGAGGTGATGAAAATTGAAATAAAATTTTTGATGAAACAATTAGAAGACAAGAAACAGATTATCCAAAGACAATCGCAACTAATTAATGATAAATAATTAATTATAAAGTTGTTATATGAGAGGAATAATGGTGCAAATCGAATAAAACATGTAAACACATCCAAAAAAGCAGATGACGGAGATGATTAATATTTTTCTCTGGTGGATGATTCAAACAGTAACGCAACCCAGAGCAGTAATTGCTGGCCTGACGGAGCCTATGTTTCGAAGAAACAGACGAAGGAATAGTGCATTCTGCATATCCTGATAGTAAATTAAAACCATCTATAAATGTTGATGACAATGTAAATTTGATACATTTGAACATACAAAGTATAAGAAATAAGATCAATGATTTAGAGGGTATAATCTATGCTCAGCCACAAGGCTGTCTAAAACCGAGTCTCAGGGGTTTTGCATGGAAGGTTGGTACATGGGACATGCATGCTGACGACTGGGTTCAAGACAAGGGGGTTCAATGATTCTGGTGAAAACCCTTTGAGCTGTTCGGAGTGTTCTACTGTAATGGATATACGAGAGCAATCTATAGAGGTGCACTGTGAGGTGTCTGCTCTCAAACTTCAGAAGAGTGGTATAATTATTATATGTGTCTATTCAGCACCATCTAGTGACTTTTATATTTTTGTTTCCAACTTGGAGTGTATTCTTGAATTTATTGCTGTTAACAGGGACAGGATAATTGCCACGGAGCTCAGATTTTAATTGTTTAAAACTAGGAATCTTGTTTCTAGGAGACGGCTGTTCTCGGAGAGAGGGTCGAGGTTAATTTGAAATAAGTGAAAATTAAAATATATTTATTAAAGGGCGCAACGTGATTTGAACTCTTCTATATGTTGAGCAAAATATGTCGAAGAAGACGGACGGTATGAATGTCGATATGCGTGTTTATCCCCACAAATGTGGTGGATGCAAAAACTCAATAGTTAAAAGTGGATTGAAATGTGAAATTTGTTCCAAGGTGTTTCATCGTAGTTGTGCTTTGAAAATCAAAAAGTGCTGTGATGAAGAACTTTCAACGTTTTTCGATTTGAAATCTGATGTAGAGGAATACCCGGATAGTGTTAATCTCGAACCCGAGGTGCAAATTACATTGAACTCCTCTAATTATGACTTATTGCTTAAAATAATTCAGGAATTGGAGGATAAAAATCGTTTGCTTGAAGAAAATTCAAGATTGTTGAAATACAAAATATTAAGATTGGAAAATGATTCTCGAGTATGTAACAAATGTGAAAATGTGATTACTCAAACTCGTAACGAAAAAATTATCAAATCTGATAAGATAACTGTAAACACCGGCACCGTTGAGATTCCTGATGTTTTGGATCCTCGTAGCTATGCGTGTGCCGCAACTGTCGCTCCTGCGACGCCTGGGGTCTTAGAACCGGGTGGTTATGCGAGTGCCGAAACTGTTGATCCTGCGCCGGCTATAAATGTGAGTGGGAGAGCTGATCCAGTGCCTAATGCCGGTTACACTGTTAGTAAACCGAACCAGCGTAAACATAAACTGTTCACAATCGATCAGGTTAATGAAGCAGTTCATAAAGCTCAATCAAGGATATTGGATAACAAAATTGCCGTCAATGATCATTCGGGGTATAACACCGATGGTGAATGGAAACCCGTCAAAACCAGAAAAACTAACAGGAAGTCAAGTCAGGCCATAGTGGTTGGAAAGTGCAGTCATTCACCTGCTGTTCAAGGCGTTGAAAAATTAAAAGCCCTTCATGTATCTAGGCTGAATCCAACTTCTTCTGTAGCTGATCTTGAAAACTTTCTTTCGAAAAAATTCACCTATGTGAAATGTGAACTTCTCAAGTCACGTAACCCTGAGGTCTATGCATCCTTCAAGGTTCTTGTACCACACAGCGAACTTGATAAAGTCAAAGATCCTGCAAATTGGCCAAATAATGAAAGTGTTCATTATTTTTTCCCAAGTCGAAAGAAAATTCCCGAAAAATAGAAGACTCTCGACCATTTAAATCCTTCATGTCAACGTTCAGTGCTTATCAAACAAATGGAACGATCTGGAGCTTATGTTCGAGATTGGACGCCCTTTGATTGCTATTGTGGTGGAGCACTGGTGCAATAGCGAAAAACTTCAATATATGTCTATTCCTTGATATGCCCAGGTAGCCTCGTTTTGTCGTGAAAGTGACGAACATTGGGGTGTTGTTATGTATGCAAGTGCTAGTCTTCAAGTGAAAGATATTGGCATCTCAAAGTTCTCAGTGAAAAGGCAATTTGAATTCTGCGGTGTGACTATTGTTCTTCCGGACGTAAAGGTATGTGTTTTAAGTGCTCATAGGGTTCCCGACAGTGATTTTACTCTCTTTCTCGATAGAATGTCGTTTGTTCTACAGCGATGTATTGGGACGGCCGATGTTTTGTTTCTTTGTGGCGACCTGAACGTTAACTATTTGAATAATACATGTACTCGTAAGCATCTACTTGATGATCTATTGTGTTGTTTTGATTTGAGAGTCACCTCTCGAGAACCTACTAGAGTTTTCACCAATGTAAACAATGTAACATCTTCATCTAAAATAGACTACATTCTTACTAATGCAAGTTTGGAATGTAAAACTAAGGTATTTGAGGGTCACTTTGGTGATCACAAAGTTTTTGTTTTGGAATATCTTTTGAAGAAAAATATTAATACTGAATTTAATCATCATCAGGCGTCAACCAGAAGTGTAACGCCCCAGTCACTGACTAATTTGTTTAATTATATATCAAATGTATCTTTTGATCGTATGTATTCGTATACGACTATTGATGATTGTTTTACAGAATTTTTCAATATTGTAAATTACTGTTTAGAGAAAACATGCCCTATGAGGCAGTCTAATTGTAAGGTCAACAACAATAATAATTGGATTAATGGGGAGGTTATTGAAGCCAGCAAAATGTTAAAAAATTTAGGATGGTTGAAAAAAAATTTGAACAACCAAAATTCTTGTGAAATTTATAGGAGGGCTAAAATTGATTTCAGGAAATTACTCAAAGAAACTAAGATGAATTATTATCGAGATATGTTAAATAATTCATCTAATAAGAACAAAACTGTATGGGATATTGTGAATAGGGAAACAGGACGGAAAAAAATTTCTCGACAGAGCGTCTCGCTCAAACATAATGGAAAACTATATTCCGATCCCTCCGAGATTGTTGATATGTTTGCTGAGTAGTTTTGCTCTATTGCACAAGAAAGTTTGAGAAATCATTTCGGTAGTGCACCTTCACTTGCATGTACTACCTCTCTATTATCATCGAATACCTTTTTTTTCTTCCCAGTAGTTGGAGAGGAGGTCATTGACACGGTCATATCTTTAAATAACAAAAAAAGTACTGGTGTAGATAACATTTCTGTTGAGGTATTGAAAGCCATTGTGAACGTCGTTGCTGATCATTTCGCACATATTATAAATTTATCCATTAACACTGGCAAATTTCCTTCATTTCTTAAATCGGCTTCAGTCATTCCTCTATTGAAGAAAAACGATCCTTGCAATATTGCAAACTATCGTCCCATTTCGATTCTTAGCGTATTCTCTAAGATTTTCGAGAAAATCGTATACCATAGAATGATGTCATTTCTGAGCCGGTTCAAAATCATAACAAGCTGCCAACACGGCTTTCGTCAGGGTAGGTCCACTGAAACAACGGCTTTTTTATTTGTTGACTTCGTGCATTTGAGTGCATTTGATGTACTGTCGCCGGAATTCTTGGAGAGTAAGCTCTACAACCTGGGTTTTCGTGGGGTTTTTTTGGAATAGATCAGGAGTTTCATTGTTGATCGTACTCTCAATGTAAAAATTGGACATTTTTCATCTTATAAGGCTAAAGTGTTTCTGGGGGTTCCACAAGGCTCTGTTTTGGGACCGCTATTGTTTCTTCTCTTCATAAATGATCTACCAGAGCATATCATTCCCAGTTTGCTAGTGAATTTGATTATATTCGCTGATGACACATCTATCGTTGTCTCAGCACAGAGTACTGAGAGGCTCATGGCGTTGTGTAATGAGCTAATTAGTAGGTTTGAGAATTGGTGTCGCTCTAATGGTCTGATACTCAATTTAGATAAAACGGAATATTTATACTTCCGTGTAAGAAACTCACCTGGGGATCAACTTACAGTTGTATGTTTGGGAAACCAGATAAAATCTAGTGAGTCTGTTAAATTTTTGGGAGTTCACTTGGACTGCTCACTTAGATGGGTTCGGCAGGTTGATGGAGTCTGCAAGAGGTTGGGTAGCTCATTTTATGCAATTGGCAGGGTGAGGGATTCGCTTCCTTTCAATTCTTTGATGAGTATTCATTATAGTCTGGTGTACAGTACTTTATGTTATAATGTTTTGCTTTTAATTTTGATCTCAGAATCCTGGATAATCGGAACTGGTAGCAATTTGGTCGGTTCTTGTAGGGTCGTCTGAAGAAACCTGGCAGCTGAATACTCCAAAATTAGTTCTTCATGAACTCACAAAGCACGAATAAAAATCGGTCGACGAAAAATTCAAGTTGTTTCAAATGTATAAAAGAAGACGACGAAGAAGAAAAGGAAGAAGAAGGCCTTCTGCAAATAAACAACACAGAGTGAGACTTTCTGTTAATTCTTTAATGAAAATGTTTTGCTTCAAATGTAACTATCAAACTAACATGATGGAGTGCAGGCCTCTAATGAAGTTTCCCAAAAGTGGCAATAATCGGACAAATCAGTCGTGAGAAATCACAGGAAGGTACAGCAAAACGATTATGTGATTTCAGAACCAAAATTCAGGTAGCTTCAAATACCTCTGGATCGTAATCCGTCTCAAAACGATTTTATACGAAATAACAACAAAGTGACCTCAGCAGTAATTTCAGGCATAGTGAAAGAATATTTGAAAAATCTCACATATGTGTTCCTTATTGCGGGCGTTAAAAGAGGATCGAAGCAATGCATTACACACGAGAATCGCGAACGCAAAAATGGTTATTAAAATTTATAACCGTGACATAATATTATGTGGAAACTTTAATGTTAAATTTATTATCAATTCTGGGGATGATTTTGTTTTAGATAAAGAAGCAAAGAAGGTTACTGACCTTTTGACATCTTTTGGTTTCAGGCAAAAAATTTTTGAACCAACCAGGTATAATAATTGCCTGGACAATGTTTTTACTAATTTTGAAGTTGATAGTGAACATGCAGGAGTATTGAAGAGGGAAATCTCAGATCACAATGC
The DNA here is from genome assembly GCA_030674115.1 of Micraspis discolor. Lineage (NCBI taxonomy): Eukaryota > Metazoa > Arthropoda > Insecta > Coleoptera > Coccinellidae > Micraspis > Micraspis discolor. The sequence continues at coordinate 224,998 of JARTUT010002205.1, forward strand.
ACAGGTTTCCCGGGTGAGCACTTCGGGTGTACAGGTGAATTATAGACATAATATTATAAGACCTCTCACATTGACAGGATTCAATACAATGCATGGTGAATTTGCAGGTGTTAGTTGGGATTTCATTGATTCATTCTGACATTAATTGTAATGAATGTTTCGAGAGATTTCATCAACACATTGTGGACGCTTTCATCAGATCCATTCCAGAGAAAAAAATGAGATTAAAGCTCTCATATAATCAGGGGGGAAATTGGTTCACCCAGGAACATCGCAAAATGCGTGAACAGCTTCTTACCATTCGTGATCTATATCGTAAATATAAAACCGATAATCTACTCTTTTTAAAGCAGAAATTAACTAGGGAATACAGAAAAGCAAAAAAGCATGCTAAAACATCTTATTATGATAAAATGTTAATTGGTTCATAAAATAAATCTAAAACTGCGTGGATAATAGTTAACGATCATATAAAGAAAAAAACCAGTATGCCTGCTACATTGGACATTAGACCGGACGAGTTCAATGAGCTTTTCTCTTCTGTGGCCGAAAAGATAATGAGCAATTTGCCTTCATGCAGCATAAACTTTGAGGATTCGTTCAAAAAATTTATTCCACCAGATTTAAAGTTCAAATTCTCAGAGGTGGGTTCATTGAGGTTCGATATATAGTTGAGAATCTGAAAAATAGTAGATCTACTAATTATTTTAGTCTCTCAGTACGAATCATCAAATCTAATATAAATTTATTTATAATACCCTTCACCAAATTAGTAAACAATTGTTTATTAACTGGAACTTTTCCAAAATGTGTGAAGGTGTCAAAGAGTACCTATATTTAATAAAGGTGATAGAGGAGACAAGAACAATTATAGACCTTTTTCTCGTAATTGCAAAAATTTTATCCAAGCAGGTAGTAAAATACTTTGAAGATAATGCATTATTTTCAAGAAATCAGTTCAGTTACAGAAAGGGGAAAAATACAGTGGAGGCAATTGTAAGTTTCGTGAATTATGCAGTTGAGTGTTTGGTGGAGGGTAAACATTGTTTGGCATCTTTCATAGACTTGACGAAGGCGTTCGACTGCGTTTCCCGTGATTGTTTAAGCTAAAAAGATATGGCTTCGATACAGTAGCATTACAACTAATTCATTCATTTCTGAATGAGAGAAGTCAGGTGGTTGATGTGGATGGAGTATATTCAGATTTGAAGGAAATGACTATGGGTGAACCCAAAGGCTCTAATATAGGACCGATACGTTTGTTAATTTATGTTAACGATTTATCTGATTATGTCCCGGAAGCAGCAACTACTCAATTTGTGGATGACACGACCCTGGAGTTTGGGTCCTCAGAGCTTGATAGTTTGCGAGGTCTGTCGGTGGGGGCGCTGTCTAGGGCTTTCGACTGGTTTACGGCTAACGGTCTTAGCATGAACGAGGATAAGACTCGGTCCTTGACCCTAAGTTTGCGAATAAGAGGAGATTTCGAGTCTGTAAAGTTTCTTGGGGTTTATCTTGATGCTTCACTTACCTGGGGGGCTCATGTGGATGATCTGACATCTGCACTCAGGAAAAACATTTTTGCATTGAGGGCACTCTCATTTTCTTTATCTGAGGACGTACTTGTTATGGTTTATTTTCCTATAGTTGAATCTAGGCTCAGGTATGCAGTGTTATTATGGGGCAACTGTGCAGGGAGTGAGGCTGTTTTCAGGTTGCAGAGACGTGCAATCAGAATTTTGAGTAGAGTTGGTTATCGCGAATGCTGCTGACATGTGTTCAGAAGACTGGGTATACTTACTTCCCATCTTTATTCATACTTGAAAATTTACTTCACATTCACGCTAATAAGGAGAATTGCAGGCAGATGTGCACGATCATAATACAAGGAATAAATGGTTAATAAGAAAAGATTTCAAAAGATTAAAGAAGTCTCAAAATAGTCCTGATCTTTGTGCTACATAACTGTACAATAAACTGCATAACGAATTGAAAAATCTAACTTCTACCAAGTTCAAAACTAGAATGAAAGAAATATTGGTAGATAATGTATTCTATACGATAGATGAATTCTATATGCTCTGGTAACCACGAAAAATGTAACCTACTCTTCGATTTGCATCTACATATATATATGAGATAATTTTAAATGTATTGTACCGATTTATTTATGATCTTAGCTGATTTTATCTTCAGATTTCATTTATACTTGAATTGTAAATGAATATTTACGGTTGTATATTATTATGTGATGTTTTTACCGCATAGTCTGTTTGAAAATGTGTATATGTAAATAGTGTTTTTTCTCAAATCTCATTATTTTTATTTAAAAAAGTTATGTTATATGTCGTGTTAAATTGTAGTTTATATTTTATGTTGCCTTGACCTGTTAAAGCAATTCTTCTAAATGCGTTAAACACCAATAAGCTCTCTCTCTCTCTCTCTCTCACACACGTTCCTGATACTCCATTCACTTTCTCACGCTGTCTATTTCTCTCTCGTCTACCATTTGAAATCCACGATCTTGTATTTTCATAATCGACAGCATCAACCACGCAAGTGGTATTCTGAATAGTACAGGTTTTTGCCTCTTTGACCTTGGGTAGTTCAAGGTCTGTAGACACTGTAGCCGGTGGTCTTGACCCACCAGGAGATTTGTTCGTACCCTCTATTATACATTTATCATCTATTTTAACGGGTTTCACTATTTCTTCTATGAAAGAAAGGCGGCGTCAACAGATTTTGTTGATATTGAGACGGGGGAGTTATTACAGACTTTAATTATACTAGTAAGCCCGTAGATCAATAAGCCCTTAGATCAATATAGGCCAGTAGATCCATAAGTTAGTAGTTCAATAAGCCCATAGATCAATATAGATCTTAGATGAATGAGGCCCATAGATCAATAAGGCGCACAGAAACACGAAACACGGCAAAGAAACCCGTTGAAAGCAAAGAAACACGAAAGAACGCAAAGAAACACGGAAGAAAGCAAGGAAACACGAAAGAAAGCGGAGAAACACGAAAGAACGCGAGAAAACATTAAAAGACCTTGAGAAACACGAAAAACACAAAAGAACGTGAAAAAACACGAAAGGACCCGAAGAAACACGAAAGAACGCGAAAAAACACGAAAGAACGCAAAAAGCCCAAAGGAACCCGAAAAAACCGATGGAACGCAAACATCAACCGTTGAAAGCGAAAAGACACGAAAGTACTGGAAAAAACACGAAAGAACCCGAGAAAACAGAAAAGGACCCGAAGAAACACGAAAGAAATACGAAAGATTGCAAAAATCCTAAAGGAACCCAAAAAAAACCCAAAGGAACGCAGAAAATCTGTTAAAAGAGAAAAAACATGAAAGAACTGGAAGAAACACGAAGAAACGCAAAAAATACAAAAGAACCCGAAGAAACACGAAAGAACACGAAGAAACACAAAAAAAATCGTAAAAGGAACCCGAAGGAACGCAAAAATACCTGTAGAAAGCAAAAATAGATTAAAGAACTGGAAGAAATACGAAAGAACCCGATGGAACACGAAAGAACGAGAAAAACACGAATGAAGCCGAAGTAACACGCATTACATCAAGCGGTCTTAGATGGAAATATACAGCGCCACCCCAGCCCAATCTAGCATATCTTAGTCGTGATTCAATTAAAGAATAGTATAAGATTTTCAAGTATGGTAAATCCTAAATAGTTCTCAGGTACTTAAAACGATACAAGAGTGGTCTCAATGTCCTTGTAGTATTATTAATGTGGGCATCCCATCTTAAATGAGAATCAATAGTGATGCCCAGGTACCTGTAAGATTGCGTTACGTTTAATTTGATTTCTCCGTGAGTATTTTTTATTGTTAAGTGATTATATTCAGGGTTGCCCTTTATGTTATTTGAGAAAGGCATAAAGAATGATTTTTGTATAATTCACTGTTAATACTTTATGACTGAAATAATCAAATATTTTAGACAGGTCTTTTTCCGCTGTATTTTTCAGACTCTCCCACGTATCATTTGTAAATAAAATAGTAGTATCGTCCTCAAAACTTAATAAATTACCAGAAATCTGTGAGGTTAGAATATTATTGAGATATATTGTAACTAGTAAGCGGATAGATCAATAGGCCCGTAGATCCATAGGCCAGTAGTTCAATAGGCCAGTAGTTCAATTGGCCCATGGTTCAATATAGACCATAGATCAATGTAGACCATAGATCAATAGGGCCCATACATCAATGAAGCGCGCAGAAATACTAAACACGTCAAAAAACCCGATGAAAGCGAAAAAACATGAAAGTACTGGAAAAAACACAAAAAAACGCGAAAAACACGGAAGAATCCGATAAAAGACGAAAGAAACCGAAGTTACACGAAAGAAACCGAAATTACACGAAACAACGCGAGAAAACACGAAAGAACACCAAGTAACACAAAAAATCTAAAGGAACCTGAAAAAAACCCGAAACACAAAAGTACTTGTAAATTGCACACCCCGTATATCACCCGGTCGTAAACTCAATGTAAATTGCACACCCTGTTTGACATTTTATCGAAATCAGTTCCCATTCGCGAGAAAACTTGAAGGAAAATGCATATGAGACACTCAGTATACAATTGATTAGCAGTGAAAAAAAAACCAAAAGAATATCGTTCCATCTATTCGAGTTCAGTAATTACCACGAAGGAAGTATCAAAATTATTTTATGGAGCTCCTATATAACACCCCGTATATGTTTCGAAAATAATTTTTCCGTAAAAAAACCCGAAGAAACACAAAAAAATTGAAAAAACTTGAGAGCGCCCAAAAAAACAGAAGAACTTGTAGAGTGCTCACCCCGTATATCACCTGATCGCAAATTCATTGTAAATCGCACACCCTGTATGACATCATACCGAAATCAGCTCCCATTCGCGAGAAAACATGAAGAAAAATGCATATGGGACACCCCGTATATAATTGATTCGCAGTGGGTGCTTTCATCATAAAAAACAAACCGAAAGAATATCGTTTATAACTTTAACGTTTCAAGTTCAGTGCATTCCACCAAGAAAAAACCCGACCAAATACGAAAAAACGCGGAAAACATGATAGAACCCGAAGTAACACGAAAAACGAAAAAAATCCAAAGAAACACAAAAATCAACGAAAGCGCGCAAAAACACTCGAAGGTAAGCTTGAAACCCCGAGGGAGCACAAAAAACCGAAAGCGTGCAAAAAATAATGAAAGAACTTTCAAATTGCACACCCTGTATATCAATCGATCGCGAAATCATTGTTAATGGCACATCCTGTATGAGATTTCATTGAATTTAGCTCCCTTACGCGGAAAAGCACGAAAGCTAGAAAAAAACTCTGTTGAATGTCAGCGCTACTCAGATCTGACACACTGTATATGAATCGAATATATTTTATCGAATTCAGAACCAAAACACACCGAAGAAACACAAAAAACTCGAATTTGCGCGAAAAAAATCAAATTAACTTGTGAATTGAGCACCTCGTATATCACATGATCGCAAATTCATTGTAAATCGTTCACCCTGTATGACAATTTATCGAAATGAGATCCCACTCTATAATTGGTTCGCAGTGGGTGCTTTTTCCATAAAAAATTCAGACGGAAGATCTCTCGTAGAAAGAATCTGGTGCAAATCAGTGCTTTCAAAGGGCACAGCCTGTATAGCGATTTTTTCGAATGCTCATCCTGTATAGCGAATCATCGCGATCTGTGTGCATTCTTCAAGGACGAAAATGAATTCGCGCGAAAATCGACTGGAAAATGACGATTTTCAAACGCATATTTGAGGTGTTTTTCTTTCGATTCGTGAACCGCGGGTGCTGTCTAGAGATTCGGAATCTCCTGTAGATTCTTAATCGAGCACTTGGAAGGCCTGAAAAATCTTCCACCGCCCATATCGAGCGAAAAATTGATGCCGTATTTTCAAATTTGGAGCTCGCGTTCGGCTATCATCGGAATCGTATAAGAAACTATGACACTACTCCTCGAATTATCGAGAAAATAGCCGAATTTGGAATGAAGAATTCGTGGCCTTATCTCGCTACTTGGATATGAAAATTGGTACCCAGAGATGGGGAATTTCCTCAAGTTTCATTTTCTACCGCCGAAAATGCGTTTGGAGGCTCGTAGCGCCCGCACGGAGCGAAAGCATCATAGGGGTTTTTGACGTTTCTCGGTACTCGCGGGTCGAAAAATTGCCGTTTTATATGCATAATTTTCGTATAAATTTCGAGGAGCTCCGCGGCCCGTACCGGTACCACATTATGGGGAATGTCTTTTTCTTGAAAAAGCGACCTATCTCGGCCTGCGAGACGGCCCCGTTCGTTCGTGAGATCTTCCCCTTTGGGGACACTTTTGGCGATTTCGCGAAAATCGCCGATTTCGCGAAAATTTCGGGCACTTTAAGAGCGCCCGGGGGGGGATTTCGGGGTCGCTTCTCCTAGAACAGGATACGCCTTTTCGATTTGTCTTAAGATTGCCTCTCGAGCGGCCCTGCGGGCCGCTCGGAAAGCGTCGCTTTCCGGGTCCCTGACGGGACCACCTGTCGAAATTTTTTCTGGTTCACGATCTTATTTTTATATTATATAGAATAGTACCGGACCCAAGACAGTTCCCTGTGGTAACCCAAAACTAACCACTGCTTCATCACTTAGGATCTTGTTTATCTTAACTACTTGTCTGCGGTTTGATAAATAATCTGCAAAAAGATCATTAGACGCCCCCCGTACCCTCGCATCCTCCATGGCGCACAACATCTGCATATGGTCTACAGCAGAGACAACCGAGACGGTCAACTCCATGCCAATTTTTGTCCGATGTTAAGGATTATGTTGTGTCACTGTCTGTTCCATCTCAACTAGCATAAGTCTATCTTAGTCCCACTTTTTGAACCTATTTTCAGATGTCGTTGTATACATTGACTGGATGATTGAAAATATTTATATGCAATATAAATAAAAAGAAGAAAATTTTCGCATAGACCTAACCTACAAATATTAAATCTTGTATTGAAGACATTTGGCATGGTTCTTTAAATTCCAACCACCAACGTCTACAGTTGTAATTTGAGAAAAAGTGAGTTTATATTTACTCAAAGAGATGGGTGATAATCATTGTATTATATGCGGTGCTGTCGAAGGACGAAGTCAATAATTTATTTTGTTTTCTTTCCAATCCTGAGCGGTAAGAATAAAAGTTATATTTATTTCATCTGATGCTTGCTTTGGATGGAAAGTATATTATTTAAGTTAAAAATTTATTTTGTAGGATGAATTTGTGGAAGAATGCTCTTGGTCTTCGTTCTAGTGCTGTGATAAGAAAACGTCATAGATTTTGTGATGGACATTTTAGTGAAAATTCTTTTACAAATTCAAGTTACAAGTTTACAAATACAAGTTGAACAGACATGTTATTCCAGAGTTTTTTCCGTTGCTTATGTGTCAGGATTCATTCTGAAGGGCCTTGAAAGACACATAAGCTGTTCCTTATGCTACCAGATAACCATTTCATCTAACTCAGATCCTCACAATTTATACATTTCATTCAAAGAATGGTCGGATCAAAGATCTGTTTTAATTTACCCTAGTGAAAAATTCACAGTTGCTGTAGGATGTGGAATCACGATGCTGGAGGAATATTGAAAAGACCATCCCTCCTATCCTAAAATAACAAAATAAGCCCTTCAGATACTTGGATCTGACGTTGTATTTGAGGACTTGGGTTTTTCGGAACACAGGGATCGCATAAAGGATATAACGACTTCTGAGATCTGTAGGATTGGCATTCCTTGGTGGTGCAAAAAAAAATCAGAAGAAATTGAATCCGAAGCTAAAAAAACAGCATTTGAAAAAAAACGCGCCATTTTTGATTTATTTTTTATTTCAGCAGTCTGTTTTGTTAATTCAACCTTTGTTCAGTTCCATGTAAAGTCCACTTCTTGTTGAAAGTTTATCATAAATCACTCCAGCCATATCTCAAATTTGTATTGCTAGTTTTTCCCCAACATCCACATTCTTCATTATTTGTTATCTGAAGCACCCTTGTTATTTTTCGCATCAGTTTATGTTTATTTTCTGTACAACAGTTTTCATCAATTCGAGAGCATAGAATAGATAAAATGTTCATATTATTCAATAAAAAGAGCTGTAATCTATAATGTGTTATAAATATTTTTTATTTTCAAGATGAAAATATCGATATGTAATTTTAAAAATGTATTTTGCGAACATAATGAAAAAATTTTCATCTTTGATATTGCAAATGTTTGCCTAAATCATTTGCTATCCATTCAAATTTCCCGCCATTCTTTCACCGGCACTGATGTCAGCGCCGTCTGACAACAGCCCCATTTTTCGGAGAGAGATAGAAAATTAAATCGGACACGAATTTAGTTCGGAGTTGACCGTCTCGGTTATCTCTGGTCTACAGTGTCAAAGGCCTTAGCAAGATCCAGGAACACGCACAGGACAGATCTATTAACTTCTAAGCATTTAGTAACTCCATCAACTAACTTAGCGACAGCATCTCCCGTATACAAACCTTCTCTGAAGCCATATTGTTTCTCAGACAGAACTTTATTTTCATCGAGAAACCAATTTTCGCCTGAAAACTTATTCGAATATTTTAGCCAAAGTTGTAATTAGTGAGATTGGTCTATAATTATTTATATCTTTTGCATCCCCTCTTTTATAGATGGTCGTGATCATAGCTTTTTTAACGCGGAACTTTATTCGAAACAAAAATCGTATTGATTAAATGACATAATGGTGATGCTATAATATCAGCGGTTTTCTTAAAAATTTGCGATTTCAAACAGTCAAAACCTGGAGCTTTCCTGTCTTTGAGAGAGTTTATGACTGTTTTAAGTTCTTTTTCATTTGTAGGAGAAATGAAGAAAGTGTTTGTATTTATTCTAAAGAAGGTGGAAGTGTATTGGGTTTTTTAATTTTATCTGCGTATGTCTTTCCTACTTTACTAAAATAATTGTTGAAAGCGTCAGCCATTAGTTTAGGCGTATCATATATCTCATTACTAGTTGTACAAATCTGTGTGATTTCCTTTTCGGTTTTACTATTATTGATTTTTTTTACTACTTTCCATAGATTTTTGTTTTTGTTTTTATTTATATGTATTTGTTTTTTATAATACTGAAATTTAGCTTGCCTAACCACTTTATTTAAATGCTTTTCATAATTACAGTATTCCAAATTCTTTTGTTCATTATTAGGTTTTAGTTTATACTGACGATATAACCTGTTTTTTTGGACTATCGAATTCACAATACCCTGAGTTATCCATTCGCTACGTTTAATTTGGGATTTTTTTATTTTTTTTACTGTTATATGTTTTGTAATGCTAGATTTTAATATCCTGGTAATCATATTTGCCAGCATGGCATGGCATGGCAATGAAACATTTGTTTCATTGTAGTATTTTGTCCAATTATAGTCATGTAGATCCGACCTTACTTCTTCATAATTTATATAAACAATTTCCTTTTTTTTATAATCTGTTGGTATGTTGCCTGCTTCAGTGAGAAGTCCCAAAATTGTAGCCCCATGATCCGTAACATTGTTTTCAAACACCATGGAAACACAAGAATCCTCATAATTTGGCATATTAGATTTCAAAAATATATGGTCCAAATAGTTTTCGGTACCTCCATGAACCCTTGTGTTTTTGTTTATCATTGAAACGAAGTTATACTCACTTATCAAATTTAGTAATCACCCACAACATTAGAATTATTATTTGTTTTATGTTTATATCACCCAGTAGAATATGACAGAAACTATTTTTAATTTTTTGTACTTTCAGATATGCACTAAGTTCCTCAACAAAAACCTCTTCACTAGCTGAAGGAGTTCTGTATACACAAGTTAACATAATTTGTTCACGATTTTTTAGAGTTATATTTATTTTTAACGCTTTACAGTAAACAATAAAAACAGTTTGAAAGTGTGATCAAACACATCTCTGAGATATACAACCACCCCATCATTTTTAATTAGACCACCATCATTATAAATCATCGTATACCCCGATAAATTAACCAAGTTTGGATCCAATATCGTATAAGACTCAGTATAGGCCAAGCAATCAAATTCACAAGTCATCTGACCCATAATAATTTTAAATTCATCTAAATTTTTATTGAGACTGTTCATATTCTGGTGATAAAGCTTAAAAATGCCCTGTGCTCCCTTTCCCCCCAAATTTTATTTAGTTCAATTATATCATAAATTTCAAGCGTTTCCACTTGTTTCTCATTTATATCTCTAATATAAGTGTCCATAACCAAACACTAAAAATCCGTACAAAAAAAAGAATAATATTTCAAAACAAAAGCGACAATTATAACCCCAGTAAAACGCCCAATGCACTGTCACCCAAAACTACGTGAAAAAAGAAAAAAAAACAAAAGTTTTCAATTGCGAGTCCAAAATCAATACAGAGTTCACTCAAAAAAAAAAAAGATTTTCGGTTTGTGTTTTATCCTAAAATTTATATCAGACATTTTAAACCTTGAAAGACAAAAATAAAAAGAAAACAACCCTTAGTTGAAAATTTTCTGGAAATCGATATCACATGTTACCTTATGGATTTTCTGATTAAAATTCACATAAATTTGGCCGTTATAAGTCCATACATTTTTCACTGATACTTTGTCGATTATCCTGAATAGTAACTTAACTCGAAAAGGTGTAAGATCTTCTCTTATAATTACCCCAGTACCCTTAATAACTTTTTGCTGTTATAAATATAAGGCTTAAGGCTGGAAGTTTTTAATTTCAAGAATATACCTCTCGGTTTAGAATTACCGTCCTTTCGCATTCCAATCCTGTAACACACTTCGACATCTTCATCCTTTAAATTAATTGACATCTTATTATTTAGGAAGGACACAACGGCCATTCGTGTATTCTCCCGATCTCTCTCAGCAAAAAAATCAGTCTCAAATTATTCATTTTCATGTGTTGATTGTAAAAATCCAACTTCGTTTCTATAGTAGCCGCTTTGTTTTCAGTTTCTGTTTTCATATTTTCCACATTTTCCTCCAGAACTGCCATTTCCTTTTCAAATTCCAATGATCTCTTGGTTATAGTCTTTGTTATTGCTTCTAGAACCTTATCAGTAATGGTTTTTATAAACTGTGGATCCTTCATACTGCTGGCCAATATACCATTTATTGCGGATTTCATTTCGTCGCAGGTTTCTCTGGTCAAAACCATTTTTATTCAATTTGTTGTTTCACACTTTGATTAATTATTGATTAGTAGTTAACGTTGCTAACTTTCAAAATTTACGTTTGTATTTAAAACGTACTTTGAACGATTTTGTCAGGAGCTTGCTTTACACACGTCTAGTCGGTATCAACCATAGGCGTACAATGGTGGTATATGGTGTATGATGTTTTTTACAGGCTTGAAAAAGGGCTCTACCCGAAACGTTGCCGAATTATATTTGATTCGCAGTGGGTGCTTTTTCCAAAAAAAAACAAAAGGATATTGATTCAACTCCAGCATCGATTCATCCTCCGTAAATTTTACTAAAGTTGAATAAAAAAATTATTATTATTCGATAAAGCTCTTAAGTTGTGCACATAAATAGAGGCAACTCAATTTCCAGTTCCAGTTGTTCCCGCATAATCCGAGTGGAACGGATTTATTCTGTTATTCTATACAATTGCCGCAAAGTCTGTTTTTAAGACGATTCATCTCGAAACCCATTCGGGTTTCTTCGTGGAAATTGTGACAGAATGGAATAATTCTCGACTTTCAAAACGGAAAATCTCGGTCTTATCTCGCTACCTGGATATGAAAATGGGTTTCTACAGCCAAAAGGGCGTTTAGGGGCTTCTACCGCCCGAACGAAACAGAAATGTCAAGATTACGTTAGATAGAAATTGAGGGAATGGAATTTTACAAACATTATTTTATAAATATGGAACGTTTCTCCGTGATTTCTGAGGCCGTTTGAACTGAATTAAAAGAAAGATTACACTATATGTGTGAAATCCTACCTGCAAAAAGGTTTTTATGAAAATATCCATTGATTACGAATGATGAATATAGGTACTCATATTTTGATATATTTATTTATATAAATAAATACAACTAAGCACGATGAATTTTACACGGTCGTTCCTATGTTTCTTTGTAGAGTGAAAATTGAAATGTAGAACCCGAATAAAGTATTATCTGCTATCTACAAATCCCTACCTGCGAAATATTCATTTTGATTTGTTTATTGTTTGGTTGTGATTACAATACATAAGATTAGAATGTCAACGACAATCGTCATTTCAGAGTAGGAATCGACCAGTGGCGGCTTGTCCTATGAGGCAGGTGAGGCAGTGCCTCATCAAAATTCTGAACCGTATATTTCTTCATTCCCTTTCATCATCACTTTTTCCTCAATATTTTTCCCAATCTTACGTTCCTTGTATATTCATAACAAATCAAATCCTCTTTGAATAAACGGTTGAGGCATGCCTAACGCAGGCTTCTTTGAGTGAATTAGCGTGTCATACTTCGATGACCTACGAGAACGTAATGGAAAACCGTTCTAGGATTAATCCGAGGCTAGCCTCTGCGCGATTTTAGCCGATCTGAGATCGTTTCGTTTCTGCGTAGTGCAGAGGGTTATCTGCGTCGAAGCGATGAGAACATATTTACGGCTTTGAAGGCGGCTTCTCGAGGAATTATAGGCTGGCCTCAGGTTTTTATTCGAGTTAATCGGGAAGCGGGAAATAGAGAAATAGGGTTAGTTTACTTTGTCGTTATTTAATGGTATCGCGTTTGCTGTGTATCGCGTATGAATATAATATTTTTCAGGTGAATTTTTCCTGAAATATAAATCTTTTTTATCGAAAAAGACTACCAGATCGCGAAATGGATTCGGCGGGACCTAGAAATAGCAAATCTTTTGAAATTCCTAGGGAACATATTCGGTGTACTTGTGATATTGTTAATTTTTTTAATAAATAAGCAACATTTTTCGACTCATTCGTATGATGATAAATTATATTTGATCAAGGAAGTTAAGCGACCTGTTCCAGATTTGAGTAAATCTCTAGTGTCTAGTGGTGGGGTCGGTAAATCAAATCGGGGATTCCAAAATACGTGATATGACAAGTACGACTGGCTTACTGGAAGTATTACTTTGAAAAAAATATTTTGTTGGACGTGCATTTTATTGTCAGCAACTAATGGGAATTCCGACAGAGTTTGGTCGAAAAGTGGTTTTAGTGATTTGAAAAATTTATGTCGGGGTCTATCGCTACACAATAAAAGTGCTCAGCATATTTCATCTAATTGTAAGCTTACCGTTATGAAAAAGCAAAAACAAAATATCGCCACAGCAATAGACAATGCGCGTCAAATAGAAATTGAAAATTTCAATGCTAGAGTCAAAGAAAATCGACAAATTCTAAGAAGTTTAATAGATATTACGATGCACCTCTGTATGCAAGAGTTACCTTTTAGGGGGCACGATGAATCGAATGATTTTAAGAAAATGACACCAACAGTAAATCGGTAATTTCTGGTACATCTAAAACCATTCAAAATGAATTAATTGATTCGGTTGCTTTTGTTGTGAATAAACAAATCGAGGGCGAAATTTCACAATCATTGTTTTTTTCTTTGTTGATGAAACCTGACATAAGCTGTCATTCCCAGTTACACAGAATACAGATACAAAATCTCTTCACTTGAGACAACAATACTCGATAAAAACAGGGAAATCTCAGACCTGAAAAAGCAATACAACATGATTCCATCGGTTAACATTGGAGATAATGAATTGCCGGCACATAGTCCACCGGTGAGTACGGGAGATCAAGTTCAAATATGCGATTCTAACAACAGATTTTTCACCACTAAAACCGCAATGCCAACTACAACTAGTAATATATACAATTGCCGCAAAGTCTGTTTTTAAGACGATTCATCTCGAAACCCATTCGGGTTTCTTCGTGGAAATTGTGACAGAATGGAATAATTCTCGACTTTCAAAACGGAAAATCTCGGTCTTATCTCGCTACCTGGATATGAAAATGGGTTTCTACAGCCAAAAGGGCGTTTAGGGGCTTCTACCGCCCGAACGAAACAGAAATGTCAAGATTACGTTAGATAGAAATTGAGGGAATGGAATTTTACAAACATTATTTTATAAATATGGAACGTTTCTCCGTGATTTCTGAGGCCGTTTGAACTGAATTAAAAGAAAGATTACACTATATGTGAGGGAAATCCTACCTGCAAAAAGGTTTTTATGAAAATATCCATTGATTACGAATGATGAATATAGGTACTCATATTTTGATATATTTATTTATATAAATAAATACAACTAAGCACGATGAATTTTACACGGTCGTTCCTATGTTTCTTTGTAGAGTGAAAATTGAAATGTAGAACCCGAATAAAGTATTATCTGCTATCTACAAATCCCTACCTGCGAAATATTCATTTTGATTTGTTTATTGTTTGGTTGTGATTACAATACATAAGATTAGAATGTCAACGACAATCGTCATTTCAGAGTAGGAATCGACCAGTGGCGGCTTGTCCTATGAGGCAGGTGAGGCAGTGCCTCATCAAAAAAATTCTGAACCGTATATTTCTTCATTCCCTTTCATCATCACTTTTTTCCTCAATATTTTTCCCAATCTTACGTTCCTTGTATATTCATAACAAATCAAATCCTCTTTGAATAAACGGTTGGAGGCATGCCTAACGCAGGCTTCTTTGAGTGAATTAGCGTGTCATACTTCGATGACCTACGAGAACGTAATGGAAAACCGTTCTAGGATTAATCCGAGGCTAGCCTCTGCGCGATTTTAGCCGATCTGAGATCGTTTCGTTTCTGCGTAGTGCAGAGGGTTATCTGCGTCGAAGCGATGAGAACATATTTACGGCTTTGAAGGCGGCTTCTCGAGGAATTATAGGCTGGCCTCAGGTTTTTATTCGAGTTAATCGGGAAGCGGGAAATAGAGAAATAGGGTTAGTTTACTTTGTCGTTATTTAATGGTATCGCGTTTGCTGTGTATCGCGTATGAATATAATATTTTTCAGGTGAATTTTTCCTGAAATATAAATCTTTTTATCGAAAAAGACTACCAGATCGCGAAATGGATTCGGCGGGACCTAGAAATAGCAAATCTTTTGAAATTCCTAGGAACATATTCGGTGTACTTGTGATATTGTTAATTTTTTAATAAATAAGCAACATTTTTCGACTCATTCGTATGATGATAAATTATATTTGATCAAGGAAGTTAAGCGACCTGTTCCAGATTTGAGTAAATCTCTAGTGTCTAGTGGTGGGGTCGGTAAATCAAATCGGGGATTCCAAAATACGTGATATGACAAGTACGACTGGCTTACTGGAAGTATTACTTTGAAAAAAATATTTTGTTGGACGTGCATTTTATTGTCAGCAACTAATGGGAATTCCGACAGAGTTTGGTCGAAAAGTGGTTTTAGTGATTTGAAAAATTTATGTCGGGGTCTATCGCTACACAATAAAAGTGCTCAGCATATTTCATCTAATTGTAAGCTTACCGTTATGAAAAAGCAAAAACAAAATATCGCCACAGCAATAGACAATGCGCGTCAAATAGAAATTGAAAATTTCAATGCTAGAGTCAAAGAAAATCGACAAATTCTAAGAAGTTTAATAGATATTACGATGCACCTCTGTATGCAAGAGTTACCTTTTAGGGGGCACGATGAATCGAATGATTTTAAGAAAATGACACCAACAGTAAATCGGTAATTTCTGGTACATCTAAAACCATTCAAAATGAATTAATTGATTCGGTTGCTTTTGTTGTGAATAAACAAATCGAGGGCGAAATTTCACAATCATTGTTTTTTTTCTTTGTTGATGAAACCTGACATAAGCTGTCATTCCCAGTTACACAGAATACAGATACAAAATCTCTTCACTTGAGACAACAATACTCGATAAAAACAGGGAAATCTCAGACCTGAAAAAGCAATACAACATGATTCCATCGGTTAACATTGGAGATAATGAATTGCCGGCACATAGTCCACCGGTGAGTACGGGAGATCAAGTTCAAATATGCGATTCTAACAACAGATTTTTCACCACTAAAACCGCAATGCCAACTACAACTAGTAAAAATGTTACCTCTGATTTATCTGTTGAAGGAGTCAGAATTAGTGCAGATAAAACCTATTCGGAGATTATTAAATCCAATAAGGCATCAAAACAGCAACAGCCAATACAAAGTAAGGGAGATGACTGGACCCTCGTTTCACGGAGGAGAACAACAAAACGAAGTCGTTCTTTAGTAGTCGGGAGTAGCTCCGGTAATACTTCTGTTGAAGGTATTGAAAAATTCAGAGCTTTCCATGTTTCGAATCTGAAACCGGAAACAACAGCTGAAGATCTTCATCGGTTCTTGAAAGGAAATTTCTCGGAGGTGAAATGTGAGAAACTCAAATCTAAATACCCGGAAAGCTATTCTTCGTTCAAAGTCCTCATTCCAAATTCAGAGTATGACAAAGCACTTAATGGAGAGAATTGGCCTAACAAGGCTAGTATTAATCGGTTTTTTCAAATGAGGAAAGCCAACCGTCCACCGGACGAAGTTTTGCAAGGGGATGTGCCACCTCCTCGCATGTAAAAGAAGAACTAACAATACTTCAAATTAACGTACAATGTTTGTCTAATAAACTGGACAATATTGAGGTCCTCTTCAACGAAAAAAACCTGACATTGTTAGCATCGCGGAGCATTGGTGTAGTCCTGAAAGTATTGGATCAATGATTATTCCTGGTTATGTTCAAGCTGACTTTTATTGTCGTCCCAACAGATTACATGGAGGATCTTTAATCTATGTAAGAGAGGAAATACCCACAAAAAAACTGTCGGTGTCAAAATATTCCGAGGAAATGGTGTTTGAAGTGTGTGGAATTATAGTTGAAGTGATGCATTGCAAATATACTATACTTAGTTTATATCGACCTTCATCAGGTAACTTTACCTCATTTCTTGAACAGTTCTCGTACACACTTGATCGTGTTTCCAAATCAGGTGATATTTGACTTGTTTGTGGAGATATGAACATTGATTTTTTTAATATTGAATGTCCAAACAGAACTTTATTCTTAGACTTACTTGAATGCTTTAATTTAAATATTTCATCAGATGCTCCAACAAAAGTATTTACGAATGTTAATGGTCACACGTCCGTTTCCAAGCTTGATTACGTCTTGACTGGTGAAAATTTTCCCAAGTCAATTGTTGAGGTTTTCGAGGCTCACATTGGTGACCACAGAGTTATTTCAGTTAGGTTTCCAGCTGCTTCAATTCGCAAAAATACCAATTCACATAAACTGGTCAGTGATTTGAGCCCTCAAAATCTTGACAATTTTCATAATTTCATCAAATATTGTGACTTTAATTGTATTTATTGTGCTAATTATGTAAACAAATGCTTTGGTACATTCATATCACTTATTGAGAATGGTTTTGAAAGATTTTGCCCATCAATTCCATTTTCTAGTCATATCGAAAACGATAAACTGTGGATCACTCCAGAGATACGTTTGGCAAAACGAAATTTGAATAACCTTCTTTGGTTGCGTAATAATATAAAATGCCAATCCACTTGTGATAATTATAGAAAAGCGAAATCCTCTTATAATTCTCTAATTAAAGAAACTAAATCTAGATATTACAATAACATCATTCAAGTATCTGACAACAGAAACAAAACAGTGTGGAATATCGTGAATACCCAAACTGGCCGAACGGGCAAAAACTTCAAGCCCACCGAATTGATTATAGATGGTACTTCCTATAAAGACCCGAAAAAACTGGCGAGTGTATTTGCTGAATATTTTTCCACAGTAACTATAAGAGCTCTGAACAACTATAATAGCTCAAGCCCATCTAGCGCTTGCGCTACATCTCCCATTGTAAACTGCAATTTCTTTTTTCTGCCGGTCTTAGACTGCGAGGTGATCGATGTAGTTAACACACTGAAAAATAATAAGTGCTCGGGAATTGATAATGTTTCTGCTCGTGTATTGAAAATGATATGTCCTGAAATTGCACCTCATTTATCTCATGTCATTAACTTATCCATAAGTTCAAGCGTGTTCCCAGATCTCTTGAAGAAAGCCATAGTTTTTCCAATTTATAAAAAAAAATTATATACACGATATAGCTAATTACAGACCAATTTCTGTCCTCAGTGTTTTTTCCATAGTTTTCGAACGGATTGTATACAACCGAATGATAAATTTCATAGTCAAGTTTAATCTTTTGGACAGTGCCCAACACGGCTTCAGATCTGGTCGTTCTACCCACACTGCAGCGTTATCTTTCGTTGAGTTCGTGCACGATTGCCTGGACAAGGACTTGTTCGTCGCAGGTCTCTTTTTTGACTTGTCGCGTGCTTTCGACAGCCTCTCCCTCGAATTCCTCATTGATAAATGTTACAACATCGGATTCAAAGGTATATTTCTTACATGGATTCGGAGCTACTTGGAAAATAGAAAAATCCTGGTCAAGGTTGGTGAATGTTACTCTCAAGAAGAGAATATAAATTTGGGTGTCCTCGGTTCTGTACTGGGGCCACTTCTGTTCTTGTTGTTTGTTAATGACCTACCGAGAAATTTGAAGACCATACTTTGTTTGATATCAGGTTACTCAGATTTTCAGCTTATTTCGAGCATAATGAGATTAGTCCTGTTTGCTGATGACACTGCAGTTGTAATTACGGCCAAGACGTTTGAGGAACTACGGAGACTTTGTCAGCTGCTGCTACAGTGTTTTGTAGATTGGTGCCATCAAAACAGCATAATGATCAACATCAGCAAAACTGAATGCATGTATTTCAAAAACAAATATTCAGATCTGAATAAATTAACAATATAGTATGGCATTCTTATAATGTGATAGAGTCTAAGGAGACTACGAGATTTCTGGGAATCTACCTAGACCAGAATCTGAGATGGTGCTCGCATGTACATTATGTCGGCAAGAAAATAAATAGTTCCTTTTATGCCATTAGTCGAGTTAAAAATTTGATTCCCCAACAGTCACTAATAAATGTGTACTACAGTCTGGTGTACAGCTACATCACTTATAATATAATGTTATGGGGTAACTCGACCGATGTTTGTAGAGTGTTCATAGCTCAGAAACGTGTTTTGCGCATGATTTTCAACATATCGCCTAGAACTTCTTGTAGGCCTTATTTCAAAGCTCATAATATTTTAACTGTTGCATCGATCTTCATCTTCAGATGCCTCTTGAATGCTAAAGAGAACGAAAATCGCTTTTCCAAAGTCTCAGTATTTCATGACTACAATACTAGGAATGAAACAATAATGTCATTCCCAAAGCACAGAACGACTAAGTTTGAAATGTCTCCCCTTTATCAATGTGTAAAACTTTTTAACCATCTTCCAAAAAGAATACGATTACTCTGTTACCGAGAGTTTAAGATAACAGTTAAAGACAAACTCTTGGAAAAATGTTATTACTCCGTAAGTGAATATTTTGCTGATAAATTGTAGTTGCAAATTGTTTGACTTGTCCTATACATTTTTAATGTCAAAAAGGATTAATAAATTATTATTATTATTATTACTATTATCAGTCATTTTTCGATATGTAATAGATGACCGACTTGTTGAGCGCTTCATGGGATTTTATGATGTTATTTCTGCGAGTTCTACTGATGATCTATTTCAATTTATCTTTAAAATTCGGAAAATTTTACTTGCGTGCAAAATCAGTGGCTCAAACATACGACGGAGCGAGTGTTATGTGTTAGAACAAATTGGAGGAACACGCATTCTTTCGAATGTGGCAACTCAAGCCGTTCATACAGTTTTCAATAATAGAGATAAGTTACTTGAAACATTTTATTTCATAATCAATAGTAATAGTTGCGATTCTGATCAAAAATCTATAAGGGAAGCAATAGGTTTGAAAAAAATTTTTAGAAGATGCTCGAAACATATTCTTTTTAGAAACGTTTGTATTGATTTTTGATCAAACCGATACCGTTTTTTCTGTTTTACAAAATAGAAATATAGACATTTTAAAGGCGAGAAATTTACTGCAAACAACATTGAATAGAATACATGAACGAGTAACGGCACTTATTTCGATACAATTTATAGAAAACTGAATACCGCAGATTTACATTCGAAACGTCGTGAGAGATTTGAATTTGCAGATAAAGAACAACAGTTGAGACAATATTTTTTTCAAATTTTTCTGGACTTCAAATAGAAGTTAGATTTTGCGACGTTGAAAAACTACATTTCTTCGATCTCTTAAAAAACTCAAATTTTTCAATCAGCTTTTCAAAGATTTGACAACACAATATAATATTTTTGATAAAAATCAACTGAAGAGTGAATTATCTGTTCTATACAGAAACGATCTATTAGAAAATTGTACAAATCCCTATGAAATGTTAAGTTTTTTTCACGATACGGACTTGAAATTTTGTTTGCCGGAACTCTTTAAATTATGATGCCTTGTAATTGTTTTGCCAGTGACAACTGCTTCCACAGAAAGAAGTTTCTCTGCGACGAAAAAGATTAAAAATTATATTAGAAATACAACTGGACAGGTGCAGCTGAGTAATATAGCTAAAATTTCTATCGAAAAAGGATTCATAAAATAACAGGATGAAAATATTTTTATTGACAAGGTTATAGATCATTTCGCTGATCAGAAAATCGTTGAATTCCATTGATTTACAGAAAATTTTAATATTAAGAACTCAATTTAGAATAATTTTCAGAATATACCTTTTTTACACTGCCTTTTTAATTTTATTAATCAGTGTTAATTTTTTTTTAGAGTTTATTTTATTTATTTAGAGTTCATTTCGTTGTTTTGAAAATTTCCAACTTGATCTGATCCAGTTGATGACGAGATATTGTTGATGATGGAGCTCGTGTTGAATGATTGTTTGGGCTATTACCATCAATTGACTTTTGTCAATTGACTTTTTGAAAATTGATAATTTTCAAAAGGTTCCTTACTTTCTCCTTGATAAAGATAGAAGATGTCTATCGAAATGTCGGAAAACATTACATCCACAATAGATGATGGTAATAGCCCAAACAATCATTCAACTTGATCTGATCCGATTTCCTTCATTCCCATCATGCCCATCCCACACCTGGCAGGAATGCTCTACACCTCCACGTTGGTTCTTGCTGTACAGCTGCATAATAATGGTTTTCATATTTTTGAGCAATTTAGTATATCGAAAAATAAGCTCATAATTTATTGGGACAATTAAATTAATGGCTTTTTTTGCTGAATAAAATAAAGTAATATGTATATCTATAAATAATTAGAGGATTCATCAAAAATTCCAAGCATTAGTGAAGAAATTTTTTTTAATATATTTAGTATACAACTGACGAAGTAGAGTTCACTATATAAATTTTGTTCGCCGCGTGAACCCTATATATATATATATATATATATATGACATTATTAAATTATTTTTCATATATGCCTCACCATACTATATTGTCACGAGCCGCCACTGGAATCGACAGGGGTGAAATGAATTGGCTAGGGATTGCAAAACTGGATCTATGCTGGGAAATTTTTTGAATATCATAGATACATATCGTAGACTGTTAAACTATAAGAGAATACCTCACCAGGGCTCTTACGAATCCTACGATTTCAAAATATTATACGAGATATGGGTTAATATTGTAATTGGAATGATCTGACAGAGTTCTGTGAACGTCGGACGTGACTGATGATCTGGAAATTTGTGTTTGAGCCGAAGTAAGCTATTTTCAACAATTAATTCAAAATATTTTGACTTGCGATTGGGTGATATGAATAGCCCTATCCAAACGTTCGATTCTCGGGGAAGACACATATGAAAACGGCTTTTCCTGATCGCGTCAGTGGAAAAAGCCTTTTTCAATTTTACCGGACCATCTTTCGCGAAAATCCGGGAAATCGGTGTTTTGGATAAATTTTTTTGAAAATGTTAGCGTTGCCGTAAAGGCATGTGAAATGCACCTAACGAAAGGCCGTCTTGAGAGTTTAAGTTTTAAAATGGATTATACCACTGCACAGCGAGTGGAAATAATTTCAATTTTTTTGCGAATAACGAATGTGCAAGAAGAACCACTGATTTGTTTAACAAGAGAAATGAGGACCATAAAGTAAGTCACACTCACGACCTGGACTTGGTCAGAGAGTTTAAAGCGATGGGCTCCTTTGTTAATTTGAAAAAAAATTGAATCGTGTCCTAAAAGATGATATGCACACAGGAATTTAAGGAAATTTCGTCGATAATCCTACTTCAAGTACAAGAAAAATCGAAAAAAAACCGGGGTTTCTCGTACCATCAGTAGAAGGATACATAAAAATTAAAAAGTTCCATCCAAGATGAAATGAACGAAAATGACTTCGATCGCCAATTACAATTTTTCTAATCAATGGGTGATATGATGAGTAATAATCCGGAATTCCTTTTTAATATCTGTTTCTCTGATGATTACTCTTTTTATTTGAAAGGATCTGTAAATCGCCATAATTGTCGACATTGGTCTGATACCAACCCAAGAATATTTGGAGAGATTCACACTCAATATCCTGCTCGTTTCCCTGATCTGTCACCCCTGGATTATTTTTCATGGGGACATTTGAAAAATAAAATTTATGCAAAGGAGTCTGCAATCTTTGATAACACCGGACATGCTAAGGAATGTGAGGAATCGCTGCGAGGAACTGCTGTATATATGTATGGGGAAAGCCCATTTTGAGGATTCATTTAATTGATGTATTCATCATTATGTCAATTCATTTTTTCATTGTCCCTAATTCTATGAAGGGAACAGTTTTTTCATTCAATTATATATTTATAGCCCTGCATCAAGCTTGCCCAAGTATTTTTTCGTTTGCTCAACCCAAAGGTCAAGCATTGGGGTATGAGTGTATGGATTGATTTACTAGTTATGCTGTTCAATAGTTATGTGATCAAAGAAAAAAAGTAATACGCTCATACTGGTAATTGAATTACCTATTCAACAAAACTACTCGAGTGACTGACGAGAAATTGTTGATGATGAAACTCGAATAGAATTATTCTTTGAGAAATAAGAATCATCTATTATTGTTCTTTTAACCAAATTTTCAATAGACATTTTCTGTCGTTTTCAAGGTAAAATTAGCTTTTACATAAGCTTTTGATTTCACTACAGTTTTCAACTTAAATAAATAACTTGTATTAAACAATGATAAAATTTGAAAACTTTTGCGAATTCAAAAGCTTTTGTAAAAGCTAATTCTACTTTGAAAACGACAGAAGATGTGTGTTGAAAGATCAACCCAGCACTTGTGATCTACTACTCTTGGTCTGCTTTATTGGACTAGGCCTGGTAGCGACCAGATTGAACTTGCGCAAGCAAAACAGGACGTGGCCATCGATACGAAATCCGAAATTGAAGTCAGGAAGACTTTCTCAATATTCTTAACTTATTCCGCTAGTCTGCAATCCTTGCTTCGTCCACTAGGCAGGTCATATAAACCTTAAATTACCAAATGTGACCACATATATATTTAAGAAGCAAATGTGTTTTTAATTGCTTCCTGCTGCAATGGCACTGAGCAGAATTCATATTTCCCGTATATCTTTATTCTTTGGAAAAGTATTATAAGTCTACGTGGTTACACCGATAAATACCTGTTAAGATGATAACAGGTGTTTACGATATCGAAATTGATATTTTGTTGTAGTTGTTCATTCGCACTGATGATTCTTCAATTGTTCTCAAATCTCGAATTTTACGTAATAAAATATTCTTCGCAAATGGTCTGTGTTTGAATTTCATTTTATTATTTATTTTATTAAGACTTATTCAAACATATCAGCGCATGCACTTGACCCCCACTTTCCCTGTCAAGTGCAGGCTCCGAAAGTAAACACATTTTTAAGGAATCCCAAAACTCTCTCTGTCAAGTTAAGACATATAAAAGTTGTTCGCTCACAAAATAAAAATCATCGAATAAATATAAGAAGACCTCGTCCATCTCTCTCAAGTCTGCAGTTTATTGTAACTGGAAAGAAAAAATAAACTTTCAAAAGTAAATACGCTTTTATGTGCGGAAACGAAAATCCCCCACTTTCCCTGTCAAGTGCAGGCGCCGAAAGTAAACACATTTTTAAGGAATCCCAAAACTCTCTCTGTCAAGTTAAGACAGATAAAAGTTGTTCGCTCACAAAATAAAAATCATCGAATAAATATAAGAAGACCTCGTCCATCTCTCTCAAGTCTGCAGTTTATTGTAACTGAGAAGAAAGAATAAACTTTCAAAAGTAAATACGCATTTATGTGCGGAAACAAAAATCCGTAACATAAAAATTTACATACAGCTAACACGAAGAAATTTACTCTTTTACAGTTAAATGTCCAGTCCTTAACAAATAAATTAGATATAATTGAATTACTACTCACTAAAAAGATCCCGATGCTGTGAGCGTCGTCGAACATTGGTGCAATTCTGATAATATGAAATGGAGGATCGATGATATATGGAAGAAGAAAATTCTGCGTCTCGGCTTTCTTCGTTGAAATGCTGTTTGAGGTATGTGGAGTTATTGTTGTGGTAAATAATGTGAGGTTAGGTATCATAAGTGTATATCGTCCTTGCAGAGAGAATTTTGAAATATTTCTAAACCAACTGTCAGCTACTTTGGATTATTGGTCGGGGTTTGTCGATGTTATTCTTGTGTGCGGTGACCGAACATTGATAATTTGAACACTGACTGTAATGAACGAAAATAATTTACTGATTAAATCGAATGTTTCCAATTACGAATTTCATCACTAGAACCTACTCGAGTGTTCACTGATAGAACTGGATGTACATCCATTTCCAAAGTGGATTGATTACATCCTAACTAACACTGATTCATCTTATTTCACTGTACAAAATTTTGAGCCATACATAGAATTTGATATCAATTCCCACTGCCCATTAAAGTCTTTTAGAAATTTGAACCAATAAAATCTGAATAATTTTGTTTTTCACTAGTCAAATTATGATTTTCACGATGTAAATGAGAATGCAGAAATCGATAAGTGTTTTGAAGCATTTATTTCCATAATACATAACATCTTTGAATCCTGCTGTCCCGTGATGACTCCGGTTACCAACTGCAATAGTCGAGATCGATGCAAGGGTTTGCTCACAAAAAAAATTGTACTTGCTAAACAACAACTAACGCTTCTTCATTGGTTACATTCACATTTCAAAAGCGTTGATACTTTCAAAATGTACAAAGAAGCCAGGTCATCTTATATTTTGATGTTGACGGATTCCAAGCAAAAATTTTATAGTCAGCTGATCAGTACATCTGATAACAAGAATAGAACAGTTTTGTCTTTGGTGAACACTTCAACTGGCGAGTCGATTCAATTGAGCTGGATGTGGACGGTGTCCTGCACGTTGATAATAAAGAGTTAGTAGAGATTTTGCTGAATAGTTCTCAACTATAACTGCTTCTTCACTCGAAAAATATAAGGACTCTCTCTCTACTTCATGCATTACCTCGGGTTTGTGCAACCACCTTTCATCTCTGCACGGGTTTTGAAATTGATCAGCTCTATAGTTTGTCCCCACTTCGCTTATTGCATTAATGCATATGTCAGTGCTGGATTGTTTCCAGCTATCCTCAGAAAGTCTATAGTCATTCCAATTCCTAAAAACAAGAACACATCCAATATTGCAAACTACCGACCGATTTCCATTTTGAGCATGTTTTCTAAAGTTTTCGAAAGAGTTGCTTTAGATAGAATGATCAGATACTTGGATAGGTTCAATTTGCTCGCCTCTGCTCAACATGTAGTTCGACCTGGTCATTCGACACAGTCTGAATCAGTCCATTTCGTCAATTACATATACGAGAGTTTTGATAGTGGTTTCATGTAGCAGGACTTTTCTTCGACCTTTCAAGGGCTTTCGAAAGTCTATCATTCCAATTTATTTTGGACAAATGCTACAGCTTAGGTTTTCGAGGAGTGTTTTTGAAATGGCTTGGCAGCTACCTTGAGAGTAGGTGCATGCGTGTGAAAGTTGGAGATACGTTCTCTTCAGATCATGGGGTTAACTTGGGTGTGCCACAGGGTTCTGTTCTTAGGCTTATCTTATTTCTCCTCTACATTAATGATCTTCCTGAAATTCTTCAAAGAATGTTCATCAGATCTTTGGACCTCCAGGGAATTTCTGTTGAACTTATTTGTTGACGATGCTGCTGTGTTAGTTTCACCGATGTCTTTAGAGGATCTGCAAATATGTGAATTTCTTTTAAGTAATTTTGTAAATTGATGCCATCACAACAACTTGATGATCAACATCGGAATAACTGAGATAATTTATTTCACGTTGAGCCATAATAACCGGAGATTGATCCTTCGCGCTCATGATCGTGACATTTCCTCTGTAGAGAATGCCAAGTTTCTTGGAGTCCGCCTTGACAGAAATTTGAAATGGTCTGTCCATGTTGATTCGGTATATCGGAAACTAAACAGTTCGGTTTATGCAATAAGTAGGGTGAAAAATGAGATTTCCTCGAATTCTCTCAGGGATATCTATCACAGCCTCGTGTATAGTCATTTTTCATATAACATTCTGCTTTGGGGTAGCTCATCAGATAGTGGTAGAGCTTTCATTCTACAGAAGCGCATTTTGCGCATGATGTACAATATATCCCCGCGTATGTCATGCAGACCTTTGTTTATTGGAAATGGGATTCTTACTTTGTGTTGTATTTTCATCCTGAAATCCCATTTGTATGTAGGAGAACGAATAAAATATCATTCAATTATCCAGCTTTCATGATTACAACACCTGAAGCGAGGGAAAAATATATATCCCCCAGCACAAAACCGCTAAGTACGAGATGTCCCCCTACTTAAAAATGTATCAAACTTTTCAATCATCTACCATTAGGGATAAGATCTCTCAATTATAATAAATTCGAGAAGAAAGTTAAAAGCTTGTTATTAAGTAGATGTTATTACACTGTCAAAGGATGCTATGATGATTGCATCACTGATTAACTGCACCTTTGTTTACTTTTATAAGTTTACTTTTCTGATTTGACCCTATCATGTATTTACATGTCCTACAGGATGAATAAATTAATATTATTAATATTATTATTTTCAATCGTTTTGCCTTGTTACTGATAATAGTCCCCAGTTACGAATCCTCTCCTTTGAAGATTTCCTCAGAAAGAATAGTTTGAAGCAATCCTTCTCTCCTCCTTATCATCCCGCCACTAATGGTGCCGCGGAAAACTTTGTTAGTTCTTTCAAGGACAAATTTAAGAAAATTGTGTTATCAGGAGAAAGTGTAAACGATGCCTTAAATATGTTTTCAATTGATAAATTGATTATTGAACATTCATCAAATAGCTTATCTCCATCAAACTTAATGCTTAACAGAGAATTCAAAATAATATTTTCTTTTTTACGTCATGATAAAAGTATCAAAATTACACAAAAAATTGGAGATAAGGTCAAGGGGTTCTGGTAATATCAATATTCAATTTTATCATATTATTCGCCAACAAGTATAGACATAATCATATTGTTAAAGTTCAAGGTAATATTTAGAAACAATTGCCTCCTGTGACTTATAATGTTAAGACCTTGGATGGTATCTTGCATAAGAGGCATGCTGATCAGATTATTAAATGTAATATTTCTTCCAATGAAGAAAAAACGGAAGAAAATGAAGATAATCAAATATTACGCAGATCAGAAAAAATTAAAAACAAGAATTCAACTGGTTATATCATCAATTGATGATGAAGCGATCTGAGAAATTTCGGAGATTCTACCAAATGTAATGTCTCTACATGCGTTCTTTTTTTTTTGAACTGTTTATTCGATGCCATTTACAGAAGCGATAAATATATTGAAATAAAGCTGTTTCAAATAAAAGAATAATTGAATAGATTCGAATTTGCAATACAGCAATGAATGAAATAATCAAGGTGGCGTTAGTTCGCCCGATAAGAGAGGCGCAAAATATCTCGACAGAGATGTATTTATATTCCTTTTTGCAGAATTAAAAAATACCTTGTTAGTGAATTTTTTTTTCTAATTGGGTAATGTCTCTAATTGCTTCTCATTTAAGAAGTTCTGTAATAGTTATATGTTGACTCAACACTAAAATATATAAAACATGATATGACACTAATCAAAAATCCGGGTTTTGGTACTTTCTGTAGGCTTCCGGGGATAGTAACTATACGTTTCTAGGTTCGTAGTTCCACTAGGACTGCATTTCTGTTGGTAAGGGTGGTACAGTAGGATTGAGTTGAGCTATTTTAGTTGATTCACTAGAATCGCGAGTTTTGTAAAAGAGTTTATTAGCAGAGATAATTGTGACCACAAAGTGTCGTTCATAACATCTGCGGCGATCTTCACGGTAGGTAAGATATGCCGAATATTTGACCGAGCGATGATTTTTTTAGAGAAAAACCCCTATCAAGAAACTTAATGAATTGGAGAGAATATGAGTGAAGAAATATACATATCTCTCCAAAAAATGAAAAAATAAAAGAATTAACGCTGGCGTCAACATCATAAGCTATGATAATCTCCTGTGATTTATTTTTAACCTTGTTTTAAACAAATAATTTAATATTTCCAATTATATTATTATCTCGCTTTTTGCTACCCAGGAAAAATTGTGATTCGCCAAGAAACATTTGTACTAATTTTGATTGTTTGAAATTGATTCTTTGTATTGTTAAAAAGAGTTTTTCACTACGATTTGTAACAACCCTAAATTTAATCAGCAGCCCTTTCATGTTTTCGATGCCTAATAGACAAAACGTACAGAATAATCAACGAAACATAAAAATTGGGGTACTTGGTACTCACCTTATTTTCTCGCAAAAATTTTCACTTTCAGCTAAATATAATACAGATTCAGCAATATGAATGAGATGGTTAATTCAAATGATGGAATTTTTAAAAGATTATAATTACAAATCAGATCTAGCCAGAGAATTTCCATGTACTAATTACAACTTTGAATAGATCGAAAAGATAAGAGAATTCAGAATCGTATTCAGGTATACAGTGCGCGTCGAAATTATAAAACAATTTCATTTTTTCGGAAAGTCAATTTTTGTTTCACCTTTATTAAATTTTATACATTTTTGAAGGATTTTTGTTGCACCTTATGCCATTCTCATCAGCCCTTTAAATTTTTGAATGGGTCATGTGATACTTATTAGGCACGGTCTTTGTATCTTCTTTACAGGCGTGAAGAAATTTCCAAAAAAGCTTTCTGATGAACCCGAGTTTCATACAGTTATTCAAAGCGATCATTTCCAAGAATATCGATATTGAAATCGCCAATTCAAAAATGATCTTTCAATTCCTTTTATTCGAATAGGACTTCAATCCTGCTATAAATTCAAAATTGAGAAGTGCATAGGGTTTATAAACTGTCGATATTTCTAGATTAGTACCATGAGTCAATTTTCTGTATGATAATCAAAAATTACAAAGATTTGTTACAACGAGATATTGCTGTTCTACTAGTTTTTTGTCCTTAAACAAGCACGCAAAACGAAACTTCTATATCTTCTGTTGAGTTCACTCTAATAAGATGAAATTTCATAATGCGCAATATATAATTAACCTCCATGAATATGCTTTGTTTTGTTGGGGTCCGACAAACATCTTATAAGTAGCAAATATTTACAAAAAAATGTTGGTAATATTTGAGCTTGAGGATTCTACCCAAATTTTTCTTTATACGATATTAAAGCGTTTTTTAAGTTTCAAATCGATTGAATGAATATTCAGGAGCTATAGAGGAAACCAAATTTCAGATGCTCATTCATAACTGGTGAACTTTTCGATGGATTTAGCCCAATAACGAACTTGACCGAGATATTGAGATAATTAACCTATTCTGAAAGTATGAAAAATGTAGATCATTTACTTCGAATGATAAGAGTATACGCCGGATTCTTGATTAAGAATTCGAACACAATCGATTGAGACCATTTGTGGTACGAAAATTCTAAAATTAGATTTAGGCAAAATGATAGCACGCTATTTCACTAGCGATTCTTCGGAATCAAATCTTTTGAAACCCTTACAGGACCTTAAGGAGGATGACTCTTCTCCTATAGACAAAGCGGTATATAAAACTTCCTTTGGCTACGGTTTTTGGTAAGACCCGTCAGAATATCAACATCAAATGAACTGAACAAGCACGCAAAAATATCCATCCATTCTTTAGTTCATTTTATGAAGTTCTGTGACCCCCTCTGTCGTATATATATATATATATATATATATATATATATATATACGACCATTTTCGGCTCGATATTCGAATATTACTGACATTTGGGCAAAACATAGCACACTGTTCTACCCCGTTTTTAAACTAGAACTAGCGAGCAAAAACACAAACCATTTTAGGTAGCTTTCACTCGAGAATTTCGTAAATTTCCGCAAGGTAATGGAGCCGGGCCTGCGTTAATTAGGAAAGATAATAATCATTAATAGCTGTAATGAGGTAGTTACTTTATTTTGTACCTGAAACTGAAGGTTGAAGTGAGACATAAAATGTTTCAATGGACTATGATTTGGAGGAAAACGCGCGAGAAACATGAAGTTACGCAACAAATTCTTATCATGCCCGAATCTTTTGAATAACCTTTTATTTCCATTCCACGCAAACAAAATAGTATATTATATACCGCGGGACTGAAGTAGTACATTTAATCCTGAAGGTAAAGTTTATAATATAATTTACCTGAAGGATTAAATGTACTTCAGTCGCAAGGTATATAGGATACTCTTCGTACTTCCGGTATGATTTTATTAATTATTTCAATAATTTCAGTTTTCAGTTTTTTCTCTCTTCAGAACAAAAAATTTTTCGACTTAACTTAATCAGAATCAGGATTTTCTCTCTTCAACTCATTTAATAAACTGTCTTTAAAATAAGTTACCATAGTAACATTGCGTTGTGACAATTATAATTTAGAAACATTGTCATTACTAGTGTCATTGTAAAGAAACATTGTTATTGATAATTATTGGTATCATGGGTGAAGAAGGTGTATCTGATATTGATAAAAGAGCAGCCGAAGTAGGTGAAGAATTGTTACCACCGAAATCTAGAAAACTATACGAGCAGCAGTACGATGCTTTTAAAAAGTGGTGCCGCTTAAAAAATATAAGACAACCTACTGAAAATGCGCTGTTAGTCTACTTAATGATAAATCAAAAGCGGTTTGTGCCTCAACTCTCTGGGCACATTACTCAATGCTGAAATAGGTTATTAACATTAGAGGAGATATTGATATGAGTTAATTTCCAAAATTATTAGCTTTTTTGAAGAGAAGAAATGAGGGATTTAAGCCAAAGAAGTCAAAAATTCTGACGTCTGAGCAGGTAGATCAGTTCTTAAGGGAGGCTCCGGATGATAAATATTTAATGCTTAAGGCTGTACATCACCTTCTTTCTGCCTATACTATTTCAATGCTAATTTACTTCAAGAATAACGCATAAACCGTTTGTCGGATTTCATTCAAAATTCGAGTGAGCATTGGCATGAGTATTTCCTAGTGCGTACCTTCCCAAGTAGCATTTTTCGTTTTATAAAAGTGCGAATACACTCTCCGACACTGCCTTATAAAATTTAAAGTTATATAATGTAAATACAATAAATTTTCCCTGTCCCCTATATATCCTTTATTGGCCTTAAATGATATAATTTATAACTTCCCTGTAAGTGTCGACAAGGACTTATGGTTTTTCCGATAACCATCTGAACACTTTTATAAAT
Organism: Micraspis discolor; assembly: GCA_030674115.1. Classification (NCBI taxonomy): domain Eukaryota; kingdom Metazoa; phylum Arthropoda; class Insecta; order Coleoptera; family Coccinellidae; genus Micraspis; species Micraspis discolor. Next base: position 256,909 of record JARTUT010002205.1, read on the forward strand.
CTATCTATACGACTGTTATAAAACTCCCATATGAAGACGATAGCTTTTCCGTTACTGAAAAAGGCGCGTGGTCTCAAGATTTATAAGTGGCGCGACCACAGATCTGGTAGTTATTTCAATTACCTTTTTGGATGAAAACGCGCATGCGCAACTTTGTCGTATCGTTTCACTCTAATTCAAAGTCAAGTTTTATTCATCTTTATTTATCTGTTGGTTTATTGGTTAGTTGAATTCAGAAACAACAACCGTAATCAAATGCAGTTAGTGGTGATACACGTGATGATCTCAGTTCTCAGGAAGTCTCCCAAGTAACAATAAATACATGAAGATACGTATAGTTGGTTTTATTGAATGCTGCTTACAAGTTAAGATTCCTTATAAGCGTGAAGAAAATCTTGAAGGTAAGTGAGTAAACACTTGCAATTTTTTCTACACTGTATGAAATCGAATTTTACCTCCGAATAACACGTGCGCCCTCGGTATACGTAAGTTTTAAATTTTTTATTGGAAAATATCCAAATCATTTTCAATTATTTTTTTCTAAAATGTAACAATTTTTCAATACAAACACTAAGTTTTGAATAATAGTATCCTAAAAATAACAAAAAATCTATTTTCAATCCAAATTCAACTTTTTTTCTTTGTTCTAAATTTTTCACAAAGCTGAAAGAACACGACATTTTCAATAACAATATGGCCGTGTCGGATATTTAGTAATGCTCAACACTTCGACTCGTATAAATTATTTCACAACCCTAATGTAAATACACTCCCTTTTGGTTCTATAATAATTTTTGACATATTCATAATCACCAGTTTAAGTGATGAAAATTACCGAATAAAAAAAAGGAGGAGCTTTATAAACTTTTAAGTGGTTTACACCACCACCATTCCTGTATTAAACTGATGGTAACTCAGAACACCTTGAAATGACCAGTAGTTCTGACGCATGCGAATTAATTCGGATGCGTGAGAACTACTGGTCATTTGAAGGTGTTGCTCTCTGAATGAAAACATAACCTAATATTCTTGACGCAAGTTCTCACTTACGATATTGTTTACTATTTTCAATAATTGTGTTTAGGTGTGGACATGTCTTTTAAAATTGTTCAAACGGAGGAACCAGGAAGAGATATTCCATGCCTTACAATTGTTCCTGAAGCTTGAGAACAAAATGGCATCCTATTTTGGCCCAAGTCAAGGAATGCAGCGAGTGCAGTCAGAAATCCCCTTTCAAAACCTGATAAAGACTGGAAACAATATCCTTGTGTCAAGAAGAGGGACAGGTTTTTATTATACAAGGCTGCAGAAGAAGAAATGTCTGCAATGCTGTTAAATATGGACAGTGATATTGATATTTCAACAAATTTTCCTGGAAAAAAAGGATTACGTGGAGAGAATTTAAATCTCCTTGCAGAAAAACTGGATAATAGATATAATAAGGTAGAATATTAGTGTGACTTGATTGGCTTTCTTTTAAGGCTTGATTTTACACATTTAACACTGAAAAGATATGATGCTAAACATCCCCTTTCTTTTTCAGCAAAATGTAAAGTACAAAAAAAATACTAACAGAAATATAGTACAAGTTCTAGATGTTGAGATGATTAAACAATGTGAGAACAAAAATGCAGAGCAGGTGAATATATTGTTTCTTTTATTAATACATATCTAAAATATTTTAATGTTTTGAATATTATAGGATATTCCCATCACAACCCTCTGTTCATCTATGAAAGAAAACGTATTTCTGGAGGCTGACTCAGAGGTGTGTACTTACAAAGTCTGATTTGAAAATAATTTTATAAATCAATTCGACATCATTCTTGTCAATACATATAATGCTATAACTGTTTCAATGCAAACTTTTTCAGAATACATATTCACAAGAGACCTTCGAAGATTTCAATAATCTGCAGATTGCAAATAGCAATTCAATAAACCAAATTATTGAAAACCAAAAAGTAATTTTGGATACTTTGAAAATTGCAATTAATAATCAAGAAAAAATAATGAATGAACTCAGTCAACATCGAACCAGAATAGATTTTCTCATTACTAGAGAAGAAAAGGAGTCTGTTGTTGTAGAAAAGAAGCAGATAGAATTTGAATGTTCTTTTCCAATTAATACTTTGGAGAAAATGGATGAGATGGAACTATTATTATCGAGTGAAGAGAAAGTTCATCGTGTAGTAAGTAATATTTTTCTATTGATTCATATGAGGTGGTGTAAATATGCAAATTAAATCAGATAAAATATTTCAATAACACTTCTGGGGATCTTAAGTGAAAAAAAATGTGTAAGGGTAAAACATGATACTGAATATTAGTTATATAATGAATAAATCTTTCATGAATGCTATCCTCAGTTGTACATGGAAATATGTAGTTAATATGTAACTTGTTCTGCCTTCAGGTTCAACTAAAGTACTTTTTTCTTAATCATTCGAAATGCAGACAGCCAGTTTTCTTTGGCAGAGTGTGAACAATTTTTCAAAGCTCTTATAAAAAACGTCAAAAGAAGGGCAGAAATCTTGAGCAAAGAAGATTGTACGAAGAGAGCTTCTACATCGAAAAATCGTCCAAGCAACATTTCCTACAGAAAAAAAATTGAAAAAGTGGTCGTGGATGATTCTCCAATTATGAGAAATGAAGCTGATGAGAAGCAGGAAGGTCTGGAGAATGAAATTTGAAAAGAGGAGAAAAAAATAACATACTGTTATGGCATAGATTTTTTTATTTTATGTTGAATTATAAAAAATTATATATTTTAATTTGAAAACTGAATATAAACTTCAAAGATTGTTTTACATCACTACATGTATGTATGTAATAAAGGAAAGAATACTGACTTTGTTTAACTTTTAAGACACAATAGTCACGTCTTTTTGAAATCCAAAGATGGACGAGCCAGGTGCTCTCGTTTTATTTGGTAGAAATTCTGCTGGCAATTCCTTTTGTTTTTTTCAATGTTCCAACAATTGTGACTTTATCTTCCAAAAGCTCCTTTGCCAAGGGATAACTTGTGTACCAATTGTCGCACGTTAAATTTCTGTTTTTTCCTTTCCACGGCTGAAGCAAACGGTGAGTAATTGCAGTTGGTGTATTTGAATTTTTGTATTGCCCTTCTGGTTGTTGACCACAATAAACCTCTAAGTTGCTCACATAAAATGTTCTGGAGTCACATAAAACGAACACTTTTAATCCATACTTGGCAGGTTTATTGGGGATGTATTGGATAAAACTGCACCTACCTCTAAAAGGTATCAACATTTCATCAATCGTGACATGTTCTCCCAAATTATAATTATAATTGCAGTTGTGTACAAAACGGTCAAGAATAAATCGGATAGCGGCCAGTTTATCAGTTGCTTTTCTCTCACGTCTAGTACTTCTGTCGTCAAACCTAATTGCCGTTAGCAAAAAAAGAAATCTGTTATAACTCATAGAAGCTCTAAATATTTCTGATCCAGTTCCATCAGCTATCCACAACTCCAGAAAATGTGTATGGTTCTGCTTTCTGCTTCCTGTTAGAATAAGCAATCCTATCAAAGCTAATATTTCCGATTTCGAGGTATTTTTAGCATCTCTTGGCCGGTGATAATTTGTTCGTAATCTTGCAATTTCTAGGTTTGTGTATTGCACAATATTTTCTACCATGTCATCAGTAAAAAATTTGTCGAAAGCACTTTTCTCATTGGTTATATCTCGTGCACAATGTTTAGGGCCAGGAAAAATTTTTACAATATTTTTTTTATTAGTTTTGCTAAATCTACTCAAAATTGGACTCTTCTTCCACACCATTCTTTGTTTCTTGTCTCTAGACTCGAAATGTTCTTCTTCACTAGTCCCATTTGCATTTTCCATTAATCTTCACCAACTTAATTTCAACATCACTTATAAGATATAGTTTTCCATTAAGTTCTTTCGAGCTGGAACAATATATATTCAAAAAAGATGACTTGATAGGAGTATGAAAATAATTTTCAGTTTTGCTTAGAGCACAACCAAAAAGCTTTATTATTCCAGATTCACTGATTACACTTTTCAAACAAACAATTTCATTTTGTTTCGTTAGAAACCATGAATTTTTGTTATCTGCACACAATGAATAATTCGAAATTTTTATTTCCCTGTAATGCTTCACATTTTCATTTTGTAAAGCTGTGGGTAATGATGTTAAATATTCCTTTTCATAAATAGGTTTACCCACGGTTAAAAAAGGAGTACTCTTCACAGAAGAGATTTTATTTTCACTGGTACCCATTTCTCCTAATCTACGAGCCACTTGAGCCAATGGGTTTTTCCTTCCTCTGAGCATATTTTTGATTTTATAAAGCTTATTTTCGAAAGGATAAGAGCTGAAACTATGTAGTGGACCAAATTTCCGAACCTCATCTACTAAATGAGTGAGATTGTGAATATTACTGGTCATGAAGTCTATGCTGTAAATTTCTCTGAATTCAAAAACATATTTCTCCAATAATTTATCAGCAAGATCTAAAAAATGTGTATAATGCTCAGAACTACATATAGTAATAGCACAAAATAATAATAAAAAATGTTCATGAACATCATTTGGTAAATATTTTTTAGTAGCAACAATACCTAAATAAAGTAAAAAAGTTCTAAATTCTGATGCCTTCCAAAATGCCAAACAATCTAAACCACGTACTGTTCTGTGAATGTCAGAAGGAAGTTTGCAATTCAACAAAAATGTTGTTATGTCCTGTGAAACTTTTGCAGGCCACTTGAGTCTGTGATTGCGAAAAGATCCATCTCGCCAACCCATTAGACATCTTTTGGTAACACCCAAGTCTATTAAATGAAGAGAGTCACCTACAGGAAACTGTTCTATCATATTTATTGGTAGCAATTCTAGGGGGCTATAACATTTATGATGGCCATCATATAATTTTCCTCGGAACCCCACATCTGTTCTTAGTGGGCAACCTATTTCTGGGAATATATTACAGTGTGAATTATACGAGTATTCTCCTACTGTCGTGCATTTTAGACATCCATTTTGACTGTTGAAATTCGCTACTCCTGAAAAATTATCAGTTTGAGATGGATTCAGAATAAAGCATTTATATTTCATTCTTACCCTTAATAAAAGCTCGAGCAGGTGAATCTGCAATAAAGCAACGGATCTTAATGATAATAATTCTACCATCGCATTCAATTCCATCTTCCATAATTTTTTTGCATTCTTGTACAAATTCATCCAGAAACAATTCAACACTAGAAGGCTTACTCTTTCCTAAATAAATTCCTATCACCATAGGCTTGATTTCTGGAAATCCATAAATATTGAAAAGTATTGGCCAGAACTCATCCTTACTGCTTTTAAACAAGGGAATGCCATCAATGCTTATATTAATTGAAAGTACATCATGTTTGAGAATATACTGAGGACATTGGTTTTTGATACAATATTCCAAACCCTGGTGCCAGTAATATTGATTTGGAAAAATTTCCTTAATATGTACTCTTATTGATTGTGTCTTCAATAAAGTTCTTGGATCTTTAGGAAGAATTCCTCCAAACCTTCTATTCACAATGGAGAATAATTCTTTGAGTGCAGTAAGGGGAATGTTGAATGAAATAGCCCAATCCTTTAAGGATTTTCGAAAGTCTGCATTATTTACATCATGTTCCAGAGTATTTTGTAACATTGAATCATCAATTTCTTCCTCTAGTTCCGTAGTCCAAACATTGTTTGAAGTAACTTCTTCATTTTCACTTATAATCTGCTGATGCATTGTAGAATTTGTGGGAGTGGTTGGAAGTTCAATAGATCTTTCCATAATTGATTCGGATTCAACCGAACAACTTTTTCTGTTGTATTCACTTGCTTCTGTTGACACCATAATATCTTGAAGAACATTTTTTATGTTCTTCATTTTTTGTAAATTAAGAAAAGTTTTCCTTTTGAAACAATAACTGTTTTTTAATATTGGCCATTTACTCCTCTTGTTCTCCATCTCGACAATAAATAATTTCAATAAGGACCAAAAAAAATGTCTTTCCCGATTGTTGGATGAAATTTAATAATTTTTAAAGGTTATTCTGCAAACTATGAAAATGCAGCGATGTCAAAACACTTTCAAGTAGTTATGAAATTGTATTCAAAAACACCTTTTTAGTACTTATTCTCATCTTGATTTATAAGGGTACTCAGTTGGACATACATGATTTTGATGTATATAACAGACTTGATAAAAACTTGAAAACACTGAACACTATCGGTTACATTACGAAGTTGCAAACACTTCTATAGAACGCCCTATAATAACTGTTGTATCACCTTGCTCCTGATGTTTCATAGGCGGGTTCCTGTCACCTTTATAAAACCATATTATGAACCTTTTGGTACTATAACCTGAAGTTTTTACGAACAGTTGAAAATCTATAGTTTATAGCAACTTTTGAGAATCAATAATTTTTGCAACTCCTATATGAACTAGAACACCTCAGGTATTTAGCACCCCTATTATGAATCACTAATAACACCAATTTCAAATTTATAATTCTTCCGGTCACCAAAAATGTTACTTGGGTTCCGACGATTTTTGATATGATGCATAGTTTTTGGCTAATTACACTTTGAAAATTGAAATACTCTTCAGATGCAAATATTTTCTCAAGGAAATATTTTATCGAAAAAAACTCATAGGTAGTCGTTCGGTATTACATTGAACTTTGTAATTAGCTAAATTTTTTTTTTTCAGTTTTCTCAATTTTTCGAGTTATTTTCGTTCTTGTATTAAATAATTGTATTTGGCGCGCCTCCCAATGGTTGACACCTCTTTACGGCAGATGGGCCAATAGAAATATTATATGCTAGAGCACCGACTAAACCTATCGTAGGTACTTGAGTATTGTTGTGTATTGTGTATTATTATGTACTACTATTATGTATAATTTCTGTACAGTTGATTTATACATTTCAAAATAACTTATTGTATGTACAATGTCCAAATCGGTACAAGGCTAATGACCCAAGCAGTCGATGCCTTCAATTACAAATTATTATTATAATCTACCTGAACAGCTGGAGTCCTATCTATCGAAAGTAACGAAAGTGATCTCAGATTTGCTGTTTCAAGGAATTTCATTTTTAGTATAGACGTCAACTTCATCTCTGAACGCTCTTTATTTATGAACTATTCAACACAGTTAGTACAGTGTTATTTCGTATAAGATTCTAATACATAATTTCATTCCGCAACTATGGCGAATAAGCGAACTGCTCCATCAAGAGTGACAAAAAGAACCATGCAGAATTGTATGGTACCCCGTGCACCAACCTCAGCTAGGGATATTTTGTTTCAATATGTATTGCATTATATCAGCTCCCTCAATCCAAATAATATATTTTAAAAAACAAAAATTTTTTATTTCCCATGTTTGATATGCCCAGGAAAAATGTTTTGGAGTCATGGAAATTTTATATGCTTCTTCAACTGATTAGATTTGTCCGAATAAATTTTTTTTCATGTAGTATAGCGCCCCATGTACAAATTCAAGAGATTGTTTTAATTAATTTGCATCACTCACATTCACATAAATAATTATAGGGTCAATTTAGACATTCAGGGTTACATTCCCAACAAGCTGATAGTTGGTGCAATTGTTCAGAACCTAATTATGAATAAAATTTGAAAGTTTTTCATTATTCCGCTGTACGGAAATATTCAAGTCAAGGTCAAATGTCAAGAATGCGTTTTTCGCGATTTTCAGCAAAAAGGCAAGTTTTATCACAAAATTACTCCAGAAAAAATTGTAAAACATATATTATCTATAAAGTATGTATCATTTTTTTTCCTAAGAGCCACCGTTTTTGAGATACAACGTTTCAAAAAGTTATAAAATTTGTAATCGTCATAATATGCATGGGATATGAGTTTATCCATCATACTTTACTTATTTTTCAATGTACCCCCAGAAAGCTCGATACACAATTTTGACTCACCCTGTATACGTGGCCAAATCATGTATATTATGACGATTACAACTTTCATAATTTTTTGAACCGTTATATCTCAAAAACGGTGACTCTTCGGAACAAAATATTTATACACATTTTATAGATAATTATATGTTCTACAATATTTGTCTGGAGTAATTTTAACATAAAACTTGACGTTTTGCAGAAAATCGTGAAAACCGCATTTTTTGGCCTCCTTGAATAAAATTTTTCCATACAGGGAAACTAATATTTTATTCATAATTATGTTTTGAACAATTTCACCGACTCTCAGCTTGTAGGGAATTTATGTACAATAACTTCACCCTTGTTATTTGGTCTCAATTGACCGGTCTAAATAGAATGAACTATGTATTTACCAATCTCTTCGAAACCCACAAAAAATCCAGAAACACAAATTTACGTTCCGTTTCGATCCTACCCACCGGCGACAGTACCTAGAAAGTTTATTAGGGGTCATAAATACCGTACAGACCGTCCTATTTCGTACAATGGGCATCTAGCGGAATTCGAGTTTCGCCGCAAGGTGGTGTACAGCCTTAAGGTAAATTTGGAAATGTGTTTATATTCAGAAATTTTAAGAAATCAATTTTTTTGTAGGTTGCACTTATTTGAGGCGTTGCGGGAGCTTGTCGTGGAAAAGAGTTGGTTGATTTAGAAATCGACGATGTGTGAGATTTAGGCGATTCCTTCCTAATTGCGATTAGAAACACCCAAAATAAAATTGACCGAAATTTTGTGATCAAAAATTCAGAAAACAGTGCCATCAGTTTTGTGGCGATATTTCGAAAATATGTGGCATTGCGAAAGACAGGCACACCTCATTCAAAATTTTTTGTTCAATACATCAACAATGGATGTACTACGCGAGTAGTAGGAAAAAACATGTTTGGTACATTTCCACGGCAAATAGCAGCTTTCTTGAAATCAGAAAATGCGACGTCTTATACGGGACATTGTTTTAGACGCACATCTGCGTCTTTGTTAGCTGATTCGGGAGCAACAATAGACGTGCTGAAAGGACATGGAGGATGGAAAACCTCCAACGTGGCCGAGGGATATATTGAATCGTCTATTAAAAATAAACAAAAAATTTCAGATAAAATAGTTGGTCAAGTCGCCGATTCGTCCACTATAGTTATGCCACAGTCCTCATTCTCGCTTCCTGTTTCCGCAGGATCTTCGAAACAAACACCAGTTCAATATGATAAGGACCTATCTGTTACTCGTCAGTTACCTGCTGCATCAACCCAGGAAAGACTGGTCAATATGACGAACTGTCACAATATTAATTTGAATATTAATGTTAATTGCCATTCTAATTAATTGTATTTTTCAATAAAATATCCCTTAAATTCGTTTGTTTGTGATTTAATCGTTCCGGGAGTTTCGTCAATATTTAATCCCGGAGGGATTAAATGTGACACTTTAGTACCTGTCACAAGGGAGTGAAGTTGTCACTTTAGGCCCGGAAGTACGAAAACTTCTTTTTTATCCTTCAAACAAATGGCATCATGAATGATTTGTTCATTTCATTTTCTACTTGAAAAAAAATCTCAAACTGAAACGCGCTGAAATTCACATCACTTACATAGGTTTTTATTCGGCACTTCAACGAATAACCTATAAATTTATCGAAATGTCTATTTTTTTGGCGGAGATGATATTGTTTTAATAAAATCCATTGATGCAGAATCTATGGTGAAATTCAATTCTATCAATCTGGCCGTTCATTGGTACGACAAGGAAATTATTTAAGGAGCTGAAAATCTCAGGGTAGGTTTGAAAGATGGATATCTGGGATCAGTTTATAGTTGAAGGAAATCGACTTACTGGTTTTGGAGAATGTTTTTTACTCCACTATTTCATCACATGACTGTTTCATCATATGAATTCGAACAATCGACAAAATCTAAATCTTAATCAATGATTTAATTATAATAACACAAACAAAAATTGCAAACCAACACTACTCAGTCATAGACAACAAATTTTCAATGTACTCGTATGTCACCATAAGAAAATTTGAAGAATAAATAAAAAGATAGCAGGAACCCCAACATGCAACACAAATCATAAATGGACCCAACCACCAAAAAAACAATTGACCAAGGGGAACTGAATGGGAGGAAGCTACCGTGTGAACAACCAGAAAATGTCCTAGTACCGATTTACATAGAACAAGACACTGAAATTATTAATCAAACAGCTGAAGAACATCTAAAGTCAAACCAATGTACTCAGCAATTCCAACAACGCATCACTTCTTGGCACATAATTAATAGGAAGACCTGAACTACAAAAACTGAAACCGAATTAATAACATTACAAGCAATAAACGAAGTAAACGAACACATCACTAATCAAATCTACAATGGAAACAATTCAAGATATCCACAACATAGTCTTCTGTATAGCTACAGAAGTAATCAAACAAACTACTCTAGCACATGAACAAACTTAAAGGAGAAGTAAAAGAAAAGTATCAAATGGAAAACAAAAATAGAAGACAATAAAATCGGAAGCAAGCTGGCCCCATTCAACGCAAGGAAGAAAAGCCCAGTGAACTCCAAAGAAGGCAATGAAAACAACAAAACAACAACTTGAAATAAGAAGATGAAGATTTTGAAAACTGAATGAACGCTATAGACAAAATGAAACAAAATATTTTGACCATTAATTTTCCCCCAACTGACACTGATTGAGAAGTCCGACTCATGTCAATCGAATACGTACGTATCTATGAAACCATCGATTATTATTATTTTTGACGGGCTTTTTGTTCGATTATAAGCTGGTTTATCAAGAGAAAATATATGGAATTCTTGTTCTTTGGTGAAATAAAACCATAAGGTTATGTATTAACATGTATTCATCAGCAGACTGTATTACAATATGTCATCGTCACCTCGACAAGGCTTATACATGTGTTAAATTAAGGAACATAAAATGTTTTACAGATCTCTTAGACTGAATGTACTAACGAAATAAACAAAAGAGCATCAGAGGTTAGTAGGCTGGAATAGGAAAACCAACATAGATATATTCCAACATTCCACCCACCTTATTTTCTCAAAGAAAATGATCTTAAATCATGCAGAATACAACATAATTGATCACAATCACACAAATAAACACAGAGCAATAATTTTAACATTTAAAAAATTAATACTTGTAAGGTGAATATATATATACGAAGGTAATACTAGATCAAATCAAACTGTTCTCTCACAAGAAGTCTTGAACAACAAGATAAGCTCAGTTACAGGTCTATTTACCTCATTGGTAGATGTACGCAATCTTACCACTCTTACTAGGCCATCACTAGCAGAGTGAACTTTAACAACTTTGGCCAACGGCCACCTAGCCGGAGGATTATTTTGATCAGTTATCAGAACCACATCATTTATTTGAAGACAAGACTGTGATGTCCGCCATTTATCTCTAGCCTGAAGGGATTGTAAATATTCCCTGGACCATCTCTTCCACCAATGTGCTAGCATTTGTTGCATCAATCATCTTTCAATAGTAAGAGAATTTTAATTCTGAGTAATCTGTATCAGGTACAATGTACGATGGTGAATTGATCAAAAAATGGGCTGGTGTGAGAGGTTGAATATCACTAATGAGATCACCCAACGCTATAAGCGGTCCAGAATTCATACATTCCTCAACTTGAGTAAGCAATGTGTAGAACTCCTCAAACGTAGGAGAGTGAGAAGATATAACCCTTTTCAAATGATATTTGGCAGACTTCACCGCAGCTTCCCATATACCGCCGAAATGTGGAGCTGCCGGGGGGTTGAAATGCCAGCTTGTACCCTTATTAGCCAATGACTCAGATAGTTCAAGTGAGAAGGGGGTAGACTTTTCAAACAATGCTTCAGTTCTTTGTCAGCACCGATAAATGTTGTTCCACGGTCACTATACAAGTCAGAACAGAAACCTCGTCTGGAGGTGAATCTTCTAAATGCCGCGATGAATTCTTTACTGGCATAGCTTGATACGAGTTCCAGATGCACAGCTCGGGTACTGAGACATATGAAAACGGCTATATAACCTTTATATGATTTCGGTCCGCGACCAGACGAAGCTCTCAAATTGAACGGACCAGCATAGTCCACACCTGATTTCAAAAATGGTCGACTCGGTCTTGTTCTGAATGAAGGCAAATTGGCCAGTTTCTGATACACAGTACTTCCCCTGTACCGCAAACAAGAGTTATTTATCAACTCTTAACCAACTGTCTCGCTCTGACAATCCAATATTCCGATCGCAGAGTGGTAAGTGTTAACTTCACACCTCCATAGAATGTCTTAACATGAAAAAATTTTACAAATAGAGTTGAAAAATAACAATTGTGAGGTATAATCAAATGATGCATCTCTCCGAATTCCAGAAAAGAGTGCTGCAATCGGCCACCCACCCTGAGCAAATTGTCATGTATAAAAGGGTCTGATTTCAACAAAGTGCTGGACTTATGGATAGAGCGGTTTCTTTGCAAAGTTTTTAATTCATTCGAGAAAAAATGATGTTGAATTATATATACCCAGACAATACGAGCTCTAGATAATTCTGTACAGCTCAACGATGTTTCATCTGCATCAACAACGTTAATATACCAGTTACATGAGAATGAATTCACTCTGTGCTCTAAATTACATTACTTTACCAATCTATTCAGCGCTCATGCAAGTCCCACAAATGTGAATCCGTATTGTGTTTTGTATTAGTAGAAACAGTTAAGCTATTTATGGGAATTTTGCCAATTTCAGTTTCTTCCCTCGAGATAACTTCGAATACTTTTGTTTCTTCGCTCAACCATTTTGGGCTTTTCCACCATAATTGAAAGTCACCCAAGTCACTCGGGTATATACCTCTCGAAAGACAATCTGCAGGATTTTCACCACTGCGGACGTGCCTCCAACTAGCATTAGGTACCAATGTGTGTACCTTGGAACATCTATTGGCAATAAATATTAGCCAACGAAAGGATGATCCTTCAGCCAAAATAGCACGTCTTTTGAGTCAGACCATAGATGAATATTAATATCCTTTATATCAATTGCATTCGACAGTTTGTTAGTGAGCTTAGCTAACAGCAGAGCAGCACTTAGTTCTAACTGAGGTATTGTTAGCAAAGGCTTTATTGGTGAAACTTTAGTCTTAGCCTGTAAAACTGTAATAACTACCCTATCATCATAAATCACTCGGAGATAAACAACGGCACCGTAAGCCACTTTAGAAGCATCTGCAAATCTATGCAATTCGACCTTTTTTGAGTGGGAATTAAATCCCACCCACCGAGCAATCTCAATATCATTCAGACAACTAAGCTGAGCATACCAAGTTTTCCACTGTTCTGTCAATTCCGAGTCCATCTCTTCATCCCAACCAAGTCCTTTCATCCAAAGTCGCTGCATAAATACCTTGGCCGTGACTAGAGCCGGGGCGAGCCACCCCAGTGGATCAAATAATTTAGCTATCCTAGACAGAACTTTTCTTTTGGTCAGGAAGGTATTGGAATCATCAGGATCGCTATCCTTATGTAATTTAAATAAGAAACAGTCGGCTTCCGGATTCCAACTCAATCCCAATAAACTGAAAGTAGCATCTATATCGAATTCATAACTTTGTGGAATCGCGCGATCAGATGCTGGAATGACTTCCAATAAGTCACAATTATTCGCAAGCCACTTATGCAAGAAAAAGCCTCCTTTCTGACAAATACCAATTAATTGTATCATTTTGTTTCGTGATTCCTCAAGGTAGTGCCAACCTGAGAGAATGTCATTCATATAAGTTTCATTGTTGAAGATATCAGCCCCCATGGGGTATATTTCTTGTTCATCTAAGGCCAATTGATGTGTTACTCTAATAGCCAGGTATGGACTGGATACCATTCCATAAGTAACGGTTTGAAGATACCATGTTTTGACTGGTTCATTAGGATTGAACCTCCAGAGAATTGCTTGGAATGGTTGATCATCAGAATGAACTTGTATTTGTCGAAACATCTGTTTCATATCGGAAACGAACACATACATATATTTCCTCCAACGAGGAATCAAGTCCGACAAATCTGGTAGTAAATTTCTTCCAACATGAAGCAAGTCATTAATTGAAAGACCATTAGAAGCCTTAGCAGATCCGTTAAAAACAGTTCTCAGTTTAGAACCAGCAGTGTTGCGCTTTAGTATACCGTGATGTGGCAAGAAATATTGAGCATTTACAGAACTCTCTTTCTTTACCTCAAACATGTGACCACGTTCAATATAATCTGTCGTGAAGTCCCTATATAAAAGAACAAATTCCATGTCACGTTCGAATTTAGTTTCCATTCGAATGAGCATCTTCAGAGCTTTGTCATACATGTTAGGGAAAGTCAGGTCTTGATTTTTTCCTTTAAACGGAAGGCGCACCGTGTAACGACCTGACTCATTTAGTGAAACATTATTCACAAATATATTTTCGTTCTCTGTCTCTTCAGGCGACAAATATTGAGTCTCACTCGAGAACTCTTCCTGTGCAAAAAATTTAGCTAGTAATTCGTTCAACGATATGTGGTCGTTAGTGATATGTAAAGCTGTAGGTAAGATTCTATCATGAGATGAAGAAGTACTCCCAGAAACTATCCAACCGAGTGCAGAGTGTATTGACGAACCTAGGAGAAGTTCTATTACGCCTCTTTCTGCGAAATTTGGATCAGCCAATACAAGAGTTTTTAAATAATCATAGTGTTTACTTTGGTTGCCCAGATCAGGTGCATAAGATGTAATCTTGGGTATTATAAAGGCATATACAAGACAGGAAAAATCTGAGTTGAACCTAGCTTTCAAAGTAAACTTGACCGATTTTCTACACGTGAAAGTTTTGTATCCTCCAACTCCCGAAATAGGAATATCCACTGATTGGAATCCCAACTCCAGTCTTTGATACAAAGATTCTGAAATAAAAGATGACTGTGAACCCTGATCTATCAGAGCACGAACAAAGTTCTCCATTCCATGTTCGTTAAAAACTTTAACTACTGCCGTAGAGAGAAGAACCTGAGTAGGTGATTTGCATAAATTAGAAGAAACTTCTTCGACAAGTATTTTATTTTCTATTGGTGTTACAGACAATTCCAGATTCTTAGCCTCTGCAATATTAGCATGTAAGCTAGAATGATGCTTACCATGACATATATTACACCTTTTCTTAGACATACAATTTTTTACGTTATGCACTCCAAGGCAGTTGAAGCAACGTTTCTGGCTCATTATGAAATCCTTACATTGAGATAAACTTTTACTCTTATATGAATCACAATTCAAGAAAAAATGAGAGCCCCTGCAAAGTGGGCACTTGTTAGACTGGCACGGCACAACATTATGAGCCTTAACAGTAGAAAAGTTATTCGACTTGAAATTACCACTCGGAGTAGTCCTGTTAGCAGTTTTTATATTACCATCCTCCAGTGCTCCCAATACAGTTATCTGATTTTCCAAAACACTCATTAAAAACTTGAAAGATGGAGGTTCCAGTGAGTCAGGTTCATTACCCAAATGTTTTTCCCATTGCCTGCGAGATTCCGGAGCCAAAAGGGAAACTACATGAAAAACCAATATATCATCCCAATGAGAAATTGGGCGTTTCAGCGTTTCGAGAGCGGCTAAAGGACTGCATATTCCAGCAATTATCCTTTTAATCTCATGAGAACACACCCTTCTCATGGGTTTTATGGAAAATATTCCACTCAAATGAGCAAAAACAAGGCGACGCTTGTTCTCATAGCGATCTTTCAGCTTTTGCCAAGCTATAGCAAAATTCTCTTCAGTTATTGAGTAGCTATTAATGAGTCTAGCAGCATCCCCTTCTAAACTTAACTTCAGGTGATGCAATTTTGTAACACCCGATATATTTGACTTATTTATCACCAATGTTGTGAAAAGGTTTCTGAAAGATTCCCATTCACAAAATTCTCCCTTGAATTTAGGTAGAGAAATGGCGGGCAACCTCTCCGTGTCCTCAAAACACCCCGGTTTCTGATTCACGACAGATGGACTAGGGCTTGTAATCTTTGAATCCAGAAAAGTTTGAAATTCGACAAGTCTCTCTTAGTAGAGTTCTTCCGTCATAGCAAATTGATCAGCTTTGAAATAATTAGATTTTTTAACTTCATTGGACTCATCTACTGAAAGTTTAGAATGATTAATTTCATAACTGCTCCAAATCTTTTCTAAATTTCTCATTCTTATCTTGCAATTAGTGGCAGTCATCTTAGCACTACCATCTTTCTTAAAGTTAGTATAAGACCTCGATATTCTAGCCCGTAATGTTTCCTGTTCGAGCAATAATTCCGACATTTTACCGAAAATACTAGAAGCTTATATTCGGTGAAAGTTGAGAACACAGTTTGATTGAGAAAAATAAAGTATTCAAAAAATTATCCAGCAACAAACCCGAATGAAAGTGAAAAATATTCCGGGAAACAAGGAAACCATTCAATTTCGAAAAACTTAATTAATAGCCAATTTATAACTAGCAATTATACCCAGAAGAAAAATAAATAAATGAGCTTATTATATATGGAATTCTTGTTCTTTGGTGAAATAAAACCATAAGGTTATGTATTAACATATATTCATCAGCAGACTGTATTACAATATGTAATCGTCACCTCGACAAGGCTTATACATGTGTTAAAATAAGGAACATAAAATGTTTTACAGATCTCTTAGAGTGAATGTACTAACGAAATAAACAAAAGAGAATCAGAGAGGGCGTTAGTAGGCTGGAATAGGAAAACCAACATAGATATATTCCAACAGATATGAATAACTTCCATACATATAAGTGTTGAAAAATTTTTCTTTTGGATTTTCAAAAATATTTTCTAGAATGTCGATTTTTGCGACATTTCGCTAGCCTATTTGTTGCAACCTAATTTAGGTATCTTCCAAGTAACTACTTGATCCGATGGATATTCTAGGAGTTAACAAAGAAACCAATGCTTAGATTCTCATAACTCCTGACGTATTGAACTGATTCGGCCCAATAACGAACTTGGCCGAGATATTAAATCCTCCGTGCTAACCCGAGAATTTCAGCCGTCTAGCTCATTCGGTTCGGACGTAATCGTGTCTACAGGCGGACGAACGGACAGAATCAATTTTGACACCGGATTCTTCATCAGCGAATCCATACGAAACGTTTTCTACTACTTTTGTCCAAATATTCGAAAAATATAGATATTTGGGCAAATCGATAAGCACTCTGTTCAGATGAACAAGAGCGCCAAAAACGTGGTTTTAATTTTAAGCTCTTTTGACACACTTTTTCAGTTATTTGATTTCTTAGTTTTCAGCCAAAACTCTGGGTCCATAACCTGTTCTTGGATTGTGAATCATTATGGAAAAACTAAGATTTTATCTAAACCTTTTATTAACATAGATATAGAAGCTAGATGTCTAACTCTCTCACTAATCGTCACTGAAATGTGAGGCATTTAATTGACAAAACTAACAAAATGGCCGCCGAGTTTTGGTCATAGAGAAATGAATATATCAATGTTTGACTGATGATTTTGCCATAGATAAAGAAGGTTTCTATATTCATGTGACTTTACTAAGTTTATCAATAGCAAATCGTATATCTAATGTAGAAAAATGGGTTGAATGAAAAGATTTTTTTTTGTCTACTGCGCAAATTACAAGACACGTTTCTTTCTTTCGTAAAAGTTTTCCAACGTGGCATTCATTCTTGTTGATTCTGCCCTAGCTGCATCATATAGTCTGACCTTAAAGTATTCATTAGCAGTAATTTTGATCATCTCCAATTGATGGCAAGTCAAATCCGAATATTCTTGACATCTAGTAAATATGTTATTCAAGGCCAGTCTGTTTTTAGATGACAATATTAATTAATTTTGTGATTTGGCATCAAAAACTTTGAAGTTTGAAGCAACCAATTTCAGATTCAGAAACCAACTGAAACACATCCTTTGAAACAAGGATCAAGTCACCTATAATTTTTATATGAACAAGATGTGTGTGTTCATCAGGCATTCAATAATGATCTACATTTGTATCATCCAACAAACCTAATTTATATTTTAAGCAATTCACTTTTTACATTATTTTCTGTGCAATAAAGACTGATATATAGAACATAATGTTCTCCTTTAAGATAATACTTGTACTACATGGAGGTACAAGGTGCTCATCTTTGTTGCAAGGCCCATTTGAACTATTGACCGCTCGGATTGTTGTTGAACCCTTGGCGAACCCGAACTTTTATGAAAAACGCATTAGTGTGGTTCCGTAGTTCAAATAAATCCTTTGAGACTTCATTGAATTTATCTACTAGTAATGATCAATATGCTTTATTGTTTGCTAACTAAATATTGTCAGCCAAAAGTTCAAAAGAATATATATACATATATATCTAATAGTAAGAGCTCCAGGTAAGGGTCAGATAATCTTTTTTTTAAGTGATGCAATGAGAGATCCCAGTGTTTTTATCGTTTTTTCCCTCCTCAACTCAATATTCCTTGTCTAAGGCATTTATTCTTTTTCAATAATGATTTAATCCTAACATTATCTGGCAGATTTTTTTTTCTTTTTTCATAACTTTCAGATCTGAATGAGTTGCAGAATCTCTAGTCATAGTTTCTTCGAAGGTCTACCGTTCTCGGTCATCACAATATTGTGATTGAGAATCTTCAGAAAGTCTTCTTTTTTATTGTAGGAATCTGATAATCCTCTGAAGGAGCTGGGAGAACTGATGGTACGCAGTCATTCTTGAAAGCAATCTGGAAGTTCCAGGCCTAATCTGTTAAATTCTGTTAAATAAGAACTACAAATCCTGTTATGTGTTTTGTCCACTTTTGTAACACTTCCTGATATTTATGGGGAAAACTGAAAAAGATAAGTGAAATTTCAATACAATACAAAATAATTTACCTTCTGACTTTAAACTTACTGAAAAAAGTTAATGTTATATCCTTTTCTGTATTTATTTGAGCAGTCAAATACAGAACAGAGCACCATCTTGAGAAGACCGTAATCAAAAAAATACTACACGAAAATACCACTGTAATTACAGTTTAACTTAATCAATTCGTTTAAAGACGGTCGCCATTTTGTCAGTTCAATTAAATGCCTCACTTTTCGACCTCGAGTTAGACATCTATATTTTCCATATCTATGTGTTTACATCATGAAGGGTAGAGAGAGGAAAAATCACTCTTATGGAACAGCTGATAAAAAGGGTCCATCGAACTGGTTCATGTTTAGATGTCGCTCTTTCTTGAGAATATCCATTTTTGCTAGAAAAATGTTTTTCTTCATCTATCGTAGTGACTGGGTAGATTTCTTTCAGTTTATTACTTTTGGATATTTGGGTTCAACTGGGCAGATGGAACTTGGCGCTCTTGTTCACCCGAACAGAGTGCCTATCATTTTGCACGAATGTCTGTAATTTTGGATATCGAGCCGAAAATGGTCTCAATCGATTGGTTAATTGTCCAAATATCTCGGTCAAGTTCGTTATTGGGCCAAATCCGTCGGATGGTTCAGTAGTTATGAGCATCTGAAATTTTGTTTCCTCAATAACTACAAGAATATCCATCCGATCAAATTGATACTTGAAATATTGTTGAGGGAGGCTGGAGAAATTGCAGTTAGCTTTAAATCTCATAGTTGAGAGAAACACCAATAGATGGCGTCAGCGTCAGTTCTCTTATCTATAATTCTATTATTTGTTTTATATTTTTGTAATCCTTTCTTCCTTATTATGAGATTTTTTAATATTAATATAATAATTTGTATATTTATGTATAATTTAAGATAAGCTTTTTGTCGTTTGTATTCTAAATTAACCTTCTATGGTTGAATTATGTGACGTCCCAGAGCTAACCGTTAGGTTCATTCTCTTTCGTCTCGTCAGCTGTTGAAGAAACATAACCTAACTGGGATTAAGTTGTAAGTAATTATATAACGTTTAAACTATATTTGTCTAGTGTTTTTTATGTGAACTTGCAAGTAAACCAGCGCAGGCCTTTAAAATAATACAGTCCACTATATCGAATATAATTTTCCAGAGGCTCAGGGCCAGATTACTAATTAGGCACAGTAGGCACGTGCCTAGGGCCTACGAAGGTCAAAGGTCTTAGGGCTTGGAAAAAAAAATATTGAAATAAAATACCCCAAAAACTTTGCACATTTTTATTTTATTATATAGTGAAGGGCAAAATAATTTCTAAATACAAATACACAAAAACTACGGATACAAAACGTTTGGTTTACTATTAGATCCTAAAATAACTCCTTTTTTCGGGATTTTGACACAGCGAATTCGTGTATTATATCTTCAAAAAAATTAATGCAGCGAGCGACATCACTTTCAATACACAGAAGGCCCAGTGACGAAGTTCTTTCTTGACCCATAGTTGAACGCATAAAATTTTTTATAAGCTTCAACTTGGAGAATGATCTTTCTCCTCTTGCATTATTAGTAATTTGATGAGATCCGTTATAGAGGTGGTTTTGGGGTACAAACTTGAAAAAATCAAATACTCATCAACAAAGTTTTCTTCTAAGTCAGACGGATACATTTTTACCAGAGCTTGAGCCTTAACCTTGATAATGTCCTAATATTGCGTCTGTTTGTCATTTCAGCGCAAAGCACATCCAGAACAATAAAAAAAACATTCATCTTAAAGGAATCTTTGGTACTGCGAGAGGGAGTCTCATCTGGCCCTTCATCGAACTGTCGTTTTCTTTTACGAACTCTTGTTTCGGATTCTTTGAATTCTGAATCTGGTGCAAGGGTTTTTGCCTTAAGATAATAGCTATTTTACATGTCCTCAGTTCTGCAGTGAGATAAATATTGAATTAAACTGTCTTAAAGTCGCACCATCGTGTTAAACTCGATGCCAGGTTCTTGAAGAGATTTATTTACAATATCGACGTGTTTTAGTAGATCTTCTGAATAACTGTGAGTAATAACATCTCCAAAGTATTCATTTGATGGATTAAGGTTTGTGCCTCAATCACTGCTGTAGGTTTCATACCTTCACTAGTTGAAATATTTGTAAGAATAGCACGTATATCATCATAATGGGCACATAATGTTTTTACAGCCTCATAACGTGCTGACCATCTGGTCTCTGAAAGTCTTTTTACAGAAATTTTACTTCCCAAAGACCTTAGTTTAGACCATCTTTGAGGGGACGCTGCAAAGAAATTGTAGAGCGATTGAAAATTTCAAAAAATTTTACAGCTTCTAAGCAGCTTTCTGCCGCCGCTGTGCCAACTAGATTAAGACTATGAGCTCCACATGGTACCCAAGTGGCTGCGCTGTTGATTTCCCTAAATCTAGTTTGTACTCCCGAATACACTCCGCTCATATTAACCGCATTGTCATAAGACTGACATCTGCAAAATTTTGGGTCTATTCCCTGATTTTCTAAAACTGAAATTAAAGTGTCAAAAAGATACTTGGCATCATGTTTTTCTATTTTAACAAACGTCAAAAATCTTTCATATATATCTCCAGTTTTTGAGACATATCTAATAACGATGGAGAGTTGATCCGTATTGTTAACGTCAGGTGTAGAATCCACAGTGATTCCATAATACTTGGCTTCTTTGATTTCTGTAACTATTTTTTCCAATACTTTTGACCCCAGTAAAATTATTAGTTCTTTATACGTTGTGAAGGATAAATACGATACTTTTCCGCGGCCTGGATTACCGTATCTTCTTACAGGTTCTTCTGAAAACGGATCAAATTTGGCTAAGAGATCGATACACCCAAGAAAATTGCCATTACTAGGATAACCATGTATTTCATTATCGCCTCTAAACGCTAGTCCTCTTTCGGCCAAAAACTTAATTATTTCCACTACTCTTCTTAAAACCGTTGGCCAATATGTGCTTTCTTTTTCCTTGACAATATCAAACGTCTCATCAATTTTTCTAGTTTGTTGGTAGTTCACTAGAGCAGAAATAGATGCAAAATGTTCTTTTGACACTTCAAGACTTGAAATTCTCGAATGTGCGTTTTCCCAGTCATTAAAGCCTGTAAGGAATTGGTTACACAGGTTTGGATTTCCAGGTAGGTCCGATTTGAACAAAATACATTTATAACAAAAAAACTTGCCAATAGATTCGGAAAATATCAACCAGTCCCTTTTTATAATATCATTGTTGTTCAGTTTTCTGAAATAATAATCTTGTGATGGACATCTCATTTTTTCGCCAAATTTAGTGGCGTATAACTTAAAATTTATATCCAATTTCTGCACAGGGTGATTATGAGAGAAGTAATCGATAAGATCTGCGCTTATTGTTGTCCACCGTGCTGGATCAGAACTGAAAATACTGGAGGCTGATGTTGTTGGTAGTGATTCAGGCACCACCTGCTTGGAAGCGTTGTTAAAATTTCATAAACCCCCGTCAGCCTCGTCTTCTGTGACATTCTCAGTTTTATTGGTTTAACATTCTTGCGAGTCCCAACAAGCCTCAGCTTCTTTATGTCTAACCTCGATCGAGGAAATATCTACCGCATCTGCATTATCTTCTGTCTCCTTAGAAATGTTAACATATTTCAATAAAGAACCTTTAATTTTACTAAGCGACTCACTCACTTTCTCTTTCTTTTTGCGTTTTTCATGTCCACTTTGGTGTTTTCTTTTATATCCATCAGACATTTTTCGCTAAAAAAGAAGTAGAAATAAGTAAAATAAGTAAAGTTGAAATAAGTAGAGTATAAAAACAACTTTCCTTTACTTACCTTACTTATAATAAATTCAACTTCCAGTTTTTAAACTAATGATTGACTTGGGGTGGAGCGTGATTCAATACAAGTACAGGCATACACGCTCTATCGTAGTGTTTACATATTAACTTATTACACAACTGAGCTACTAAAACAAAAGACCTTAGCAGCAGGAAAAACCTCTCGATCGCGCGCAAGCGTTTGGTAGTGGGCATGGAAACGTGGCCAACTGTGTCAAACGCATGTGCCCGTCCGAGAGGTTTTCCCGGCGGCTAATGTCTTGTCATGTTCATGCACTAAAACCCTGGAATTCTGCATGGAATTTGATAGATATAAAAGTTGCATTGTTGCAGATAAACTCAATTCTGGAATTATGGCTATTGAAAATGGCACTATGAAAAATAAAAACATTAAAATCCTAAAATAAAATAATGTTATTATACCGCATCATCACATTTTAGGATTTATATCTACAACAAAATTATTACTTAATATTAGCGGTCAATTTCAGTTAAAAAATATTTATTATTTCGGGGCCTACGCTGCTGGAGTGCCTAGGGCCTACGACACCATTAAGCCGGCCCTGGGGAGGCTACAACAAAATTTCGCAGAAATCGTCACGCTAGAAAATTTTTAAAAAATTCCCAAAAAAAAATTTTTTAATCCTCACTATCTCATAAGATATTTTTCGGATTTCAATAAAAATTCGTGAATATATTGAGGTGGTCGATATCTTACTAATCCTCAAATTTCATTGTCGTAGCTTTTTTCCATCTAAAGATATGATTATGTTTTAAAATTTTCTCGAGAAAAGAGAAATGACATACGTCCCGATGATTTTCTTTGAGCGATGGCCATCACAGATCGATATTCAATTGACAAATGCCGGGCTCATTAGTGTCAGTTGACGTAATATTAATCAAAACTTTTTATAACGGGAGATCATAGAGATAGAATTCAATCTCGGTGACTGCAATAATATACGTTGTCAATATTCAGAAAAGCACTGACATAAGTTTTTAGGAAAAGGGAATTCGAGCAAAACTTGGGGAAAATTATGAGTAGTTATTTTTAATTTGAGATATAGGTTTGTTCATTCATTAGGCGTTCATATTTGCATCACATTGCCCCATAGTACGGGAAAAGACTATTGTTCACGTGATTAGAGTGCTTATGGATTTATTATGGTTTGAATATTTACTCATAAGTAGATCAACAAGAGCGCCAAAGCAATCTGACCTCACGTCAGTGCTTTCTAAATTTTTCAACCTCTATACTCTAATTTCTCTAATTGACAACCGTCTTTTTTTTGCTCTGGGAATTGTGTGGGCAGATCGTTAGGTTATCTGTCGGTACATCACCAAATATGTCTAAGAACACACAAGTTCTTTTTCTTCTCTATATGGTCTCCAACTCTAAGGTATTTTCTAACAATTACTAATAACATACTTTGATTGAAGAATTGCTGTTTGAGGAACGAAATGGTATCTCGTTTGTTGAGGGCATTTTTCTTGTATTTCCAAATTATTTGTGGATAGAATATTTCCGTCTTTCAAAAGTTTTAGATTCGATGTAGAGACTACAGTTAATTTTGGACAGTTTTACATTTGTTTCTTCAGAACATTCTTCAAGCATTTCGGTGGTTTATTCAGAGAATCTTGGTCACATAAGATGTCTCCTTCAATAGAGTGGCACTGGCTCGTAGACCATTTGAATTCTTCCTCTTGTGAGAGCATGAAGGGTTCGGAATAGGTAAGGATTGAATTATTCTGAATCAAGTAATAGAACTTGTACAGATTGAAATTTTCTCCATAAATTGTTAGAATTGATATTAGAAAAAGTAAAACTGTATTTTTGAATATCACTTTTGTATGGCATATCTGATAATAATCTTTCAAATGATTTATAGGTGTATAATAGTGACATTTTTGACCAATTCTGTAAACTTGGCATACGGTAGAATAGTTTCATGAAGAACATGTAATCTTGCAAAGCTTATCGCTATTTGGATTTCATCTTAAACAATTTTTATATCCTTTATTTCGAACATCATAAGGTGCATTTGTTCAATTTCTCTGAGTGCAGGGACAATTCGTAATAAATTATAATTTTCAAATAAATACTGGAATTTGTCATCATATTTTTTCTTTAAATCATTATCGGCTGTAGCTATTAGTTTTTGATTTCTCATGAAAATTTTCTCATTTTTCTCAATGCTGTTGAAGTAATTTTTGTATAATTCTTCGTCATCGGAATCAAGTGTTCCGAAAAGTATTTTTGATATTTTCCCACCAACGTTAATTAATCCTTTTTACTCTAACTTTCTCATCCGATAGTTTTTGCAGTCTCCTAATATTTACTAAAATTGGTTCTTAAAGGTATAGATAATAACCCATTTTGGAAAAACCAAATTGCTGGTTTTTTATTTTGTAATTTCCTCTTCGTACTTCAATATTAAATTTTCAATTTTTTCTAAATTAATGTGATAGATTAATTGTATATTTCTTTTTGTTATATAAGCTTTGCCCAATAATATTGGCAATACATTACTTTCTAATGGTATTATTCCAAAAGATGATATTATTATTTTCTGTACTAATATGATTATAACGGTTAAGATATCCATCTTGAACCTGAAATAAAATACATTAAATTATTCATTTATTTTTGATAAAAGCGGGGTTTTTGTTCATGACATAATCTTCAGTAGCTTCTCTTTTCTTATTCAATTTTTCTAATTGTGCAATATTTGTCTTCCTCTTCTTTTTCAGTTTTTCAGAAATTTCATTTAAATTTTCAACATAATTTTGAACATAATCTTGAATTCTTTCTTTGTGCGATTTTTCGATTGGTAAAGAATAATTCAAGTCTGCTTTAATCATTTGCATGGGGGTCATTTCAAGACTGGAGTGGTATGAGTTATTATAATCTATAATATAAAAATGAATCGCAAAATGTGTTGGTACGCGCATAACTCAACAACGCCTGGACCAATTTGGCCAAATCTTTTTTTAAAATGTTCGTTGAAGGTCAAGGATGGTTTTTACGGCAAGAAAAATTTGAATTATTGCTGGAAAAACCCTAAAAGTAACCCTTTTCTTTTTCCCATACAAATGATTTGTAACTAAAACGTAGTCAATTTGAGCTTTATTGCTATGGTACAAAGTTCATATTAAATTACAAACACTCACTGTTGTCTAAGCAATGTAGGTGTGTTCCTAACGTCAAAGATCATATCTATGTTTGCAATTGCTTGAAAATGACGCTCATTGGGATCAAACTCTCAATGATGCTGTAATATCATCACACGCTCATCAAATACGAAGATTGATTTCTATAATCATATCTACATGGTTCCCATCAAACCCAATTGATTTGTGGATGTTGGAAATATCCTTCGCCTAAACTAGACAACCAACAATACATGAGCTGACCTATGAGACCACGTCACCCTCTAATGCGCATCCCTGCTTTTAAGGGTGTGGCGGCGCCATGGTTTCTAAGTACTTGAGCTGATTAAGACTCTCGAACATATTCATCTAAGACGTTTAGTTGTAATAACTGAAATAAAGAATTGTTCTTGAATACTGTGTTATCTGTGATTTCCTAACTCCAAGTTAAAACATATTCCATCAGGTTATGAAAACAGCACGTTTCCACAGCGCAAAATAAAAAATAATAATTTGAAAAAGGCGAATTTGTGAGTGTTTGTTTTTGACTTGTGAGCAGAAGGAAAAAACGAAGTGACAAATATTAGAGGTAAGCTTGCACTTCGACTTTAGATGATACTCTGAATGCAATGCGTAGCTGAATTATTCAATTATTGATATTGATAATTCTTCTACATTTCTTGCAGAAATATTGGGTCTAGATGACTAGACGGAAATATACACAGTATTCAAGATGGCTCAGCAACACTTGAGATTTTCAATTATTTTAATTGGGAATGTGTGATATTTTGAAGTTCAATAAATTATTTCAACTAAGAAATAATTTTCTGAATTATGTTCACCTGAGATGTTCATTCTTCTTGAATGAAAGAACATAAAATTCGATAGTTCGATTCATATTTAATTTAAGAAATAGTTTCGAAGAAATGTATTCCACCCTTGAAGTTAATAAATATGAATTTGAATGTGGTCGATTCATATTTAATTTAAGGAATAGTTTCGAAGAAATGTATTTCACCCTAGAAGTTTACAAATATGAATTTGAATGTGGTCGATTCATATTTAATTTAAGAAATAGTTTCGAAGAAATGTATTTCACCCTAGAAGATTACAAATATGAATTTGAATGTGGTCGATTCATATTTAATTTAAGAAATAGTTTCGAAGAAATGTATTCCACCCTTGAAGTTAATAAATATGAATTTGAATGTGGTCGATTCATATTTAATTTAAGGAATAGTTTCGAAGAAATGTATTTCACCCTAGAAGTTTACAAATATGAATTTGAATGTGGTCGATTCATATTTCATTTAAGAAATAGTTTCGAAGAAATGTATTTCACCCTTGAAGTTTACAAATATGAATTTGAATGTGGTCGATTCATATTTCATTTAAGAAATAACGGTTAAGATATCCATCTTGAACCTGAAATAAAATACATTAAATTATTCATTTATTTTTGATAAAAGCGGGGTTTTTGTTCATGACATAATCTTCAGTAGCTTCTCTTTTCTTATTCAATTTTTCTAATTGTGCAATATTTGTCTTCCTCTTCTTTTTCAGTTTTTCAGAAATTTCATTTAAATTTTCAACATAATTTTGAACATAATCTTGAATTCTTTCTTTGTGCGATTTTTCGATTGGTAAAGAATAATTCAAGTCTGCTTTAATCATTTGCATGGGGGTCATTTCAAGACTGGAGTGGTATGAGTTATTATAATCTATAATATAAAAATGAATCGCAAAATGTGTTGGTACGCGCATAACTCAACAACGCCTGGACCAATTTGGCCAAATCTTTTTTTAAAATGTTCGTTGAAGGTCAAGGATGGTTTTTACGGCAAGAAAAATTTGAATTATTGCTGGAAAAACCCTAAAAGTAACCCTTTTCTTTTTCCCATACAAATGATTTGTAACTAAAACGTAGTCAATTTGAGCTTTATTGCTATGGTACAAAGTTCATATTAAATTACAAACACTCACTGTTGTCTAAGCAATGTAGGTGTGTTCCTAACGTCAAAGATCATATCTATGTTTGCAATTGCTTGAAAATGACGCTCATTGGGATCAAACTCTCATTGATGCTGTAATATCATCACACGCTCATCAAATACGAAGATTGATTTCTATAATCATATCTACATGGTTCCCATCAAACCCAATTGATTTGTGGATGTTGGAAATATCCTTCGCCTAAACTAGACAACCAACAATACATGAGCTGACCTATGAGACCACGTCACCCTCTAATGCGCATCCCTGCTTTTAAGGGTGTGGCGGCGCCATGGTTTCTAAGTACTTAAGCTGATCAAGACTCTCGAACACATTCATCTAAGACGTTTGGTTGTAATAACTGAAATAAAGAATTGTTCTTGAATACTGTGTTATCTGTGATTTCCTAACTCCAAGTTAAAACATATTCCATCAGGTTATGAAAACAGCACGTTTCCACAGCGCAAAATAAAAAATAATAATTTGAAAAAGGCGAATTTGTGAGTGTTTGTTTTTGACTTGTGAGCAGAAGGAAAAAAAAACGAAGTGACAAATATTAGAGGTAAGCTTGCACTTCGACTTTAGATGATACTCTGAATGCAATGCGTAGCTGAATTATTCAATTATTGATATTGATAATTCTTCTACATTTCTTGCAGAAATATTGGGTCTAGATGACTAGACGGAAATATACACAGTATTCAAGATGGCTCAGCATCACTTGAGATTTTCAATTATTTTAATTGAGAATGTGTGATATTTTGAAGTTCAATAAATTATTTCAACTAAGAAATAATTTTCTGAATTATGTTCACTTGAGATGTTCATTCTTCTTGAATGAAAGAACATAAAATTCGATAGTTCGATTCATATTTAATTTAAGAAATAGTTTCGAAGAAATGTATTCCACCCTTGAAGTTAATAAATATGAATTTGAATGTGGTCGATTCATATTTAATTTAAGGAATAGTTTCGAAGAAATGTATTTCACCCTAGAAGTTTACAAATATGAATTTGAATGTGGTCGATTCATATTTAATTTAAGAAATAGTTTCGAAGAAATGTATTTCACCCTAGAAGATTACAAATATGAATTTGAATGTGGTCGATTCATATTTAATTTAAGGAATAGTTTCGAAGAAATGTATTTCACCCTAGAAGTTTACAAATATGAATTTGAATGTGGTCGATTCATATTTCATTTAAGAAATAGTTTCGAAGAAATGTATTTCACCCTTGAAGTTTACAAATATGAATTTGAATGTGGTCGATTCATATTTCATTTAAGAAATAGTTTCGAAGAAATGTATTTCACCCTTGAAGTTTACAAATATGAATTTGAATGTGGTCGATTCATATTTAATTTAAGAAATAGTTTCGAAGAAATGTATTTCACCCTTGAAGTTTACAAATATGAATTTGAATGTGGTCGATTCATATTTGATTTGACAAATAATTTCGTAAGTTATATTGTCAGAAATTTTTTCTTTCATCTAAGAGGCATATTTAGAAAGAAAATGACCATGGAAAACAATTAAGTTTATCCATGTGTTTCAAGTTTTAAATTTGAAACTCTTCTTTTACACTAACTTAAATGAATTCATAAGTTCAGTGAAAGAGAAAAAAATTTCGGGGCTTCGGAAACATAATGTTTGCCGTGCGACATTGTTTTTCTGTAAGCTAGGGACATCGTAGAAAATAGGTCTGCATCCCGCACATGCGTTATTGGCCAAACCTATTTCAAAAACATAGAAGGAATGCTGTAGAATATTAGAAGTTAGATGATGAAACTTTAAAATAGTGAATTGATGAAATACATGAGATGAATTCACTTTGAAGATGTAATTTAACAAGAAGGCCTTGTTAAAAGTAAATTTTGATGAGATGAAATTCCAGGTATAAAATAGATTATATTTTACAACAAACTCTTACCGTAACATAAGAGTATTAGAAAATGTCCAGTTAGCATGTGACTGGGTAACTAGGCAGGAAGCAGTTGTAAAGGAACTGCAAGATGCTACAAAGAGCATAAAAGAAGTCCTAGATGGTGCCAAGGCGATGGTCCAGACGTTGGCACAAATTTCTAAGGACAACCTGGAGGCTGAGAGAACCCGCCTTAAGATCCTTATTGAAAAGAATCGTGGATCTGTTAGCTCTTCTCAGCTGAAGCGGAAAGAAAATCCTGACTCTGTTACTCAAACCACAGAGAGTAAAAGAGTGAGATCTCTGGAATTGGGCATCGAAGAAAACTCGAGCTCTCCACCAGTTGTAGAAACCTTGAAGAAGGTAGTGCAGCAGGAATTGCTAACTACCAAAATTAACATAAGAAGGGACTATAAACTGACGAAGGAGACCAATTTCGACATCTGGATGGATTATCTGAAGTCGGAATTGATGAGTAATGACATCCTAGATGTCATTGAACCCAACAGCAGTGCTTCTCCTACTCAAGAAAGCACACCGAGAAGGAAAAATTGGGTTCGTGACATCATCATCAACAGGTTGGATGAGAATTATCATAAGAAAATTCTCTCCGTAAGAGAACCTGTAGAGATCCTCAAAATTTTGAGGAACTCGAGGAAGTGTGAGAGTAATGTCACTCATACTTCGGTGAGATCACGACTCTATTCTATCAGAATGGAGAAGAAGGAGTCCGTAAATGATTTTTGCGAGAGATTCGACTCCATTGTGAGAGAATACGAAACATGTGAGGATGTCATTGAATTGACCACTCAAGAGAAGAGGTCCGCTTTTTATCAGGCAGTATCTTTTGTTATTCCTGAATTAAGAAATGCTGATCTGATAAAAAGACAAACCACCTCCAAAGAAATGACTTTAGAGGAAATAAAATCATTTATTTCTCAGCTGGAGGCTGAGAAAAAATTTGAGGATAAGGAGGTGGAGCCCAAGATCCAGAGAGTTGGTCTAATACCTAGAGCTAAATGTTTTAGGTGCAATAAAGAAAGGCATAAGTCGCATGAATGCTTTTATCAACGCAAAAATATGTGGTACTGTTACCACTGTAAGGCTATCACTGGCCATAAAGTTGAGAACTGCATTCATGCTACAAAAAGCCAAAGACCAACAGGGATAAAAATTTAAAAATTCAAAACGAAAGACGCTTCTAAAAAGAGAATGAGTGATAACAGAGTCTGCAGATTCATCAAAAAGGAGTGGAACAAGGCAAAAGTTGGTAAAACCATAGATACTCAGAAAACCTCAGGTGAGTGTCTTGCAAATGATTTTATTAGTTTTGTTGCCGATTCAGGTGCCACTGATCATATAGTAAATGATCAGTTGTTATTAAGTAACTTTGTAAAGTTAGATAACAAAACAATTAAGAGTGCAAATAAAAATCATTTTGCTGACATTGAAATAGATGGCAAAGGTGATCTTATATTATATACAGATCCAATCAAGAGAAAGAGCTTAAAGTTGTTGAATGTATTTGCTTCTAAAGATGTGTCTGAGAATTTGTTTTCTTTACGTAAGTTAGCAGATTCTGGACTCAAAATTCATCTGGACGATAAGACTTTGAAGGTTTATGATTCAAATTCTCAGAATATAATTCTGGAAGGAAGTTATGAAAAACCAAATTGGATCATCAATTTCAAAGTCAAAAAGCAAAAACAATTGCATCCAAATAATGAAGTAGAATATGAGCATTATTGTTGCAGAGCAAAAATGTTCAACAAGAATGAAATTTCCGAACAATCGCAGAATCTCTTTAAAGTTAAAGAGATACGTGAAAAGCAGGTAGAATCAAATGAAGGGGATACCCTTTCTGCGATTGGGAGGGAGGGAGGAAATCTCACTTCTACTCTTGCTGCAAAGTCTGTTAAAACCGATATAATGTCTACTTCATGCAAAAACACAACTGAAAATATCTATGCTCTTGATGAAGAAGTTCTAACTTCTATCTTAGATGGAGAAGAAATTCTCAAATCTGGCTTCCATGGAAAGGTTCTAAAATCAACAATTGAAAAATTGACCGAAAAAGAAGAACCTGCGGAAGAAATTAAAAATTGGGATTGTAGTTTGATGAAAAGAAATATTGTAAATGTAGACAATCTAGAATCACTAGAAAACTTAGAAGAACTTTTGATTGACCATCCTTCAGAATGCAATATTCATCAATCCGACAGGATTAATGAAGCAATGTTATGGCATGTAAGATTAGGTCATGCTCCTGTGAACTATTTGAAGAAGCTGCAAAAGCTTCATAAGAAGTTGGAAAAAGTTGTTTTTGACGATTCCATTTCAGATTGCGAAGTCTGTATCATGTCAAAGATGCATAAGTTGCCTTTCAGAGAAACTCGAAAACGAGCTGAAAGAGCACTTCAAGTCATACACACAGACATCATGGGTCCAATCAACCCAACATCTCACCCAGGACAGAAGAGATTCATTAATGTTTACATTGATGATTACTCGAGAATGGCTAGAGCATACTGTTTGAGAACTAAAGATGAATCAGGAGGAGCTCTAGAAAAATTCCTTATATCCACTCGAAATCTGTTAGGTCGAAATGAAAAGGTCTGCTATATCAGATCTGATCAGGGAACTGAATTTACTGGTAAAAAATTCCTAGAAGTATTGAAAAATGAAAATATAGAAACTGATTTCACACCACCTTACACACCTGAACACAATGGAGTAGCTGAAAGGTTTAATTCAACAATACAGAGAAAAGTGAGAGCATATATGTTCGATTCTGGTCTACCTAAGACTATGTGGGAGTTAGCTGTTGATGCTGCAGTACATGCGTACAACAGAACACCTCATAAATCAATTGATTTTGAAACACCTTTAACAAGATTTGCGTCAAATGCCAGATGTCATTTTGATCAAATCAGAAGGTTTGGATGCATAGCTTATATAAAAATCCCCAAACCCAATCTGAAGTTTGGAGAACGTGCACTAAAGACAATCCTTGACCCCAACAGGATATCTTATGTGGCATCCCAGCTCAAAGAAATACTTTGAGTCGAGAAACGTAAGGTTCAATGAAAAACTTGTCTACAAAGATGTTTGCCGAAAGGACCATTCTAGCACTTTTGTGCAAGAAAAAGCAGATTGGGATTGGCTGAAAAACCTTGGAGGAAATTTAGACGAAAATAAAAAAGACAAAGTTATTGAAATTAAGAAGAGAGGAAGACCAAGAAAAGAATCTAAACATTTAGAAGTTCCTAAACAAAATAAAAATATGGAAATACCTCACACTAGAAGTAGAAATAAGAAGTTCGAAAATGATATAAAACTTCGATATATCGAAGATACTAGTTACACTAAATACAAATATGTGTTAGATAACATCTCAGCTGATAATGAAGATGAATTGAGTAAATGCTTCTTGGCCACAATAAACAGGGAACCAATCACATATGAAGAAGCTATGAACTCAAAAGAGAGTTCTTTTTGGCGAAAGGCAGTTCAAGAAGAAATTGACTCAATGTTGCTGAATAATGTGTGGAAATTAGTAGATAGACAAAATATTCCATTTGAAGGAAAAAGACCAAACATAATAGATTCGAAGTGGGTATTTAAAAGAAAACCTGAAGTTGATGGTCTAACCCGGTATAAGGCACGACTTGTTATTAGAGGTTTCAAGGATAGAAACAGCTATGACTTGAAAGAAACATATGCTCCAGTATCTAGACTTCCTGTCATAAGAGCTGTGTTTGCAATTATCAACAAGTTCGACTTATATTCATGCCAATTAGATGTTAAGACAGCTTTTCTTAATGGAAAACTAGATGAGGAAATTTATATGGAAATTCCGTATGGCTTAAAGTTAGATCCTGAAATTAAAAAGTCCAAAGTATGCAAATTAGAGAAGGCATTATATGGCTTGAAAATTAGTCCGAAGAGATGGAATCAAAGGTTCACAGAAGAAATAAGAAAGCTAGGCTTAGAAAATGACCTACATGAACCATGCTTATACACCTGGAGAAAGAACGGCACAATGGCTATACTAGTAATATATGTAGATGACATTCTAGTAGCTAGCAATGATCAAGGAAAACTTCAAGAGATCAAAATTCACTTAGGCAAAGCCTTTGAGATGAAGGATCTTGGAGAACCTAGAAGTTTTCTTGGAATTGGCATCATGAGGAATAAAGTTGAGAGGTGCACAATATTGAACCAATCAACTTATACGTGGAACATTCTAGAAAAATTCAATATGAGAGAATGTAACCCACAAGGAACTCCTATGGTGACAAGAAAATAAAAATAAAAAAAACACTCTAGAAATATTAAATAATCAACAAACTGTCAAAGTCCCATATAGAGAAGCAATAGGGAGCTTGATGTATTTGGCAAATGGAACACGACCAGATATAGCATTTGCCGTGAACTATTTGGCCAGAAAACAATTAGAACCCACTGAAGCTGATTGGAAAAATGTGAAAAGAATTTTCAGATACCTAAGAGGAACTATTAATTCAGGGTTGAAGTATACTACTGAAAAAGAAAATCTGGAAGCATTTACCGATGCAAGCTTCAGAGATCATGGTGATTCAACTTCTACTAGTGGATACGTGATAAAATTGTTTGGTGATATAATATCATGGAGAAGTCACAAACAATCTTATGTTACACTATCTACTTGTCAAGCTGAATATTTAGCCATGAGTGATGTATGCCAAGAACTTATATCTCTGGACAAAGTTCTCAGATTTGTGATGGGAAAACTCTATTTCCCATAACAGTCTGGTGCGACAATAAGTCCGCAGGTGATTGCACAAAGAAGGATGGTAGTCACAAACTGAAAATGTTCGACGACAACTTGATTGATATAAATGAAAGTCTATTTCAAAGGGAAAAGACCGGAGCTAGAAGACATATGGCTGAGACACATGGTGATTTTATCAAACAATGTGTCGAAGAGAAGAAGGTTATAGTTCAATGGATTGCAAGTAAAGAAAATGTTGCAGACATTATGACTAAACCTTTGTCTTTGGAAGCTCATAAATATCTCACTGATAAAATATTAAATTGAAATGTATATTAATATTTTGATGTTCAAAGTATTTTTTTCGCAGTAAGCTGATAGCGAAAGAGATGGCATGTCCAGTTATGGCAAAGGGAGGGAGTGTTGGAAATATCCTTCGCCTAAACTAGACAACCAACAATACATGAGCTGACCTATGAGACCACGTCACCCTCTAATGCGCATCCCTGCTTTTAAGGGTGTGGCGGCGCCATGGTTTCTAAGTACTTAAGCTGATCAAGACTCTCGAACACATTCATCTAAGACGTTTGGTTGTAATAACTGAAATAAAGAATTGTTCTTGAATACTGTGTTATCTGTGATTTCCTAACTCCAAGTTAAAACATATTCCATCAGTGAATCAAGTACAAAGATTATATGTGTGATGATATTTTGTATCAAATACGGAATAGAATGGGAAATCCAGATATTCAAATCAGTGAAGAAATTTACAATGAAGCATTGATTTCAATTGAGGACATGTGCTTGATAATGTCAAACAAACTATTAATTCAATTAGGCCTGACCGCGCCCAATCGTCCAATGCATGAACTTTTAACCAAGAGTTGCATCGAGAAAAACTGTATGATCTCAACGCTTTGAAAGAATTAATTCAAACAAATTTTTCACTGTTAAATGAACAACAGAAGTATGTATTTGATACTTTTATGAAAGTAACAAATGATGAAACTGGAGGGATTTACTTCTTAGATGCACCTGGTGGTACAGGAAAAACTTTTTTGATTTTTAATATTAGCAACAATTCGCTCACAGAATAAAATTGCACTTGCACTCGCTTCGTCGGGAATCGCAGCAACTTTGCTTGAAGGTGGTCGAACAGCCCATTCAGCACTAAAATTGCCATTTAATATGCAAAGCAATGAAACTCCAACCTGCAACGTTTCGAAGAACTCTGCAATGGCAAAGGTTTTGCAGCAATGTAAATTGATAGTTTGGGATGAATGACGATGGCACATAAAAAATCTTTGGAGGCTTTAGACAGAACCTTAAAAGATCTACGGAGCAATAATAACCGATTTGGTGGTGCAATGATTTTATTAGCAGGAAATTTTCGTCAAACATTGCCAGTGATTCCACGATCAACGCCAGCTGATGAACTCAATGCATGTCTGAAGTCCTCCAATTTGTGGAAATATGTCAAAGTACTTCATTTAAGCAAGAATATGCGTGTCGAGTTGCAAAATGACCAATCTGGAAACATATTCTCTAAACAACTCATTGACATTGGTAATGGCAAATTTCCTATAGACATGTTGACTGGCTGCATTAATTTTCCTCAAAGTTTTCGTCAGTTAACTCGATCAAAAGATGAACTTATTCAGAAGGTGTTTCCAGATGTTTCTCTCAAAATTACAGAAAACATGATTCGTTGAGCAAACGAGCTATGCTGGCTGCAAAAAACATAGATGTAAATGAATTGAATTTCAAAATTCAAGAACAAATTACAGGCGAATTGAGGATATATACATCAGTTGATTCGGCTATCAATCAAGATGATGGAGTCAACTATCCACCGGAATTTTCAAACTCGCTGGATTTGCCAGGATTGCCTCCTCACAATCTTCAATTAAAGGTTGGATCGGTGGTTATAATATTGCGAAATATCAACCAACCGCGTCTTTGCAACGGTACACGGTTAGCGATAAAAAAATTACTAAACAATGTGATAGAAGCAACTATACTCAAAGGAAAGTATAAAGGAGAAGATTTTCTCATACCGCGCATCCCAATGATTCCGACTGATGTGCCATTTGAGTTTAAACGACTACAGATCCCAGTGTGGCTTGCTTTTGCTATGATTATAAACAAGTCCCAGGGGCAATCATTAAGTGTTTGTGGTATTAATCTAGAAAACCCATGTTTCTCACATGGTCAATTGTATGTTGCCTGTTCCCGTGTTGGAAAACCATCAGATTTGTTTATCTATGGGCCAGGTAATCAAACAAAAATCATCGTATACCGCAAAGCACTACAATAATAATAATAATAATTATGATTCACATGATTAACAATAAAGCGATTACTTACTTTTAAATCCTTATATATGTTTTATTTAACATATATAACACCAGGGTGACGGTTCTGTTCAGAAGAATTTTTTAAAATACGTAGGCACACAAACTGCCACATTACAAATCTTTTTGACAGGACAAAGTCTATCGGGTCAGCTAGTTTGTTATATAATAGCTTGCTATAATTTATTTTGAAATGTTGAATTGAATTATAGTTCTCAATAATTGTTCTATCAGAGTGGAATGAAATCTTTCAACAAGAGCATTTGATATTTATAAACGAAAATTGACATAAATCAAACACTTGACTGTACGTTTCACACATTTAATTGAAACATAATTGTTGACATGTGTTACTGCAACTCATTGAGTTCATTCATTTTATTCCAAGTTGCTTGCTCGTTTCGTGCGGCCCATGTATATGTTCATTTCATTGTCCGATTAACGCGTAACATATGTTGGAGCATATGACCTATGTCGAAAAGACGAGAGTACGAAATCGGCGCTCGTTCGGTAAAGTGCAAGACTTTCTTCGCAATCAATGAATTTCTTAATTTCTACAAATTAGAACTCTGGTGAAAAAAGTGACTATTTCTCGCTCGTGAGTGACACGTTGATTCAGCCGTACTGTGAAACCAGGTAGGCAGACGTCGATTGCTCCAGCATTTTCTTTCGAGTCATTTTTTCTTATCAGAATTTCATTGTTAAATTTCTTTCGTTTTCATTTAACTTTCAAAGGCCCTTGTCGTGCCATTTTGGTCCTTCTTGAGCCGCATATTTTCGAACCGCGTTTTCAAAATTATTGCGATCAAGCATTTTGGAATTTTTTCATTTAGTTTTTTTTTCATTTGCATTTATTTCAATCTGTCGATATTCACGTAACCTCAAAAACTTGACAAGATATCGAACACATTCATAAATTCTGTAATCACGGATAGATTTCTGCGCATTATATAGAATTTAGCTTTCATTTTCATTACATAGACAACTCTTCCTTTGTTTTTCTCATCTATGCTCATAACCTTGATTCAAAACATAAACAAAGATAGACATTCTTGTTTTTGTTTATTTTCATCATTTGTTTATTTTCAACTCGATTTTCAATTCAATAGATTCAATCTTAATTATTTGCTTTATTAATTAATTTAGTTCTTTTCAATCCGTTAGTCTATTTACTCTTTTTTCGAAATTACTCAAAACAAAGTTCATATTGTTTTCTGCAGTATACCTTGAATAAAAATAATGACGACAAAATTGAAACAACTCAAAGCTCGTCGTCAAATTGTTATTGATGATCTCGAGGAAATTTTGAATGTAGCACAATTCGCTGTCACTGATGAAAGTCTCCACGTAAGATTCAAATTAAGATGTGAAATACTTGAGGATATTCTCGTGGACTTTCAAAATTTACATACTTCAATTGTCTCTATGATTGTATCTTCCGAAGAACCGGAATTGAACACTGAAAAGGTTATTCGAACAGCCTTTATGGATAATTATTACACCATCAGAACCACTTATGTTAATTTATTTCCTGAAGTAATAAATCCAGTCAAAAACCAAAATAGTTGCTCTATTAGTTCGCCAAATGTTAAACTTCCAAAGATAGTATTGCCCATTTTCAATAGGGATTATAAAGAGTGGCCTACTTTTTTCGATATGTTCCAAAGCTTGGTACATGAAAATTCTAACTTGAGTCAAATAGAAAAGTTTCAATACCTCCTTAGTTCACTTTCTTCTCATGCTTTAAGTTTAGTTAAAGGGTTTCCATTGACTGCTGAAAATTATGAAAGCGCTTTTCAGACATTGGCGGAAAGATATCAAAATAAAAGACTTCTCGCTAATACGTGTTGGAAGGAAATCTGTAATGTTCCAAAGCTACAGGGTGATTCAGCTAAAGGCCTTAGGCGAATTCTAGAAGTTTTTGTGGAGAACTTATCGGTATTAAGGAATTTAGGTTTACTCGTTGACCAGTGGGACTTTGTTTTATTTCACATTCTCATTCAGAAATTAGATTCAGCAACGATCAAACGTTTTGAATTACAAGAATGTTCAACCGATATTCCGTCGTTTGTCAATTTGCGAAATTTCCTGACAAATCAGTGTATAGCCTTGGAGGCAGTAGCTCTTTCTCTTCCGTCGAAAACTCATTCAGTTTCGAATTCTCAAGTTTTGAAATCTAGTTCTCTCTCAATGAATAAAAGAAATTCGACTCTTCTCGTTCAAACGGAAACTGAATCATTCAAGAAACGTATAACCTGTAATTATTGCAAGTTAGCTCATAATATTTACAAATGTCCATCATTTTTGGAACAGACTGTTCAAGATCGGTTCAAGACTGTGAAGAACAAAAATTGGTGTATCAATTGCCTCCATTCTGGACATAAGATCGACAATTGTTCTTCAAAATCAAATTGTCGTGTTTGCAACGGAAAGCATCATACCCTGTTGCACATGCGCAATAATGCGGATGATGATTCTTCATCAGAGACGTTTCATTTCAAAGCTGCAAATTCAGGCTCAGCTCAGGTTTTAACGAATGTTTCTTCAAATTCTACCGTTCTCTTAGCAACAGGTCAAATAAATCCATCTTTTACATTCGATGCCGTCGTGATTCCGAAGATTTGTGCGGAGATGCCGAGATCTTTCGTAAATCATTCGTTTTGGAATTGTGTCTATAACAAGAAGTTAGCAGATCCGAACTTTTCTATTCCGAAATCAATAGATCTTCTTCTGGGAGCGGATATATTCTCTTTAATAATTCGACCGGGTCGTATCGAGGGTAACGGTTTAGAACCAACAGTTCTGTATGTTCATTTCATTGTCCGATTAACGCGTAACATATGTTGGAGCATATGACCTATGTCGAACAGACGAGAGTACGAAATCGGCGCTCGTTCGGTAAAGTGCAAGACTTTCTTCGCAATCAAGCAATTTCTCAATTTCTACAAATTAGAAAATTAGTGACTATTTCTCGCTCGTGAGTGACACGTTGATTCAGCCGTACTGTGAAACCAGGTAGGCAGACGTCGATTGCTCCAGCATTCGATTTTCTTTTGAGTCATTTTTTCTTATCAGAATTTCATTGTTAATTTTCTTTCGTTTTCATTTAACTTTCAAAGGCCCTTGTCGTGCCAACATGCATGTTTCGGTTTTTATCCCATTCTCAAAACTGAATACAAAACAATAACGGTTCATACAGTGCACATATTCGTATCAAGTAACAGATGTTAAAATTGGTGATAGGCGGAATTCTAACTAATCGTTCACAATTGGGATATTTTGTTTATAAGCTGAAGCTATTTCGAAATATTCCAAAAGGTCCATACGTTTTCTTTTGTTGCATTTGTGTATTTTTCTAGTTTTTTCAAAATCGATAAAATGGTTAGAGGAGATAAAATGGCTTGAGAAAACAGTCGATGACTTATTTTGTAGAATCGATTTTTTATGTTCATCGATTCGTTTTCCCAAAGAACGTCCAGTTTGACCTATATAAAATCCAGAGCATTCATTTCAGTATAGTTTATATACACCACTTAATTGTGTGTTATTCAGTCGATTTTTACCATTGAAAAACAATGATTTAAAATTCTTCTTGTTTTTTGTTTCAATGGTAAATTTATCATAAGAACCTATAAAACTCCGTAGAAGTTTTACACTCAAAACAGGAAAAAGATTGAAATAATTTTGGAAACAGATTATTGAAAACTGGGGAATATAGAAAGGAATCTCTCACCGTTGGTTTCCAAATGTTGATTTTGGAGTCGAGGGGCGCTACTGCATCAATCGGACTTCTTCGCTTCTCCTTGTGAATTCTTCTTCTTGGTGCTTAACGGCTGAAACCAACAGTTCTGTAGACTCTCTGGGTGGACCTCCGTTTATTTGAACTGGGCTGGAACACACGCAGGTTTTCTTCAGCACTGGCACAATCCCATCCTCTTCGCCAATAGCGTGTTCTCAGGAGACACTTTAGTTTAAAAAAAAAAAATACTTTATCTGGAAAACACTATGGTATATACAAGCAATGTACTAAGTGAAAGACAAAGCTAATATTCGATGCATTTTCAGACGTTCCTCCTATATATAATGATTCGAAATCAATACACACTGTGGAGAAGCGTCACAAATAAGAGGTGGATGTGTTTGTGTGAAAATAAATAAAATTAATTCAATTTAGTAGTTTAATTTTTTCATTTTATAGTAATCCCAGCAGGAGACTGAATGAATTATAAAAAATTATATTTCACATTTCCTAACTAAAACTGAAACTGTGAAAAAAGCCAGATGGTTGGGTATGCAATCATCAAGCTAAAAGGAAAGTTTCGGTCAGTTGCACTTGCACGATTTGGTGTAACAAAAAAAGAAGAATAAAGTGAACCATGAAATGAATATACAGATGAATTGAAACACTATATTCACCATAAAAATAAAACAAATGTAAAAATGTATATCGGGACATTCCACAAGTAGCTGTCGGAAGATAGCACTATACGGTGGTGTATGATAAAATGGTACTGAAAGCACTTCGAATCAGTTCAAGTTTATCTATTTAATGAAACATTACATAAAACATTAGACAGTTTTTTTACTCCAATTTAATACTACGAAATACTTTCAAAAGTTTTTGGTGCTTGAATGTTGTCAGAAGCTCTCTTCCGTTGAAAATTATTGAATTTCAAACAATTTTTCAAGGCCGAAGAAATTTTCTGACGTTACATACTGCTGTGCAAAAAAAAGGTGTTCCATTTTCAATTCAGTTGCTTATCTCGATGACTCAGTATTCACAATGAATAATTTCATAGGTTAGTAGTCCTTTGTAGTTCTCAATTAATTATAAATAAAATTCAAGAAAACCAAAAACTTATTAACGTTGAAAATTTAGATTCCAGGATTTTTTTATAGATTAATAATAATATATAAGCAATGATAATGTCAGATGAATTTTCATTCTCCGTTTTGATTGTGATTGACCTTCAGTATAATCACAACACACGTGACATCTACATGTGACCCATTTTGATATATATTTATATATACATACAATTTTTTTTTTTTTATCCCGTGCTCTAACCCCAAAAAGATTACTCCTAAATTATATATAATATAGCACAAGAAAATACATATTTATATATATACATATTCATTTGAACTTTTGGCTTACAATATTTAGTTAGCAAACAATAAAGCATATAGATTAGGGCTCAGTGACGGGGTGTCATACAATTCAGCGTATAACATAAAAGCCTAGGGAAAAACCCCAGTAAAAAAAACCCTGGCTCCCAGCCTAAGTTTGAATGTACAAAAATAGGATGAAATATATTTTAGGGACTTCTTTTTCCAAGAGTGGTCTTCTATTCCTGGAGACAGAGACAGAATCGTAGAATCCTTCTTGCAGATTGGTGACAAATGTTGTGTATTGGATTTGAATATAGAGGGTATTTCACCCATTTTGATGAACACTTTTACTTACGGGAGTGATTTCTCCTTTTCTACCCTTCACAGTTCACATGTTGCGGAATTTTAGCAGCGCGGTACCTGTAGCATTTCTAGAGGGAACGTGAAAACCAAACAGAGATAGAAGACTGGAAGAGGACAATAGCCTCCCGACCAATCTAGCAAACAACAATACATCCGTCCTTATCCTACAAGTACGCAAAGCAGAAAAGCGAAGAAGTGATTTCATATGAGTTTCTGAAAAATTTACCCGTGAAATTTCCATCCTGCACGACATAGAGAGAAGAAACCTATTTTGGACTCGTTCTAACCTGTCACAATCTTCAGAAGTATATGGAGACCATACACAGGAGACATTCCCAAGATGCGGCCTAACCAGATCGACATAAATGATTCAAGGTATTGACATCCCTGAACTCAGACGAGTGCCGCAAAATGAACCCCAGCATACGATGCCACGCATTAACTATATAGTCAATGTGCACCGTAAAACACATCCTATTGTCATAAAAACACCTGAGTCTTTAACGATTTCCACAGAAAGTATTATTAGCTTATTAAGATAGTTGTATGATACAAAGTGAGGCTCACGCCTAACTACACTCATGTTTGCACATTCCAAAGCTAATGATGACTTCATTCTATTT
The DNA here is from genome assembly GCA_030674115.1 of Micraspis discolor. Classification (NCBI taxonomy): domain Eukaryota; kingdom Metazoa; phylum Arthropoda; class Insecta; order Coleoptera; family Coccinellidae; genus Micraspis; species Micraspis discolor. The sequence continues at coordinate 299,958 of JARTUT010002205.1, forward strand.
ACACCATTGCTCTAATCGAATCAGAGCAGACTGGAGATTTATCATATCGATTAGAGTGTTAATCCGCAAATAAACTGTAACATGACAAAGTGTCACTTTAAATGACGAGCATGAGACTCTACTCTTAATTCTCTCAGAGTGGGCTCAATTATCCCAGCGACAAAACTCCCCTCGGTTTTTGACAAATATAATGAAGTGTATAAGTATAATTCACAAATAACAATTTTAAGGAATGCCCAATCTCCCAAGTAAAACAGAATACTAGGGACTTATCTTAAATCTATCTGAGTCGATAGCTTCCCCCCAGCTCCCAGATACAAAATAAAGTCCCAGAGGCTATGGCCTGCCAGTTGACCAGAAATGGGTTGTATAGTTTCCACACAGCGACTCGATGACTCCAATTTCATCCCAGTTGAAGAACGTGCTCCATGGCAAGGCGGTTATGCCACAAGCTCCAATTATGTACTGCTCGAACCAGGGACTGGATCTGATTTAATCTCTCATCGTGGAATGTATCTCAATCTTGAACTAGCATATGTCTTTGGCCTCGTAATAGGATATTATTTGACCCCCAGGTTGGAGCTATATCAGGATGAACGAAGGAACATTAGAAAGTGCAAGTGCATGTATAACAAGGCTCCTTCTCGATTTCTTTTATACAAATATTAAACAAATCATAGTAAAATTACATTATCTTAACAAATTAAACCGAGAAGAAGTCATGTTGTGGAAATCATTAGAAACAGTCAATGCAAAAACGTGCTCTCATGTTAAAGTGCCAAAAAGAACTAAAATTTCGGTTCCTGGGAGGAAATGAACACTTAGCGGGAATAGTTATGTATCTCGCAAATCTCTGACACAAAAAAGTCACTTTTAGATATTGATTTCAATAATTACACAGAGATGACCGGCATCTGATCTCGACAAAGAGAAAAAAAACTACGCTGGCAGTTCGAGGTTAGCTTACGGAACACAGAGAACTGGTTTAGAACACATCAATATTCTATTGCAGGAGAAGTAGTTCAAATTTCAACGATCATTTGGGTGCGCGTACGAAATAACATCAGTGGCGTTCAAATCGTTGCAAATACTTGAAATCGTCAGCAAACAAAAAGAAAAGTGCAAACCTAAATCAAGCGGTATCGTTTATGTTAATAAGTAAACAGAGGGCCCAAATGATTATCCCGAAGTAAACCTAAATCAACAATGTATGTCGGGGAGAAGGAATCACGAGTTTTAACGACTGAGTACGGCGGGTGAAATATGATACAAACCACTTCTTCAAGATGCCAGATATTCTAAACGACGACAGTTTCTCACTCAAAATGCAATGATCTATCTTATCCAAGGCCTTAGAAAAGTCAATATATGCAACATCAACGTTACCTCCACTTTCCAAGGTATAGAAGACATACTGGGCGAAAACCAATAGATTGATTGGACTCGACACCTCGAACCCTCGTGAAACCGTGCTGTTGCTCGACCAATCTGGACGATATATCTCTCTGTATACGATCCAGTATAAATAGTTTGACTTCCACTTAGTAGGAAAAATACCAGTTGATAAGGACTTGTTGAACAATATTATAAGTGGTAGTGCAGTTGAGGAACAGCAGTTCTTCAAAAATAATTCCTGCAGAAATTTAGGTCCCGGACCTTTCCCAGTATCAAAATTTTCCAATTTCCCGGCAACCTCACCAAGAGAAAAAGATAAGCTGTCGCACCAAAGTGACTCGAACAGGTCGAATCAACGGAAGGAGTAGAGTCCGAAACATAGGTAGATCTAGTGTTCGGAGAGGAGGGCAGCTATGTCGGTATAACCTTCTACACTTCTTTCATGTATGTGCATACTTGACGGCAAATCATTTTCAGTTCTTTTAGAGTTAGTGAAATTCCAAAATGATTTCATATTATCCCTTATTGTTTTGTCTATGTTCTTAATATACTCAGAATAACATGACTCCACGATTTTATCGCAGCCGACCGAATCCCAGAAAATTAAAGGTAATCCTACTAGCGTTTTTATCTCTTGTAATCACGATGAGTTTCTTTTTTCTTTTTCTTTAAAACGATTTTTTTGAGTTCGAAAGTATACCAAGGAGGAAAGGTGCATTTCTTAATGAGAATTTTGGAACAAATCTATCTATGGCCCTGAAAACAACATGGTAAAACACACCAACCCGAGCACTAACCACATAATCCATCTCAGTATCGTCATGGAATAAAGCTACCCAACTGAGCTCTAAAAAGTTTTTATTTAACGCTGTGTGATTTGCTTTCTTTAAATTGTAAGAAGTTTTACTCACATCTGAAGAATATAAAAAGTTGATGGGGATATTAGAAAAAGTGCGGGATGATAAGCATCTAACCTAGAAAGAGCATCAACGGCAGGGTCAATTGAGATATAGCAATTCCCAGAGAACAGGAGATCTAAGGAACGGTCATACGAGTTTCTAACAGAATTTATTAGAAAAAGATCATTAAAAGCAAGAGCATCGCCATGAATTCAAGCAACCTTATACTACGAAGACTACCTTTATACAATGTATTCTTTATACAATGCCTTAACTATTCTCGGTAAACCACTGATGTATCTAATAGTAATATCCAATTCCCCATTAGCCTTACGATGCTCCAACTTCCGCCGAAAATCAACCGACAGTCTAACAAGAGGTCGACCAATATTATGCTTGTTCTATAAAATATTGAGAACCTCGTCAGAACTGTCAAGCATCAGCTTCAACGGTGGTGGCCTGTTTCCCATCTTATTCTCCAAATGCCTTGACAATCTTTACATCTCGGATAATTTTGAACAAAATTGTCTCCATAAATTTTATTTCCTCACCCGCAGAATTCTTTGTCTCCACATCAAAAAACAATAATATTTTTGGATTGCCTCTGACGCCCTTCCATTTCCACAATGAACTCTTCAGGACTCGTTGAGACTTCAATATTCTTGTATTGAAGATGAACTCAGAGAGGCAACTGTGGCCACAAGTGACGAAATGTCCTCCGCCTGAGCATTAACCTGAGCAGACAATGCCTAATGCCTCTCGTTCATCTCAAATATTTTAGAAGGTGATTCTTTTTTATTTCATTCTTGATATCCCTGAACTGGCTCTCAAATAGATGAGTGAGTTGTTTTATTATTTTATCAGATCCTACTAGTAAGCGGGTAGATCAATAGGCCCGTAGATCCATAGGCCAGTAGTTCAATAGGCCAGTAGTTCAATCTGCCAGTAGTTCAATTGGCCCATGGATCAATATAGACCATAGATCAATATAGACCATAGATCAATAGGGCCCATACATCAATGAAGCGCGCAGAAACACTAAACACGTCAAAAAACCCGATGAAAGCTAAAAAACATGAAAGTACTGGAAAAAACAAAAGAAAACGGGAAAAACACGGAAGAATCCGAAGAAAGACGAAAAAACCGAAGTTACACGAAAGAAACCTAAATTACACGAAACAACGCGAGAAAACACGAAAGAACACCAAGTAACACAAAAAATCTAAAGGAACCTGAAAAAAACCCGAAACACAAAAGTAAATTGCACACCCCGTATATCACCCGATCGCAAATTCATTGTAAATCGCACACCCTGTATGACATTATACCGAAATCAGCTCCCATTTGCGAGAAAACTTGAAGAAAAATGCATATGGGACACCCCGTATATAATTGATTCGCAGTGGGTGCTTTCATCATAAAAAACAAACCGAAAGAATATCGTTTATAACTCTATCGTTTCAAGTTCAGTGCATTCCACCAAGAAAGAACCCGACCAAATACGAAAAAACGCGAAAAAACATGATAGAACCCAAAGTAACACGAAAGAACGAAAAAAATCCAAAGGAAATCAAAAAACCCCGAAGGAGCACAAAATCAACATAAGCGCGCAAAAAAACTCGAAGGAAAGCTTAAAACCCCGAGGGAGCACAAAAAACCGAAAGCGTGCAAAAAATAATGAAAGAACTTCTAAATTGCACACCCTGTATATAACCCGATCGTAAACTCATTGTAAATTGCACACCCTGTATGACATTTTATCGTAATCAGCTCCGTTACGCGGAAAAACACGAAAGCTGTAAAAAACTCTGGTGAATGTCAGCGCTACTCAGATCTGACACACTGTATATGAATCGAATATATTTTATCGAATTCAGAACCAAAACACACCGAAGGAACACAAAAAACTCGAATTTGCGCGAAAAAAATCAAATTAACTTGTGAATTGAGCACCTCGTATATCACATGATCGCAAATTCATTGTAAATCGTTCACCCTGTATGACATTTTATCGAAATTAGATCCCACTCTATAATTGGTTCGCAGTGGGTGCTTTTTCCATAAAAAATTCAGACGGAAAATCTCTCGAAGAAAGAATCTGGTGAAAAATCAGTGCTTTCAAATGGCACAGCCTGTATAGCGATTTTTTCGAATGCACAGCCTGTATAGCGATTCATCGCGATCTGTGTGCATTCTTCAAGGACGAAAATGAATTCGCGCGAGAATCGACTGAAAAATGACGATTTTCAAACTCATATTTGAGGTGTTTTTCTTTCGATTCGTGAACCGCGGGTGCTGTCTAGAGATTCGGAATCTCCTGTAGATTCTTAATCGAGCACTTGGAAGGCCTGTAAAATCTTCCACCGCCCAGATCGAGCGAAAAATTGATGCCGTATTTTCAAATTTGGAGCTCGCGTTCGGCTATCATCGGAATCGTATGAGAAATTGTGACATTTCATAGCGTATTTCGTGAAAATTGCCGAATTTGGAATGAAGAATTCGCGGCCTTATCTCGCTACTTGGATATGAAGATTGGTACCCAGAGATGGGAAATTTCACGTAGACTCGTTTTCTACCCATCGCGGGGCGATTTATATCGTTTTCGACCGGCACGGAGGGAAAACGTAGGTGCCATTTTTGACGTTTCAGGGAAGTCGGGAGTCTAAATTTGCCGTTTTATATGCATAATTTTCGTATAGATTTCCGGGGGCTCCGCGGCCCGTACCGGTACCACATTATGAGAAATGTCTTTTTCTTGCGACCGATCTCGGCCAGAGAAATGGCCCCGTTCGTCCGTGAGATCTTCCCCCTTGGGGACACTTTTAGCGATTTCGCGATTTTTTTTCGAAAATTTCGGGTGCTTTAAGAGCGCCTGGGCTTCGCGGTCGCTTCTCCTAGAGGAGGATTCGCTTTTTCGATCTGTTTTAAGACTTCCTCTCGAGCGGCCCTGCGGGCCGCTCGGAAAGCTACGCTTTCCGGGTCCCTGACGGGACCAAATTCCATTTTTTTCTCTGGTCCCCGATCTTATCGCTTTTATTATATTGATGAATAAGGGATTCTCATTCAAGTGTTGACAATAGAGCAACTTTCCATCTTTCATCCCAGCACGTGTTTTCACGGAGCAACTTGGATGAAATGAGGCCTCACACTCAGAACAACAAACAGCATTTGATACCGGTTTTCTGCAATAAGAGCAATCCAATTTTACTGTTTCTTGGCTAGCCATCTCAGAAATGTACGCCACTGATATAGGCACACCTAGCTATACGTTATCGAGTATCTCGTTACCAGGTGGTCGAGTCTATAAGTTTTCTGTTGTTTATTTCGATATAAAATGAACCAAATTCTGTCAAACTAGACCAAACATCAAATATCATCAATGTCTCTACGCATCGGACCGAAAAGACTATTGATTCAAGTTTACGCCAATATAACGTTCTTTAAGAATACACATGTTCTCACTATCAAAAAGACAAATATTCACGGAGCGAAAATAAATACGTGTTGATCTAATAACACACGAAATACGATAATTTTGAGGTTAATATCATTACAGAAAAATGTGTTTCGAACATGATTAAGAAAAGAGAATTAATTAACGTTGTGAAGTAAAAAGAATACCCTGTTACCTTTACTTTCAGCCATTATCCCTAACCTAATTAAATGTTTCATTTCACTACTCAGATGACATCCGAGACGTCCTAGTCACCTATCTCTCTTACATGGGCAAGATCATGTTATGTATTTCTACCATGCAGGGACATGTCTCTACTACCCAGAACTAAGAATTAAGTAATGAGACTTCGGGTTCTAGAATATACCGAGTGGTGGAATGCACTATTGCCAAATCTTATATGAAACTGCGAAATCATATGACATTATCTATAGAAACAATAGACCACCCGGCAACCTTACCCTGGGAGGAGATACAATCGTCTGAGTACAAGCTTGACCTACGCGAAATTAGTTCGTTACTTTCCTGTAACGGTTTCCAATCGCATTTGCCGGTTTAAAATTTTTAAAAGGGTGAGTTTAAATTAACCAAATAATTATGTGATATTCATTAGACACTGTGCGTGGATGAGCTGTCTGCTCGTTTATACTTCAAATGGTTGAGCTGTCTGCTCGTTTAAACTTGTCAATTTAAACACTTTAATTTACTTTAAAACTTTAATGAATTATCATTGTAGAAATGGATAATACAAACTGTGCTCTGTCTTGGTAGAGCTCGTGGACTGTACTGTACTGTACTGTTAACAAAGAGGAACTAAAATGGTGGCAGGCTAGCAGGTACCCCGAGCTGCCAGTGTTGCCAGATTGTGTACACCGTTGCTCGATGAACATAGATTTTAATTGCTAACAGTGCGTGAGTGTTTGTTTAAATAATAACAAGTTCAAATATAATAAGTGGTGATTGCTTGAATAAATTGTGATTTTATCCTATTTAGTTCAAAGAAAATTGCCACCCAGGATGTAAATCCCGTAGTACAAAGTTGTGGGTACAATATTTGCCAGGAATGTGTCTTCACGAATATAGAGTTTAACCAAATGATAACGTCTGACGAAATGGCTCGTCGATTTCTCATTTCACAGTGAATCACTCGAGAAATTTCGTTGATCCTCAAACTGGTGCCTACACGCAAACGGTCGAGAGACTTTGGGTAGAAGTTCGCAGGCATGTCCCTTCACCTGGATTCAAGCGTGAATCGCTTTCCGGATATCTGGCTGATGTTATCTTCAGACGTATGATTCCTTGCTACACTCGGCGGAGGCACATCTTCCGGAAAGCGGCCGCAACTTTGTACTCACCGGATCATACTCTAGCATAAGGTAAATCAATTTTTTTATTGTATGACTATACATATTGAGTAGCGAATATATAAGTGTTGAGATATTATTTCGATGGACAAGAAAAATCGTGCATATTGGCAACCTTGCTTATTTGAACATTCCAGTCCTGGATTTAGCTCACCTGATCCCGATTTTTCTTCGCAACTTTATTTTTTTCCCGATAATCAAAATAAGTGTCATTTGTCCTTGCAACTTCCTCTTTAATACTCTGTAATGAAGTTTGATTTTTTTTTGTATAGGAAAATCATTCTTCATTTTAAGTATTCCGATTATTTTATATATTTTCCGTTCCCCTGTATACGCCTTAAGATTCGAAGTCGTTGTTTCAGATTTTTTCGGTGAGAAAAAAAGGCCTGAAAACATAAATTTCTCTTCGCTAGAATCCGATAAATCTGTTTTTACGCGATATATCGAAATCGAAGATGATTTTAGGCGACAAATGCCACATCTGTGTGTGTCCGTTTCATCTCCCCACCGGGAGAGTATAAAAGGGCGTGTTGCCCCCAGATTAGGATTAATTCAGATTCAGATTCATTCCGATTGAGATTTGTGGTAGATTATTAATTATAGTTCGAGATTCAGATTAGAGATTCAGATTAGGATTATTAGAGAGCGTGGTAGATTTAGTGATTATAGTTCCGAGTTAGATTAAGATTGTAGATAGATAATTTTATTCAGTTTTCAGTATTCACAGGAGTTTATTTTATTTTTATTATTCAATAGTAGCGATTTTAGTTTATTTCATCAGTGCACAGAGTGTGGTTTTGCCGGACGTCAGTGTCCTGAGCGACGAAAGAAAAGAAAAAGTGAGTAAACGATAACCCCATTACCGAAACCCCTTTATTTCAATTTCATCAAAATCGCCAATTTTTCCGAGTTCGATTTCATTCCTTTTGCAGGAATTCTGTAGACTTCCTGTCCACGTGGGCAGTTAGCAACCCTCCGTCTGTAGATAATAATTAGTCTTAGCTCTTCTCGCGAGCCAGTAAAATTTTTATTCAGATTACCGTCAATCACAATTTGTTGCGTCCTATTGGCGAGAAAGTAGCGTTCGCAGCCAGATTGATTTTGATTTAGAATTAAGTCATTTTTTATTCATTTCACTTGTAATTGTTAATGTCCTTAGAAAGTGTTATTTTCACAAGTATAATTGAATTCTTGCATTCTGTTTAAATTTTTACAGTTGATTACCGGATTAATTTATTTTCATCTTTCATACTGTCAGTTTAAATTTGTTATTTTACTGAACTATAGTTGATTACTTACCTTATTTGTATTCAACATACCGAGGTGATTTTCTGTACCTATATAACGAATTAATTTATTTTCACCTCTCATACTGTCAGTTTAAATTTGTTATTTTGCTGAAATATAGTTGACTCCTTAAGTTATTTGTATTCAACATACCGAGGTGATTTTCTGTACCTATAACGAATTAAGTTATTTTCACCTTTCATACTGTCAGTTTAAATCTGTTATTTGCTGGAATATTGATGATTCCTTAAGTTATTTGTATTCAACATACCGAGGTGATTTTCTGTACCAATATACCGAATTAATCTATTTTCACATTGCATACTGTCAGTTTATTTTATTGAAATATAGCTGATAACTTACGTTATTTTTATTCAACATACTGAAGGAATTTTCTGTACATATATTCCGAATAAATTATATTAAATTTTTGCCTATTTGATTGCTCAAATTATCGCTAATAGCTTAGATAAAACCGAACTCTGTCTTCGACTAGAAGCTACCTTGGTAGGTTTGCTATTCTCCCTGATAAGCAAAGAATAGCTGGCGCCCGAAAAATATATAATAGGTTAAAAAGGGTGTTACAACTCATGACATTTTATGAATTAAATTAAAAAATTTTCAACTGAAAAATAAATTTTTTGAAAATTTTTTATTTCGAAATTTATTTTTTTGAGATAAATCTCTGAAATATTCGTTATTCATCTAATTTCACTCCAATATACATTTCATTCATTAATTTTCGAATATCAAATTTTTTTCAAAAATTATTTTTTTTCAAAAATTACTAATAATTCACCTTATTCCACCACTTTTCTTCATCATTCTATCCTAAAATTTCAGAAAAATAGCTTTTATATCATATTTCTCACCCCACCCAGCCCTCCCAATCCTGTTAGAAAACCCAACTCAAACTAATATTTTTTCATTAAAAGTCATTTATCGTTGCTTTTGGGGCCCTACATAAACCTCCTGCAAAAACATGAAAAATGCGGTGGGTCCTTAAACTGCAAAATTACCAACACAGCTCCAGAGCTGTGTTAAGATTCTGGTCATCCCCACTCCAACAAAGGGCTAATTCATGACGTCACGGATTATGACCAAAGCCGCTTGAATGCGGTCCGTCATGTCCAACAATGATCAGAGATGACCGTTCATCTGCGGTCACCCTTGGTCTATCGCTTGCAATTGATTAATGCCATACGGTATGATCAGTCGGATAATTTCAATAAAAACTCACGTATAAAGTGATATTCCCTCGACTTTTTTGGCGCTCTTGTTCACCTGAACAGAGTGCTTATCAATTTGCCCAAATGTCTGTGACTTTCGAATTTTTGGGCAAAAGTGGTATCAATCGTTTTGTTTGGACCTACTGATGAATAATCCGTGGTCAAAATCGATTTTGTCCTTCCGTCCGTCCGTCCGTCCGTTCCGTGAACACGATAACTCTCGAACGGATGAAGTTAGAGAGTTGAAACTTTCAGAATAGGTTTGAGGTATTAATATCTCGGCTAAGCTATTCGGTCAAATCGGCCGAATAGGTTCGGAGTAACAAAAAAAAATTTTTTTCAAATGACACTGTTCAAATAAAAATTTTTTTATGATGCAGTTTTATCAGACATATACAAAAATACCACTCTCGATTTCGACAAGCTAATAGTTCTGGAGATATGATTTTTCAAAATTTAAATAATTTTAAGTGGTTTAAAAGAGCGCCTAAGCCAACTGACCTCACGTCAGTGCTTTCTACATTTTTTTATTTTATAGTTTTTACACCTTTTAACAATACAAGACATGTTGAAAGTATTGAAGTATTTATCAGCACAATGTAAAATTCGAGCAATTTCTATTTCACCTGACAAGTATGTCAACCTAGAACAGCTGACTACGAAAGTCAGTCGAAATTTGACATAAGAATTTAGCCACCAATTTTGGATGCACAGTGGTCGAAGTGTACTCTCCCCACTATATCTCTGGGTTGAGGCAACACCACCTAGACAAGGCCTTGTCACTCAAAATTATGACTCATCACATTTAGAGTTGGTACTTGGGACGTTGCGTTGAATGTTTAGTTGGGCTGCTATTTATAAGATTATTGTCAAACGTAAGAATTACGATTGTCTATATGTAAATCGTGATATTGATTCTTTCAGATATACAGGGTGTCTCAAGTTCGAGTGCCTATTAGACGGTTCTGGAGAACTAGACATATTCGAAATCTGAAAATTGAAATTATGATATTGTTCGAAGTTCTCTACAGAGCTAAAATATTTCTGAAGCCCAAAAATTTCCGGTTATACAGGGAGAGAAAATAAATTCGACGAAAAAATTTTTTTTCAAGTTTTCCATTCCTGGTATGATCGAGTATTCAATAGTGAATACATTTCTGTTAAAACGGTTGTATTAAATCGAATAGTTTTCAAAATACCAAAAAAAAAACTGGAAAAAAAGTCAAATATGTTCAGTCAGTAATATGTTCATTATTCTTATTTTAAATATCCTGAGCGTAAACCGTTTTTACAACATCGAAGAGGAAGGAAGTGAAAAGGTTATGCATTTTTGGATTTCAAAAATTTCATCACACGGTGTTTCAAATTTTGTGTTGAAAATTGTGATCTTAAATTGGCCATAACTTCTGTTTTTCAAATTAGAACCCTATATTTTTATAATTGTGTTGGATTCTGCGGTCAAAAATAATGATAGTTTTTTCACATGATTATGCTGCTAAATTCAATAATTTCTGAGTTATTTGAGATTTCCTGGATTTATGGTGTACGTAGAGTCTAAATGATTGCATCTAAAAAAATTCAATTAACAATCTTTCGAAACCATGGGAACACTGTACCCATAGTAGATAAATTATCTGTTAATAATTCACAAGTGTCAGGTGTTATTGTTATTCGTTATCTTCATTTCTCGATTTTTCAAAATCAACCGTTATTCTAATTACGAAATTCTGGATCTATTTTATATATATGATGAATGTGACAGAATATTAGTAGAACCTGCCGGGCCTTCAACTAGAAGTATCCTCATTTACCTTTCATGACGGAGAAGATCTTTAGAAAATATGTTTTAATGTTTTGGATATTAGCAATTGGATGGGGCTCCGGCACATAGTTCACACGAGGTGTCTGAAGAACTGAATGCAATGTTTGGTAATCGGTGGATCGGACGCCGTTCTTCACTGTTTTGGTCCCCACGATCTCCTGATCTTACTCCCTTAGATTTTTATTTATGGGGTAGAATAAAAAACATAGTCTATGAATCTCCTATTGAAAACAAAGAAGATTTGAAACGGCGTGTGGAGGATGCTTTCCACTCACTAAAGGGGAAGAAAATTGAGCGAGCGACTAACCAAGGTGTTTCAAGACGTATTCGAAAGTGTGTGGAACAAAATGGTTACCATATTGAAACTATTACCTGATCATTCATTTTGTTAATTTGAGTTTTGAAACGTAATTTTATTTTTATTATCATAATTTATTTATAATCATAATTCGGTGTACTGAAGTAGCGAATCTATTTAATGTGTCTCCTGTTGAAGAGATGAATTCTCATTCGCTTCGAAATGAATCGAAATACTAATTCCATCAACTGCTCTTTTCTTGTATTCTTTAGGGGCTCTTACATTCCAAAATTTGGAAGGTTTGAAACATCGTTTCAGAAATTGTAAAAAAAAATGGGAATACTTCTCATTGGATACTCAACATTTTGTGTCATCCACCATGGATTTGAAATAAACAATACCATTAAGTGCATTTGAATGTGTATTGCGTATACAATTGAAAAATACAATAAGAATAAGAAATAAATCCAAAATCTCATTATTAGAATAGCAACGATTAATTTTGTGAAATCAAAAAATTTCATAACGACTAACAATAAGACTTGTCTGACACTTTTGAATTATAAATGGATTGATTTATCTTCTATGCTCACAGAATATCCTTATGAATCAGATTCGAATAATTTGACTCTACGTGCTACAGAAATTCAGAAAATCTCAAATAACTCAGAAATTATTGAATTTAGAAGCATAATCATGTGAGAAAACTATCATTATTTTTGACCGCAGAATCCAACACAATTATAAGATCAGATTGCTTTGGCCGTCTTGTTGAGCTACTTGCGAGTAAATATTCAAACCTTAACAAATCTATAAGCTCTCTGATCGGGTGAACAATAGTCGTACTATGGGACAATGTGATGCAAATATTAAAGCCTAATGAATAAACAAACCTTTATCTCAATTTGAAAATAACTACTCATAATTTTCCCCAAGTTTTGTTCTATGCTTCTCCTAAACACATACGTCATTGCTTTTCTGAGTTTTGACGCCATCAAATTCTTTCCCTATGTTAAAAAATGTTTTGATTAATATTACGTCTGTGCTTTTCTGAATTTTGACAACGTCATCGACATCGAATTCTACCTCTATGAATTCTATGAAAATTTTGCCAACTGACACTGATATCTAGGTCCGCCAGTTCTCAAAAGAATATCGATCTGTGATGGCAAATCTTTCAATGACAAAGCTCGGACTTCATGACATTTTTCTCTTGAGTAAATGAAAAAAATGATCATATCTTCAGAAGGGGGAAAGCTACGACAATGAAATTTGAGGATGAGTAAGATATCGGTAACCTCAATATATATACGGATTTTTATTTAAATCTAAATGAAGTCTTAGGAGATATTGAGTATGGAAATTTTTTTTTTGGGAATTTTTTTAAAATTTTCTGGCTTGACGATTTCTGCGAAATTATGCAAGCCGTTTTGTTTCAGCCTCCCCCAATAACATTCCAAGTATCAACTCGATCGGATGGATATTCTAGTAGTTATTGAGGAAACAAAATTTCAGATGCTCATAACTACTGAACCATCCGACGGATTTGGCCCAATAACGAACTTGACCGAGATATTTGGACAATTAACCTATTCTGAAAATATGAAAACTCTAGCTGATTCCTTTTGGATGCTAGAGGGGATACGGCCGGGCGGCCGGACAGACTCAACTTTCGCCACGAATTCTTCATCAGGGAGTCGAACCCAATCGATTGAGACCATTTTCGGCAAAATGATAGGCACTCTGTTCGGCTGAACAAGAGCGCCAAAAAATAGGGTTCTAATTTGAAAAACAGAAGTTATGGTCAATTTAAGATCACAATTTTCAACACAAAATTTGAAACACCGTGTGATGATATTTTTGAAATCCAAAAGATGCATGACCTTTTCACATTCTTCCTCTTCGATGTTGTTAAAACGGTTTACGCTCAGGATATTCAAAATAAGAATAATGAACATATTACTGACTGAACCTATTTTACTTTTTTTCCAGTTTTTTTTCAGATATTTTGAAAACTATTCGATTTAATACAATGGTTTTAACAGAAATGTATTCACTATTGAATACTGGATCATACCAGGCATGGAAAACTTGAAAAAAAAATTTTTTCGTCGAATTTATTTTCACTCTCTGTATAACCGGAAGTTTTTGGGCTTCGAAAATATTTTAGCTTTGTAGAGGACTTCGAACAATATCATATTCCCAATTTTCAGATTTCAAATATGTCTAGTTGTCCAGAAACATCTAATAGGCATTCGAACTTGAGACACCCTGTATTATAATGATAAAAATAATGAATACCACCATTTGCACAATACTTCAAATGTATGAAACTTATTCTGAAGCAATAAAGAGTTCAAGAAAATAAAATAAAATACTCAGGAATGAAACAAATATTGATAGAAAAATGTTCTTTATTATTATAAATAAAATGGTAACACGCCATATTGAAGCATTGGGTGACAATAAAAACGATATTTACAATATATCTACAATGGTAAAATATGCACTAGGAACTATGTATTAATGCTGCGTCATATAAAAAAAATAGTGACATGCATATCAAACTAACACAATTTTTAAATAAATAGAACCTTATTTATATTTCATTTTTTTCACTTGTGGAATGTTTTTAGTGGTTGCTGTGTCGTTTCGTTTTTTAGAATAATTATTCAATAAAATATTGATAGCATTATAAAGAATTTTCTTGAAAATGTCTTCTAGTGAATGTTCAGGGCAATTGAATCCTAAGAATATATTCAAAGCAAGATCATTCGCTTTTTCTGGACGAAGAACGTCCCCATACGTGGCTACGAGCTCAGCCGCGGAGCCCCTCGAAATCTATACGAAAATTATGCATATAAAACGGCAATTTTTAGACTCCCGACTTCTCTGAAACGTCAAAAACCGCACCTACGTTTTCCCTCCGTGCCGCTCGAAAACGATATAAATCGCCGCGCGATCGGTAGAAAACGAATCTACGTGAAATTTCCCATCTCTGGGAATCAATTTTCACATCCAAGAAGCGAGTCAAGGCCGCGAATTCTTCATTCCAAATTCGGCAATTTTCTCGAAAATTCGAGGTCAAGTGTCACAATTTCTCATACGATTCCGATGATAGCCGAACGCGAGCTGCAAATTTGAAAATCCGGCATCAATTTTTTGCTCGATATGGGTGGTGGAAGATTGTTAGCGCCTTCCAAGCACTCGAATAAGAATCTACAGGAGAATCTCTAGACAGCATCTGCGGTTCACGAATCGAAAGAAAAACACCTCAAATAAGCGTTTCAAAATCGTCATTTTTCAGTCGATTTTCGCGCGAATTCATTGCCCTCTCCGAGCTCCGATCCAACTTATAATACTCTATGTTAAAATCCGACACACTTAGTTTATTCAGGGAGAAACGGCTAAGCACTCTGTTCATGAATACATGTTCACACCTTTTTCGAATAATTTTTATTTTACCTTTGTGAAATTGATGGAGTTGAAACGATATTCTTTGGGTTTATTTTTTATGGAAAAATTATTTTCGATTCATATACAGGGTGTTACATAGGAACTTTATCGTATAATGCTTATACTGCCTTTGTGGAATGCACCGATTGCGATCGATTGATATACGTGCTGTGCACATTGGAAGCACTGACTTTCACCAGAGTCTTTCTTCGAGAGATTTTCCGTCTGAATTTCTTATGGAAAAAGCACCCACTGCGAATCGATTATATAGTGGGTGTCCCAAATGCATTTTTCTTCATGGTTTTTCGCGTTTGGGATCTAATTACGATAAAATGTCATACAGGGTGTGCGATTTACATTGAATTTGCGATCGGGTGATATACGGGGTGAGCACTTTACACACTGTTATACAGGTTGTGCAATTTACAAAGAGTTTACGATCAGGTGATATACGGGGTGTGCAATTTATAAGTACTTTTGTTTCTTTGCGTGCTTTCGTTGTTTTTTTATTTCTCTGGGGTGTTTCGCGTGACTTCGAGTTTTTTTGAGCGCTTTCAAGTTATATGTATTCTTTCGGGTTTTTTCAGGTTCCTCTGGATTTTTTGTGTTACTTGGGGTTCTTTCGTGTTTTCTCGCGTTGTTTCGTGTAATTTCGGTTTTTTTCGTGAACCTTCGGTTTCTTTCGTGTTTCTCCTGATTTTTTCGTGTTTTTTCGCGTTTCTTCGTGTTTTTTCCAGTCCTCTCAAGTTTTTTCGCTTTCAACGGGTATTTTGACGTGTTTCGTGTTTCTGCGCGCTTCATTGATGTATGGGCCCTAATGATCTGTGATCTATATTGATCTATGGTTTATATTGATCTATGGTCTATATTGATCTATGGTCTATATTGATCTATGGTC
The DNA here is from genome assembly GCA_030674115.1 of Micraspis discolor. Taxonomy (NCBI): domain Eukaryota; kingdom Metazoa; phylum Arthropoda; class Insecta; order Coleoptera; family Coccinellidae; genus Micraspis; species Micraspis discolor. The sequence continues at coordinate 316,060 of JARTUT010002205.1, forward strand.
CATTATGATCTATGGTCTATATTGATCCATTGGCCTATTGATCTACCCGCTTACTAGTCAATATAATAAAAGCGATAAGATCGGGAACCAGAGCAAAAAATGGAATTTGGTCCTGTCAGGGACCCGGAAAGCGTAGCTTTCCGAGCGGCCCGCAGGGCTGTTCGAGAGGGAATCTTGAAACAGATCGAAAATGCGAATCCTCCTCTAAGAGAAACGACCGCGAAACCCCCCCGGGCGCTCTTAAAGCGCCCGAAATTTTCGAAAAAAAAACGCGAAATCAGCGATTTTCGCGAAATCGCCAAAAGTGACCCAAGGGGGAAGATCTCACGGACGAACGGGGCCATTTCTCCGGCCGAGATTGGTCGTTTTTTCAAGAAAAAGACATTTCTCGTAATGTGGTACCGGTACGGGCCGCGGAGCCCCCGGAAATCTATACGAAAATTATGCATATAAAACGGCAATTTTTAGACTCCCGACTTCCCTGAAACGTCAAAAACCGCACCTACGTTTTCCCTCCGTGCCGGTCGAAAACGATATAAATCGCCCCGCGATGGGTAGAAAACGAATCTACGTGAAATTTCCCATCTCTGGGTACCAATCTTCATATCCAAGTAGCGAGATAGGGTCGCGAATTTTTCATTCCAAATTCGGCAATTTTCTCGAAAATTCGAGGTCAAGTGTCACAATTTCTCATACGATTCCGATGATAGCCGAACGCGAGCTGCAAATTTGAAAATCCGGCATCAATTTTTCGCTCGATATGGGTGGTGGAAGATTGTTAGCGCATTCCAAGCACTCGAATAAAAATCTACAGGAGAATCTCTAGACAGCACCTGCGGTTCACGAATCGAAAGAAAAACACCTCAAATAAGCGTTTCAAAATCGTCATTTTTCAGTCTATTTTCGCGCGAATTCATTGCCCTCTCCGAGCTCCGATCCAACTTATGATACTCTATGTTAAAATCCGACACACTTAGTTTATTCAGGGAAAAACGGCTAAGCACTCTGTTCATGAATACACGTTCAGACCTTTTTCGAATAATTTTCATTTTACCTTTGTGAAATTGATGGAGTTGAAACGATATTCTTTGGGTTTATTTTTTATGGAAAAATTATTTTCGATTCATATAGAGGGGGTTACATAGGAGCTTTATCGAATAATGCTTATACTGCCTTTGTGGAATGCACCGATTGCGATCTATTGATATACGTGCTCTGCACATTGGAAGCACTGACTTTCACCAGAGTCTTTCTTCGAGAGATTTTCCGTCTAAATTTCTCATGGAAAAAGCACCCACTGCGAATCGATTATATAGTGGGTGTCCCAAATGCATTTTTCTTCATGGTTTTTCGCGTTTGGGATCTAATTACGATAAAATGTCATACAGGGTGTGCGATTTACATTGAATTTGCGATCGGGTGATATACGGGGTGAGCACTTTACACACTGTTATACATGGTGTGCAATTTACAAAGAGTTTAAGTTCAGGTGATATACGGGGTGTGCAATTTGTAAGTACTTTCGTTTCTTTGCGTGCTTTCGTTGTTTTTTTATTTCTCTGGGGTGTTTCGCGTGACTTCGATTTTTTTTGAGTGCTTTCAAGTTAAATGTATTCTTTCGGGTTTTTTCAGGATCCTCTGGATTTTTTGTGTTACTTGGAGTTCTTTCGTGTTTTCTCGCGTTGTTTCGTGTAATTTCGGTTTCTTTCGTGTAACTTCGGTTTCTTTCGTGTTTCTCAGGATTCTTTCTTGTTTTTTCGCGTTTCTTCGTGTTTTTTCCAGTCCTTTCAAGTTTTTTCGCTTTCAACGGGTATTTTGACGTGTTTCGTGTTTCTGCGCGCTTCATTGATGTATGGGCCCTATTGATCTGTGGTCTATATTGATCTATGGTCTATATTGATCTATGGTCTATATTGATCTATGGTCCATTATGATCTATGGTCTATATTGATCCATGGGCCTATTGATCTACCCGCTTACTAGTCAATATAATAAAAGCGATAAGATCGGGGACCAGAGAAAAAAATGGAATTTGGTCCCGTTAGGGACCCGGAGAGCGTAGCTTTCCGAGCGGCCCGCAGGGCCGCTCGAGAGGGAATCCTAAAACAGATCGAAAAGGCGAATCCTCCTCTAGGAGAAGCGACCGCGAAACCCCCCCGGGCGCTCCACTCGCGCCCGAAATTTTCGAAAAAAAATCGCGAAATCGTCGATTTTCGCGAAATCGCCAAAAGTGTCCCCAAGGGGGAAGATCTCACGGACGAACGGGGCCATTTCTCCGGCTGAGATCGGTCGCTTTTTCAAAAAAACGACATTCCTCATAATGTGGTTCCGGTAGGGACCGTGGAGCCCCTCGAAATCTATACGAAATTTATGCATGTAAAACGGCAATTTTTCGACCCGCGAGTATCGAGAAACGTCAAAAACCGCACCTACGTTTTTCCTCCGTGCCGGTCGAAAACGATATAAATCGCCCCGCGATGGGTAGAAAACGAATCTACGTGAAATTTTCCATCTCTTGGTACCAATCTTCATATCCAAGTAGCGAGATAAGGCCGCGAATTCTTCATTCCAAATTCGGCAATTTTCACGAAATACGCTATGAAATGTCACAATTTCTCATACGATTCCGATGATAGCCGAACGCGAGCTCCAAATTTTAAAATACGGCATCAATTTTTCGCTCGATCTGGGCGGTGGAAGATTTTACAGGCCTTCCAAGTGCTAGAGTTTTTCTCTAGCTTTCGTGCTTTTCCTCGTAACGGAGCTGATCACGATAAAATGTCATACAGGGTGTGCAATTTACAATGAGTTTACGATCGGGTGATATACGGGGTGTGCAATTTACAAGTACTTTTGTGTTTCGGGTTTTTTCAGGTTCCTTTAGATTTTTTGTGTTACTTGGTGTTCTTTCGTGTTTTCTCGCGTTGTTTCGTGAAATTTCGGTTTCTTTCGTGTTACTTCGGTTCCTTTCGTCTTGCGTCGGATTCTTTCGTGTTTTTTCACGTTTCTTCGTTTTTTTTCCAGTACTTTTATGTTTTTTTGCTTTAATCTGGTTTTTTTGACGTGTTTAGTGTTTCTGCGCGCTTCATTGATGTATGGGCCCTATTGATCTATGCTCTATGTTGATCCATGGGCCAATTGAACTACTAGCCTATTGAACTACTGGCTGATGGATCTACTGGCCTATGGATCTACGGGCCTATTGATCTACCCGCTTACTAGTCAATATAATAAAAGCGATAAGATCGTGAACCAGAGAAAAACATGACAAACGGGTCCCGTCAAGGACCCGGAAAGCGCAGCTTTCCGAGCGGCCCGCAGGGCCGCTCGAGAGGGAATCTTTAAAAAAAATCAAAAAGGCTTATCCTCTTCTAGGAGAAGCGACCGCGAAACCCCCCCGCGCTCCCTCCAAGTGCCCCAAATTTTCAAACAAAAATCGCGAATTCGGCGATTTTCGCGAAATCGCCAAAAGTGTCCCCAAGGGGGAAGATCTCACGGACGAACGGGGCCATTTCTCCGGCCGAGATCGGTTGCTTTTTCAAGAAAAAGACATTCCTCATAATGTGGTACCGGTACGGACCGCGGAGCCCCTCGAAATCTATACGAAAATTATGCATGTAAAATGGCAATTTTTCGACCCGCGAGTATCGAGAAACGTCAAAAACCGCATCTACGTTTTCCCTCCGTGCCGGTCGAAAACGATATAAATCGCCCCGCGATGGGTAGAAAACGAATCTACGTGAAATTTCCCATCTCTGTGTACCAATCTTCATATCCAAGTAGCGAGATAAGGCCGCAAATTCTTCATTCCAAATTCGGCAATTTTCACGAAATACGCTATGAAATGTCACAATTTCTCATACGATTCCGATGATAGCTGAACGCGAGCTCCAAATTTGAAAATCTGGCATCGATTTTTCGCTCGATATGGGCGGTGAGAGATTTTTTAGGCCTTCCAAGTGGTCAAACGAGAATCTACAGGAGATTCCGAATCTCCAGATACCTTTTTACAGATCGGGAATCGAACAAAAAATACCTAAATTATGCGTTTGAAAATCGTTATTTCAGGCTCCATTTTCGCGCGATTTCATTTTCGTCCTTGAAGAATGCACACAGATCGCGATGAATCGCTATACAGGCTGTGCATTCGAAAAAATCGGTATACAGGATGTGCCATTTGAAAGCACTGATTTTCATCAGATTCTTTCTTCGAGAGATTTTCCGTCTGAATTTTTTATGGAAAAAGCACCCACTGCGAACCAATTATAGAGTTGGATCTAATTTCGATAAAATGTCATACAGGGTCAACAATTTACAATGAATTTGCGATCATGTGAAATACGAGGTTCTCAATTCACAAGTTAATTAGATTTTTTTCGCGCAAATTCGAGTTTTTTGTGTTCCTTCGGTGTATTTTGGTTCTGAATTCGATAAAATATATTCGATTCATATACAGTGTGTCAGATCTGAGTAGCGCTGACATTCACCAGAGTTTTTCTCTAACTTTCGTGCTTTTCCGCGTAAGGTAGCTAAATTCAATGAAATCTCATACAGGGTGTGCCATTAACAATGATTTTGCGATCGATTGATATACAGGGTGTGCAATTTAAAAGTTCTTTCATTATTTTTTGCACACTTTCGGTTTTTTGTGCTCCCTCGGGGTTTTCAGCTTTCCTTCGAGTTTTTTGCGCAAGTTATATTGTGCATAAGTCAGTGAGCTTTTTAAAAAACTTTATTTACTACTAATACACATGAACGGTATCTAGCTATGTCAAGACTAACTTAAAATGATCTAACATGTAAACTTATACTAGAGGGAAAACTGCACATTCGACGTATTTGTTATCCATGCGAGATTCTCACGGGAAGATGAACAGAAGACGATATTTTGCTATATCATCTTTCTGTGATATATAACTCCTCCATCCACAGAACTTTCTTTACGGGGTGAAAAACGTTCCTTGCGATGGATTGATGTCTTGCTCTTGAATTTGGTTGTCACCTTTGGAAACTTTTCTGGGGTAGCATTTATGGAAGATTTTCTTTATTTCCAGGTAACCTCCTGCAGCGATGAGGATAATATAAAGGATTCCAATTAAACTTGTATAGGAATTTTGTTTATTATCCTGGAGTATCAACGGTCTCATATCTTCTTGTTTTCGCTTCAGCTCATGTAATGAATCTAATGGGATGTTCTGAAAGTTTATCTTCAATAGATCTGGTTCAGTCCGATTGGAATTGGATACAATTTTTGGCAGGTACATTGGTTGATTATCGATCACTTCCTTGGAATTTGTGTATTTTCCATATTCTGTTTCAAATAGGCATCCTTTAGGTATGGTGATAAGGTAATTCCCCTTAAGAGATGTATAATCACTTCTTTTACAGGTAAGACGGATCTTCATTTCATTTGGTGCTATGATTATATATTTTGCATTATCGATTTGCTGGATAAAATTGAATCTGGTTTCAACTGGATGATTTTGACAATTTCCTATTGATTTCTTGATTTGTAATAATTCAAAAAGACAGTCTTCATCTTGAATTCCATTCACTAAGCTGTTTTCTTCGCAGTAGTAATGTGGATGTATTTTCATACAAGATGTTGAGGTGTATTGATATTTATTTTTCATTGTTGCCTGTACGTCGTTGCGATTGCATCGTCCGTTGTGTTGTCTTGTTCAAATGTTCACAGTTGGTTTGAAATTGTGAAATTGAGGATTCAGAGGCTATTACATGGTTCGAATGAGGTTTTAGTACATTATACACCTCTTAGCAGGAAATATTCCTATAATAAATAAGGTGAAGAAAAAGTGTAAACATAAAATGCAGGTGACTGTTCATCGGATATTGTCCACTCGCGATGAATCGATGATGTCGATCCACTAAGTGATCATCGGATGCCGTCAATTTACAATACCACGGATAATATCGAACTGTTCGTCGGATGATATCCCTGATAAAAGTTTAACTCCAACTAAAAATTGTGGAAGTCGTTTTTCGTGTCGTTGATTTTATCTCATAGGTTAGAGGAACACAATTCGGAGTGAAGAAGTGTGAGAAATAAATAAAACACTCAGCAGAAATAAGCTAAAAAGGTGAATTGAAGTATCTATTCGGTGCCACTTGACAGGTGTTGATATATCGCATCTGCCGGAGCTGTGGAAATTATGGAAGCTTTGAGGGAGGAAATTCTGAATAGCAAAAAGGAATTACAGCAAAGCATACAAGCAAGTGAAGACAATATTAAACTGAAAATAGAGACAATCCTGAATGAAAAGATTGAAAAGCTGGAACGTGAAAATGAGGAACTTAGGCATCGAGTAGAACACCTGGAAAGAAGTGAAAGAAGAAATAACATAGTTATATTCGGATTACCAGCGGCAGAAAATCAGACATCAGTGCAAGAACTATGTGAAGGTTTGAATGCCCTATTAGGCACAGATATAGATAAGAATAATATCAATAATATATATAGACTTGGACGATCAGAAAAAAGTCCAATTAAAGTAGAATTTGCATCAACACTCTCAAAATTGAGTATATTGCAAAACTGCAAGAAACTGAAGGGTACCAAGGTTCGCATATTTCAAGATTTGACAAAGTCGCAACAGGAAGAGAACAAAATCCTTAGAAACTATTTGAAGGAGATTCGAAGCTCCACTCAGGATCACTGCTATATAAGGGGAGAAAAATTGTACAGAAATGGTATAGCTTACACTGAGGAAGACATTCTCATTCTCATTGAGTTGGATAGTACACGAAAGGGAACAAGTGAAGTACATACATCATCTGGAAGAGATTTCGAAATTAACGAAACAGCGCCCCCGCAGCAACGTAAAAGGATTATTTCAAACAAGAACGAAGAGAAGAAAGATCAAATTGACGAGAGAAGCAGGAGAGACGAAGAAACCAAGTACAGAACAAAGGAAAAAGTTCTATCTTCGAATCTTCGAATTCAGACCAGAGACAAAAAACCATCCCTTCGGTCCCAAAATAGGAACTAAATGCTCAGATAGTGACAGTGAAAATGGATTCATATATTGAAAACTATGACAATAAATTAATAGCAGGACAATTAATTGATAATTTGAGGAGATTTGGTGAAGAATGTTTAAATAGTGGCGATTCTAAACTCAGGGTTCTTCATGTGAATATCCGTAGTGTAAGTAAAAATTTTGATGAATTACTGGTTTTTCTAGGTCAATTTACTCAAAAATTCGAAATTATTGTTTTGACAGAGACATTCAATGTCACTGATGATACTTTCACAATAAAAGGCTGTGACAATTTTTATAGCCAAGGATCATTGAACAGAAACGACGGAGTGATGGTTTTCGGCAAATTTGATATTAAATGTGAATATAGGTGTGTTCAAATAGCTTTGAGCAGTGCTATAGAATTACATATTAGCATAAATAATGTTAAGTTACTCCTTACGGCGATTTATAGATCACCTAGTACTGATAGGAATGTTTTTAACACAGAACTCTACAACTACTTGGATTTGAAAAGAAACAATAAATTTCATATTATTATTGGAGACATAAATATGGATTTGCTAAAAAACAATGTCAGTGAAATAGAGGATTATAAAAATGTATTGAATTCATTTGGTTTCATATCGTATATAAATAGAATAACAAGACCAAGCAGTAAAACGTGCCTAGACCACATTTTTGTGAAAAATCTCCGTGAACAAAATGACTCTCGGTCCTGTGTATTTGACTATAACATAACTGACCATTTTCCGATTTATTTTGAGTAGAACTGTGGCAAAGTTTTGCCGAATGACCCTAAACGGAGTAAATATAAAACGTTTATTAATTACAACACTTTGAAATCTGATATTAGTAATGAAGACTGGACGTGTATATGCGATTTAAAAAATGCGAATGACATGATGGATAACTTCCTATATATATTGAAACGATATATACGAAGACATACAAAAACTATAAAGCTTAAAGCTGAAAAAGTTAGAAAAGCCTGGATTATGCAAGAAATACTGAGTAAAGCCAAAGAAAAAAATGACGTCTATGTTCAACTTTGCTCAGACCCAGAAAATACTAGGCTGAAGGGAAAATACCGAATGCTCAAAAACAATCTTAGAAAAATGATAAATAAAGCCAAGAATGAATATATGAATAAAATCATAGAAAAAAAGTCCGAATGCTTCCAGTGGCTTATGGAAAGCTATCGATGATATTTGTCCTAGACAGAAAAAAACAACAAAAATTGCATCCATAGAGATTAATGAAAATATTTAAACTCTAAAATTGAAATCGTCAATCATTTCAACGATCATTATAGTAAACTAGGAGAGGCTTATGCGACGAAAATAAGTAAACCCAGAGAATTTTCGGATGATGTTGATAACATCGAGAAAACTATATTCTTGGAACCAACGTGTGCGGAAGAAGTGATACACGTCATCAATGAGATAAAAACAAAAAAATCACCAGGATGGGATCTAATCAGATCTGAAACAGTTAAACAGTTGAGTGAACAAATTGCTATTCCATTAACATGTATAATAAATAGATGTTTTGAACAGGGCAGATTTCCAGATTGCCTTAAGATGGGGATCATCAAACCTGTATACAAAAACGGAAGTAGAGAAAAAATAGAGAATTATCGTCCAATCTCTCTGCTGTCGGTGTTTTCCAAGATTTTTGAGAAACTCATAAAAAAAAGACTTTGCGGGTTTTTGGAGAAATTCGGCATACTCTCTGGTCGACAATTCGGATTTAGAGAGGGACGCAGTGCGGAGGATGCCATATTGCAGTTAACATCGGACATATATAGGGCGTTAGATAAAAAAAGCCCAGTTCTGTGCGTTTTTGTAGATCTCTCGAAGGCCTTTGATACCGTTTGCCACAAACGTCTACTACAAAAAATCCATTCATATGGTATAAGAGGACCAGCTTATAATATACTGAAAGATTACTTGACAAACCGTGAGCAAAAAGTTGAAATAGAAGGAGTAAGAAGTAGGTCGGCGACCGTCGCTTACGGGGTTCCCCAGGGGTCGGTACTCGGTCCGCTTTTGTTCACGATTTATATAAACAGTCTAATGACATCTAAATCTAGGGGTAAACTCATCAGCTTCGCAGATGATGTGGCGATCTTGTATGAAGCGAAAACATGGGTGAAGTTGAAGACAATGGCGGAACAAGACTTCAAGGGAATTTGTGACTGGTTTAGTTTCAATAAGCTCACAATGAACGAGCAGAAAACGTATTACCTTCCTTTTGCCTCTTATTCTAGTCATTTGCCGGATATGGGACCACTTATTGTTGATGGAAATACGAGCATACAGGAAAAAGATCGATCAAAGTATTTGGGTATAATGATTGACAGACATTTGCGATGGGACCATCACATCGAATATGTAAAAAATAAATTGAGGGGTTTACTGAGTAAGTTTAGATACCTTTCTGAATTCCTGAATACGAAGAATCTGAAAAGATTGTATTTTGCACTTGTACAGTCGCAGCTGGGTTATGGGATCTTGGGTTGGGGCGGTGTGGCTAAGTGTAATCTTCACAACTTAAATATTGTGCAGAGGTGGATTATGCGAATAATTTTCAAAAAAAATATAAGATACTCTGCTGACCTGTTACATTCGGAAAACTCAATTTTTGATGTAAGACAATTATTCTGTTACCGAATGTTGACAAATATCCATAAGGGTAAAATAAAATTGCAGCCAATTTTACATCAATACGACACTAGAGCAAACTTGCAATCCAGGAGCGTGCCAAGTCGAGGGAAAACTATCGGACAGCGGTCAGTGGAATTTCTAGCACCTAAGATATATAATTTGCTGCCGAACAATTTGAAGATCACAAAAAGATTCAAGACGTACAAATATCATGTCAAAATGTGGGTGACAACTACAGAGAGAAAATTTTTTAATGAACTCATTGACTTGAGGTTTTTGTGTTGAGATTCAATCTCGTTCAGTGTTACTCAGATGTTGTGGACTGAATTGGAGAATGGATGTATCTGTCGCCATCTACGTGACAACAAATATATGAACACTATTAGAATATATCATACTAAGCCGGATTGGACTAACTGGAGGGGACACAACTGTAAGCGTTAATATGGGTTTTATTGGTGAATGCATATCTTTTTTGTGGAATTTTTTTATGTGTTTGATGGGATTTTATTTGATAGGATATAATCACGCACAAGCTTCTAGCTTCAGTGATTAGTCATATTTGTTCTTGTATTTTGATTCTGTTTGATTTATGAAATCTGTAAATTGTTGAGGAATAAACATTATTATTATTTAATGTCAGATAGGTGTTTCGTGGAATGATGATGGTATTATTTTTGGTTGGAATGGAATACAAATGATAATGAAAAAATGATTCGGTGTATGCAAGAGGAAAATGCAGAATGAAAACGATTCTGAGATTGACATAATAAGCATCAACTCTAATCAGTTCATAATAATTACGAAACTCATTTTCATTGGAGAAAATTAATGATTTTTCTGAATATTGGGTTGAAATAACAGATATTATTGATTTTAATTCTGAAAATTTTATTATACTATGGTGAAGGATACCAAGCTTCGAAAAGCTCATAGCAATTTCAATGTCGTTAATTATTTTAGTTATAATATTTTCGGATATACTGATTTGATCAATCTGATTTTTGAAATCTATATAAGAATACATCTTATTCTTCAAATCTTCGGAAACCAATTGGAATTGATTTGAAATTGTTTTCTGATTTTGTGCTAAAATTGAAACAGATTTATTGAATTTTTCAATAATCTCTCCCGCTAAAGAAATATCAGAGTTCAGTCTAACTTTAATCTCTTGCTGGTTTTTCTGGAGTGAATTCAATATTGATTCATAATGAGCTGCATCATTTGCATCTAAATTGCCCGAAATACTTTTGATAATAGTTCCTAATCCATCTATTAGTCCTCTCTTGTTTCTTTTGTGAGGTAACAAACTATTCAGTTTTTGTATAGCCATTTGTATCTGGTAATTCACGATTCTATTATAATTCTGTAATGTGGAATAAATTGTATTATTATTGAATAAAGATTGAGATTTCATTACTTCTTGACAAACGAACTCAAGGTGGATAACTTGGTGATAAATTGGTGATAGGTCAATATAATGGATAAAATTATGCGTTTTTTCCTTACTTCGTGCATTTCCTAGGTAAACTGGAAGAATCCCTGGGTTATCCTTCAGATCTGTTATCATTATCTCCTGGGCTGTCGTTAGAGACAGTAGAATCCTGCAAAATTTTCGTAGTCTTAGTTTTTGGTTTTCTGAGATTTTGCTTATGTAAAATTTTCGTATCGGTATTTATTTTAATTTTCTGATCTCGCAGTACTCTTTCTTTAGAGAATTTTGGTGTGAGTTTATTCCTCATATTTGATTTAATTTTCCGAAATACTGCTGTGCCAGGTTTATACGTTAACGGATCATTTCTTTCTTTATTATGACTTTCTATGATGCTGTGCTTCCTCTCCCTCATCAGTTCATTCAGTTTTCTGTAAATTTCCTTAGTTTTTTGTTTATGATTTTCTACGTAATTATTAATAATATTTTTGTTTATATCAATATGAAGGGGATCTTTACTATCTAAATGGCCATCAGAGCTGTGTCAAAGCATTGTGCTTAGTGCTCGTGAAAGCACTCTAAGCACTTCAGTGCTTCCGAGCACTGTGCTCGCGAGCACTTTTCAAAGGCTAGTGCTTAGTGCTTGTTTTTCGGAGCACTCTCGCGAAAATCTTAGTGCTTAGTAATCCGCTAAGCACTAAGCCTTTCCGAATTCTTGAAGTAGGGTCAATATAAGCAGGTACGGTATTTGATTTTTTTATGTGCGCAAAGAAAATATGATCGTTTTGAATTAATATTCTGTATTTCTTCAGTCACCATTGATTTGACTTTATGGTTATGAAGGCCAGAAAATTTTATGTTTTTGCGCTTTTGTTACTAGTGGAACAGGCGGGCTATCGTTCTGTCCAAATGTCTGTAATTTCCGAATATCGAGCCGAAAATGGCCTCAATCGATTGGGTTTGACTTCCTGATGAAGAATTCGAGGTCAAACTTGAGTATGTCCGGCCCTCCGGCCGTATACTCTCTATCTTCCGAAGGAACGGACCTAGAGTTTTCATGTTTCCAGAATAGGTCGAGTGTCCAAATATCTCGGTCAACTTCGTTATTGGGCCTAATCCATCGAATAGTTTAGCAGTTAATAACATTAATTTCTTGAATATTCATCCTATCAATTCGTAACTTAGAGAATGTCTAGATAGCGTTAAAAGGAAGGAGTGTGCCAAATTTCGACAAAATCGTCACGAGAGAAAATTTTTAAAAATTCCCAAAATGTTTTTTTTTTTCAATACACGATATCTCATAAGTCATTCGTCAGATCACAACAATTTAGGGCATTTATGCAGGGTATAGGTATCTAAAATATTTCAAAATTTCATCATCATAGCGTACAATCTCCAGAAGATATAAGAGTTTTTCTGAAAATGATGTCACAGATTATATTTCTATCTATGAATTCACATCACATCAACTATAAATCTCTATGAGGGTGGTTTTAATTTTATGACAAGTTGTCATAATGAGTGAATATTGAGCCGAAAATGAAACTAATTCTGTGGGTTCATTTTTATGACAAACATGTCTAAAATACTGGTGTGTGCAGTTGTCATATTTTGAATGGAAATGTCATTATGAATTTTGCGACAAGAGGACTATTTTTTTCCCAAATGTCTGTAATTTCTGAATATCGAGCTGAAAATGATCGCCATCGGTTGGATTTGACTCGTGATGAAGAAACGGTTGTCCAATTCAAAAATGTTTGGCTGAATATTCTCTATCTTCCGAAAGAGATGAGATAGAGATTCCATATTAATAGAATTAGTTTATTATCCAAATATAAGTCAAGTTAGTTATTGGGCCAGACCTGTCCGATAGCTCAGCAATTATGAATCTGAAATTCGGTTATAATTGATGACACTCAACTACAACAACTTATATATGGTATAGAAATGTGAAAAGAATGCCAGATCGAAGAATTTGCTGAACTGTAAGTTCACTCAACTTCCATTTAAGATATATGTTTATTGATTCTTTCACACTCATTGTGCTGGCTGATTTTGAATCGCACACTTTTTAAGTCTGAGAAAAGATTTTAGAACAAGCGCGTAAAAGCTCCTGATCTCACGTCAGTGCTTTCCACATTTTTTCAGTAATGTGTTCTCGCTTATAAAATAATTGGTCCTCGATTATTAATTCAACTTTATGCATTGATTAGGAACAGCCATTCAGATTCAGATCGACGAATAAGATTAACTAGTACCAGAATGTAAATTGAATGCATGCGTTTCACAAAACAAATAAAATGGCCTTTGAGTTTTTCCCAGTCTCGAAACCATAATTTCAAATATGTCGATGAAGCTAAAGAGTTCTCATTTCAATCAAACAACATTACATAAAATAGTTCCCACTAAAGTGCTTAGTGCTTAGTGCTCGAAATATTCAATTACTTTTGCAAAAGTGCTCGGTAATCCGGAGCCTTCTGTCGAAAGCGGTGCTTAGAACTCGAGACTCGAAGCCTTTTTTTTCGGGTGCTTAGGGCTTAGTGCTCGAAGCACTTTTTTTCGGTGCTTAGCACAGCTCTGATGGCCATTAATTATATCGATAGGTTTCTGCTTTGTCAAAGAATGGATTGAATTATTATAACCAAGAATTGCATAGGGCATTAAATCTTCGATATTTAATGAATTATTGTACTTATTTTGCAAAATTCTCAAATGTTCCAGTAAAGTGGAATGAAATCTTTCAATAATACCATTGGATTGTGAATTGTTTACAGTAATATAATGAGGAGCAATTTGGTGTAGATCTAGAAACTCCGATACAATACTATTTTTGAATTCTGTTCCATTATCCATTACTATCATTGAGGGTGACCCGTGATGTGTCATAAAAATCAAAAGAGATTTTACTACTTCTATAGCCGTAAGGGATATCAGAGGATATGCTTGAGCATATTTCGAAAAAGCATTGGCAATTGTCAGAAATTTCCTATTTTGAGCTTGAAAAGTATCAATGTGTATAATTTCAAAAGGTTTAGAGGGAGTGGGTGTTAACATTAACTTTTGATTCGGGGGATCTCTATCGTATTTATTGATTTGACGTATGTCACAATTGTTAATATATTCTGTTACGTCATTCAAAATACCTGGCCAATAGTATGACCTTTTTATTCTGGATACAGTCTCAGAAATTCCTCTGTGATTTGTTTTACCTTCATGCATAAACTTTACAATTCTAATTTGTTCGTCTTTTTCCTCCACGTCTTCTAAAATGATGTTACACTTCAATAATTTGAACGCAGATTGTTTGAAGGTTTTCCTCAGAATTTCGCGAATTTCCTTATAATAATCATCTCTTTTGAAATACAAAGCATAAAGAATATTAGGTCTGATGTACGTTTTGAAGAATTCTAAGGTTTCTCTATTCAGATCGTTGGTGGATAATTGAACAAAAATTCTTTGTTTGTTAGAAAAAATATTTTGTACTCTCACGATTGCTGGGGAATGAAGAACGAATTCAAAAACAATTTGATTATCAAAAATATTCAGAGGTTTTTCAGAAATGGGTATTTCTTGAATAGGGTCTTCATGATTTGAATGTACAGTGTTACCATCAGATTGATTTACAACATTATTAGAATTGATTAGTTCCTTCTCAGGTAAGTAATAGATATTGATGACTATGTTAGAATTTGCAAAAATGAAATGTATCATACTGAATATTTTATTCCATTCTAATCCGTCCAGACCACTAGAAATTTTTGGTAAAGCTAAATATTTAACATTCGTTTTTTGGCACAATTTTTTGAGATTTAGAAGAGCTCGGAAAATTGCTTCATATCGCGGTTTATGATAATATAATTCCTTAGTTATCAAATAATAAATGTATCTCCCATTTACTTGAATTTTAGCCACTTCTCCAATTTTTCTATTTTGAGATTTGAGTTCCTGAATTTTGCCGAATTTTTCTTTGAAATCTAGAGCTATACCCTTATTCATAAACAAATCTTCTAACACACAATGAGCTATAGAAAAATTTTCTGGAGCATCAAATAGATTTCCCAATTGTTCTGTTACATTAGGAACATAATGAATTTCATTTGCGTTGAAAAGATTTTTAAAATTTTCATATGATGGATCATCACCTGTAAATTCATTTTCACCAACTGTATCATCTAGGTTGACAATCATTGATACGTTGTCATTATTCGCATTAGTCTTAGACAATTTTTCGTTAAATTTTTCCATATATTCGAAAAATTCTTTGTTATGAACTTCGATTCTAGAAAGAGCGTCAGCATTTGTATTTTTTGGTCCTTTTTTGTAGATGACTTCAAAATCATATTCTTCTAGTTTGAGCCTCCACCTAAGAAGGCGACTATTAGTTTCCTTCAGGGACATTATCCATTCTAAAGGTTTGTGATCTGTGATAATTTTAAATTTTCTTCCAAAAAGGTAGGGCCTAAAGTATTTCGTAGCCCAGACTATGGCTAAAAGTTCTCTCTCCACCGTACTATAATTTTGTTCACTATCATTAAGAGTCCGAGAAGCGGAAGAGATTGGTTTGTCACTTCCTACATGACCTTGTGATAATACGGCTCCTATAGCAAAATTACTCGCATCTGTACTGAGAATAAATTCCTTCGAAAAATCTGGATATTGTAATATCGGTTCATTGATTAATAAATTTTTACAATATTCAAAACAATTTATGAATTGCGTAGTAAGTTCAATTTTTGCATTTTTTTTAAACACGCAGTGAGTGGTTTTGTAATTTTCGCAAAGTCTTTGATAAATTTTCTATAGTATCCCAAAAGTCCTAGAAATCCTTTCTCTAGTTGTCTTAGGTAATGGATATTTTTGAATGGCAACAATTTTATCGGGATTCGGTTTGACTCCTTCAGGAGTTACTATGTGACCTAAATAAGCAACTTCTTTTCTTAAAAATTCTGATTTATCGAGTTGAATTTTAAAATTTGATTCTCTGAGTCGTTGAAATACTTTCTTTAAATTCACTAAATGTTCTTGAAGAGATGTCGAGAAAACTATGATATCGTCAAGATAAACTAAACAAATTTCATTCTGTAAACCTCTAAAAACATTATCCATAACCCTTTGAAATGTGGAACATGCATTTTTTAGTCCAAATGGCATTCGAACAAATTCATAATGACCGTTCTCTACAGTGAATGCAGCTTTAGGTATATCTTTTGGGTTCATTTCTATCTGATGAAATCCACTCGCCAAGTCTATTGTTGAAAAATATTGACACTTTCCTAACTTATCTAAAACGTCAGTAATGTTTGGTAGCGGATACTTATCATATATAGTTTTTTCGTTTAATTTCCGAAAGTCTATGACAATTCTCCACTTTTTTTACCAGAGGCGTCAGCTTTTTTCGGAACAATCCAAATAGGAGAAGACCACGGAGACTCACTTGGCCTGATGATGCCATGATTTAGCATAGATTGGATCTGATTTTTTACCTCTTCTTTGTGTACAAATGGGTACCTATACGATCTTGTATGTACGTATCTTTCGTATTGATAGAATGTTTAACTTGGTTTGAAAAATACAATGGTTGATTTTCTGAAAGAAATATATCTGAATATTTATTGCATAATTTCAATACTTCAGATTTTTCCTCTTTGTTCATATGAGAAGTTCTAATATGATTTACAATATCAGGGTTTTTTAAATTTTTTATATCTGCTTCGAGCGTAAAAATTTCAAAATCATTGTTGCTAAATAAAAAAGATTCGATAGGAGTATTCAATATAATTAAAATATCTTGATCGGTTTTATTGAGGATTTCAACATTTGCCAAACCGTTTTTTGATATTGTTAGTGTTTCAGGTATTTCACATTCTTGGATAATTTGCTTTGGAATCAAAATTTCTCCATGTTTCTCTTTCACTGGAATTTTAGCTATCTTTTTTGAATGAGCATCTATCTTTAATTTAAACATAGCTAGAGAATTTTGATATTTGATTGGAATTGTAGCATGCGGTGTGAACAATTTCGAATTATTGAAATCTAATGTTGCATTTAATAGTTTCAGATTATCAAGTCCAATTAAACCATCATAAAGATTGTGGAAGTTGAAAAGATAAAATTTGAAATGGTCTTTGAGATTAAATTCAGGAAATAAAGGAATCTCAGCGCAATAATCATATGAAGCAGATTGGAAGACTGTTGACACTGTGAAAGGTGCTCTACATATAAATTCTGAATAAATTTTTTTTGCTAAATCTGGATTTAAAAATGATTTTGTGGATCCTGTATCATTCAATAGCTTTAAAGGAGGATTTTGTATCGTAATGTATGGTAATTCTTTCTTATCACTTGAAAGGTGGTATTCTATGTTTTGGGCCTTTCCGAGAGGGCAATTTGAAAATTTTCATTTATTTCATCAGGATTTGAATAATTTTCTTCAAACAATTCCGTTTCCGCATTATCTTGATACTCTTCTGGAATAGGTTCTTCAATGTATTCAGTATTGAATAATTCTTCACTTATTATCGGGTTTTGGTAAAAAGTTTGCATTTGCCTGTTTGGAGAAAATTTGGATGTATTAGTTGAAATACTCATCGGTTGTGGTTTATACTTAGAATGAGTTGTAGAAATACTTATAGGAGTAGGCTTTGGTTGTGAGGGTTTTCCGAAAACCTGGAAATTTGTAAAATATTTAGGCTCTTTATAATTGAAGTTTTTCTGTAAAGTAATTGGTCTGCTGGGAAACTGCTGAGTTTGAGGAAAGTTTTGGTGATTAGAAAAATTTTGATTTTGAGTTGGTAAAATATTTGAATAGTTACCAGGAAATTGAAAATTTTGAGTAGTATAATTTTGCCTATGAGTGGGAATAACATTTGAATTTTGACGTAATCTAGAGGAGTAATTTGAAGAATTTCTTTGATTACTTTCGTCAATATTCTTTTTCAGGTTATTCATAGAAAAATAAGAAATTTGGTAATGTTTTATATTATCTTCCTCTATAATAAACTGAAGAGCTTGCGTCAAACTATTTGGTCGCATCGCTCTTATTATAGGACCCAAAGGGTCTCTTAAGCCAGCTAAAAATGTTTTTAAAGCTTGTTTGGTAAAAAATTCTCGTTTACTCGCACGTAAATTCATGTCACATTTCAAGTCAATATAATTACAAATTGTGTTTAGCAACGAAAAAACTTTTTCATAAAAATTTTGAGGAGATTCACCTGGAATCTGCCTTAAATTTACGAGATCTTGATTAAGACAATTCTCATCTCTTTGATCTCCGAAGTTTAGAAGTAAAGTATTCTTAATATCGTTCCAATATTTTGTCGCTCCTTGGATTGCCACAGCTTTTTCGGCTTTTCCTTGTTGAGTTTGTTTAAAATACCATTTAATAATAATATATTCTGAAAATAATTAGGATTACCTAAATCAAAAAATTGGTTTAAAATAGCTTCCGAGGCTTGTATAAACCTATGTAACTTATTAGGATTTCCATCAAATTCGGGAATTACACCTAAACATTTTAAATCGAACACTGGTGTGTTGGGCATTTTTCTCGTATAATTATCTAGAGAAAGGTTATTAAATGAATTTAAAAAATCTAAATCTAACTCTAACTCAGAATTGTTTTCGATGATTGAATCAATAGATGAATTAGATGAGTCTGACATAAACGAAATAAAAAAATACGCTCACCACTTTGCAATGAATATCCACAACAGCATTTCTGTCTTATCCTCGATGGAATTCACAAAACACTTATCGTAGATGTAACAAGGTAGGTTCTGTTTTCACGAAAGAGTTCAACTCTGAAGTTATTCTCGATGAAAAACTCCGGCAACAACTCCGTCGACTGCGCCAGTTATATTGTGCATAAGTCAGTGAGCTTTTTAAAAAACTTTATTTACTACTAGTAAGCCAGGAGATCCATAGGCCCGTAGATCTATAGGCCAGTAGATCCATAAGCAAGGATTTCAATAAGCCCATAGATCAATATAGACCATAGATCAATGAAGCGCACAGAAACACGAAACACAGCAAAGAAACCCGTTGAAGGCAAAGAAACTCGAAAGAACTCTAAGCAACACGTAAGAAAGCGAAGAAACACAAAAGAACGCGAAGAAACACGAAAAAACACGAAAGAACGCCAGTAGATCTATGGACCAATAGATCCATAAGCCAGTAGATCCATAAGTTAGTTGTTCCATGTGGCAGGTAGCTCAATGAAGCCAATACTCAGCAAAACTCAGCAAAAAAACACGATAAGAAGCGAAAAAAACCGAAGAATGCTACGAAACAGTAAAAAAACCATAAAACCTCATTAGAAAGTAAAAAAGCTCGAAAGAACATATTAAACCCCGAAGGAACGTAAATAATCTGAAAGCACGCAAAATATTCCGAAAAAACGCAAAAAAAACTGAAAGCACGCCAAATATCCCGAAGAAACTCAAAAAGCCCGATGGATGGTGAGAAACCTGAAAGCACGCAAAAAATCTCGAAGAAACTTAACAAACCCTGAAAGAACTCGAAAAATCCCGAGGGAACGCAAAAAATCTGAACGCACACAAAAAGGCCTGAAGAAATTCAACAAAACCCGCAGAAACGCAGAGAAATCTCGAAAAAACGCGAATAAAACCGAAAAAAGTAAAGTATCCACAGAGAGCAATGCTCATAACAAATAATTCAACAAATACTCTTTAGAGTAATGAAAAATTTCGACAGCAATATTTTCTTGCTGAAGAGAATTGAGCGATAGCAAGAGTTCAGCAATTTTTACAGAAAAAAAAAACAATGAATCACTGTGTTCCTGAAAAATAATTGTTATTTCAATTTGCCACAACATTTCTAAGAAGCGAGAGTGAAAAAAGCAAATAATATTAACTACGTTTTAATGACTAAGGGTTTCCGCAACTTCACCATAAAATCTGCCATTTGGAGGAGTAAGAATAGAAATTCGTGATAATGAACAGAACATTTTTCGAGAAAACCCGTTTCTCAGATAGAAAATTGTAATTGCCAGCAAAAAAACAAAAATATTCTTCCTACCCCCTGTATATTCACACGGAACGCAATTTAACCGTGCATTCTCTTAAATTCGCCTCACTTATAGCAAGGCAGGTAGATAATTACCCTCTTCTATGGCGTGATCTGTCATCAGTATCAAAACAATGATCGCTTTTGACAGATTCTATAAAATCGATTTCTTAAGGAAAAGAATTAAATAGTTTTTGAATGTACGGAATGATGATGATTATTTTCATCAGTTGTTCTCGTATGCATAGAGAACAGGTAAGCTTTATTTTTATCTAATGCTAACATATTCAAAATGTATGTTTTAGACCAAAGGAATTGAAGAGCTGTCTTTGTGTTGTGACTCTTAAGGAGAAATGATCCTTCGTGGCTTTCAAGGAAACTTACAATACATTCCGTAATTATAAGTAGTCTTTGGGATACTGCCATGAAATTTCATTCATTTGAAATTATTTCAGATTATCTTCATCCCATGACATGATAGAATAGAAAAGATAGCTCTGAATGTAAATAATGGATCTACTGATGCAAAAAAAAACAATGATTTTGATATATCAATAGAAAATTATATTATCTTACTTTGATTAGGATGAAAACCTGTAAGATATGAAGTAAACATTAAAAATATTATAAATTATTATATAGATAATGATTATTTGAACACTTGATTTTAAATAACTATTTTATTCTATAAACAGGAAAGTATCTGCAGATGTTGAATTAGCATGTAACTTGATTCTGACAAAATTTTGGCTTGTATCGTTGCAAGATCTTTTAATTATCAAAGGTATTAAATATGAAAAAGTATATGCTATCCACGCTAATTTTTTTTTTTATATATAGTAAAGCTTTGTAGGATTGAAGATTTCATCTAGAGTATAGGGAAGGTCACATAGTAATTTTTTGTGGATGTAGATTATCAAAAAAATAAGAGGAAATCTTAAGTGATAGTGAGAATCATGAGCGAAACAAAATTAGTGACTTCAGGAAGAGTATATAATGCAGTGTGCGTAACAGTCTGAAAAAATTGCAAAGCGATGGAATCTTTGAGCAACTATTTTGCTTCATTATGGGAAGAATGTGATGACGTAAACTGCCAAAGGTAGAATTTTTAGCCTGGAACCATGACTGTAATGGCGAAAGAAAGATTCTTCCCTTTTTTAAGATCACAATCAATTTCACAGGGTCCTTGCTATGTTTCTTTCTGAAATAACAACTGAAATAACCTGAATGAATTATCTGCAAATCCAAGGACTTTAAATTATCGAAAGTAGGTATGTGAGTAACTTCAAATCCAGGTAACTGGATTTCTCATGCATATTGAGTATTTGTATGATTTAAGAGTTAAAAGTATCTAAATAATGAAATATTACCTTCAGTTTCACAGAATATAAGAGGTCATATTTATCCTTGTAGGTTCATTTTTTTAGAAACCTTAGATAGTAATATAGTTAGTTATAATGGCCTTCAGTTTTACAAATATTAGAGGCAATATTAATCCTTGTATTTGTAAAAACTTGATGGAAAGACCCAACAGTCATCATTTAATTGAAGTATAATGGGACATTTAAGAGGATAGAAATATATGAAATATGATAGAAACAGCTTAGACTCTTGAGTATAAAAGAAAATGTTATATGATGGTGAGAATTATATGAGTGAAACAAAATTTGTGATTATGGAAGTATAGATTAGTCCTTAAAATATCAGAAAATATAGAATATCACCATCTCAGATGTACCACCAATAAAAGTTATTAGTTTGGTGAACCCCTTTATTGAATTATATGAAGTACTAGTAAGCGGGTAGATCAATAGGCCCGTAGATCCATAGGCCAGTAGTTCAATAGGCCAGTAGTTCTATTGGCCCATGGATCAATTTAGACCATAGATCAATATAGACCATAGATCAATAGGGCCCATACATCAATGAAGCGCGCAGAAACACTAAACACGTCAAAAAACCCGATGAAAGCGAAAAAACATAAAAGTATTCACATGATCGCAAATTCATTGTAAATCGCACATCCTGTATGACATTTTATCGAAATTAGATCCCACTCTCTAATTGGTTCGCAGTGGGTGCTTTTTCCATAAAATATTCAGACGGAAAATCTCTCGAAGAAAGAATCTGGTGAAAATCAGTGCTTTCCATAAGCACAGCCTGTATAGCGATTCATCGCGATCTGTGTGCATTCTTCAAGGACGAAAATGAATTAGCGCGAAAATAGAGCCTGAAATGACGATTTTCAAACGCATATTTGAGGTGTTTTTCTTGCGATTCACGAAAAGTGGTAGGTATCTAGAGATTCGGAATCTCCTGTAGATTCTTATTCGAGTGCTTGGAAGGCGCAAAAGATCTTCCACCGAGCGAAAAATTGATGCCGTATTTTCAAATTTGGAGCTCGCGTTCGGCTATCATCGGAATCGTATGAGAAATTGTGACATTTTGCCTCATTTCACCGTAGAAATTGCCGAATTTCGAACGAAGAATTCGCGGCCTTATCTCGCTACTTGGATATGAAAATTGGTACCCAGAGATGGGGAATTTCCTCAAGTTTCATTTTCTAGAGCCGAAAATGCGTTTAGAGGCTCGAGGGGCCCGCACTGAGCGAAAGCATCATGGGTGATTTTGACTTTTCGCGGGGCTGGCGAAACTAAAAATTGCCGTTTTACTTACGGTATTTTAGCCTAGAAATAGGGAGGCTCCGGAGTTCTAATGGGTTCTAAGGAAACCGGACGTCCTCGCTCTCGGAATATGTGGCGAGTCCTGGACGCTGGGCGTTTCGGCTTCGGAGCCTATTTCCTTTTTTCTGAGGCACTTTTGGCGATTTCGCGAAAATGACGTTTTTCGCGATTTTCTTTCGAAAATTTCGGGCACTTTAAGAGCGCCCGGGTGGGGTTTCGGGGTCGCTTCTCCTAGAACAGGATACGCCTTTTCGATCTGTTTTAAGATTCCCTCTCGAGCGGCCCTGCGGGCCGCTCGGAAAGCTACGCTTTCCGGGTCCCTAACGGAACCACCTGTCAAAATTTTCTCTGGTCCCCGATCTTATTACTATATTATATAGACTAGTAAGCGGGTAGATCAATAGGCCCGTAGATCCATAGGCCAGTAGTTCAATTGGCCCATGGATCAATATAGACCATAGATCAATATAGACCATAGATCAATAGGGCCCATACATCAAAGAAGCGCGCAGAAACACTAAACACGTCAAAAAACCCGATGAAAGCGAAAAAACATAGAAGTATTGGAAAAAACACGAAGAAACGCAAAAAACACGGAAGAATCCGAAGAAAGACGAAAAAACCGAAGTCACACGAAAGAAACCGAAATTACACGAAACAACGCGAGAAAACACGAAAGAACACCAAGTAACACAAAAATCTAAAGGAACCTGAAAAAACCCGAAACACAAAAGTACTTGTAAATTGCACACCCCGTATATCACCCGATATTAAACTTATTGTAAATTGCAAACCCTGTATGACATTTTATCGAAATCCGCTCCCGTTCGCGAGAAAACTTGAAGGAGAATGCATATGAGACACTCAGTATACAATTGATTAGCAGTGAAAAAAAAAAAACAAAAGAATATCGTTGTAACTCCATCTATTCGAGTTCAGTAATTACCACGAAGGAAGTATCAAAATTATTCTATGGAGCTCCTATGTAACACCCCGTATATGTTTCGAAGATAATTTTTCCGTAAAAAACCCGAAGGAACACAAAAACTTGAAAAAAACTTGAGAGCGCGCAAAAAACAGAAGAACTTGTAAAGTGCTCACCCCGTATATCACCCGATCGCAAATTCATTGTAAATCGCACACCCTGTATGAAATTTATCGAAATTAGCTTTCACACGTGAAAAAACATGATGAAAAATGCATATGGGACACCCAGTATATAATTGATTTGCAGTGGGTGCTTTCATCATAAGAAACAAACCGAAAGAATATCGTTTTAACTCTATCGTTTCAAGTTCGGTGCATTCTACGAAGAAAGAACCCGACGAAACACGGAAAAACTTGAAAGAACCCGAAGTACCAAGAATGAACGAAAAATATCCAAAGGAACCGAAAAAACCCCGAAGGAGCACAAAATCACCGAAAGCGCGCAAAAAAACTCGAAGGAAAGCTTAAAACCCCGAAGGAGCACAAAAAACCGAAAGCGTGCAAAAAATAATGAAAGAACTTTTAAATTGCACACCCTGTATATCAATCGATCGCGAAATCATTGTTAATGGCACACCCTGTATGAGATTTCATTGAATTTAGCTCCCTTACTCGGAAAAACACGAAAGCTGGAGAAAAACTCTGGTGAATGTCAGCGCTACTCAGATCTGACACCCTGTATATGAATCGAATATATTTTATCGAATTAAGATCCAAAACACCCCGAAACAACACAAAAACTCGAATTTGCGCAAAAAAAATCAAATTAACTTGTAAATTGCACACCCCGTATATCACCCGATCGCAAATTCACTGTGAATCGCACACCCTGTATGAAAAATGCATATGGGACACCGCGTATATAATTGATTCGCAGTGGGTGCTTTTTTCATAAAAAACAAACCGAAAGAATATCGTTTATAACTCTATCGTTTCGAGTTCAGTGCATTCCACCAAGAAAGAAACCGACCAAATACGAAAAAACGCGGAAAACATGATAGAACCCTTAGTAACACGAAATCTCTCGAAGAAAGAATCTGGTGAAAATCAGTGCTTTCCATAAGCACAGCCTGTATAGCGATTTTTTCGAGATAGCACAGCCTGTATAGCGATTCATCGTGATCTGTGTGCATTCTTCAAGGACGAAAATGAATTAGCGCGAAAATAGAGCCTGAAATGACGATTTTCAAACGCATATTTGAGGTGTTTTTCTTCCGATTCGTGAACCGCGGGTGCTGTCTAGAGATTCGGAATCTCCTGTAGATTCTTAATCGAGCACTTCGAAGGCGCAAAATGTCTTTCAGCGCCCATATCGAGCGAAAAATTGATGCCGTATTTTCAAATTTGGAGCTCGCGTTCGGCTATCATCGGAATCGTATGAGAAATTCTGACATTTTGCCTCATTTCACCGTAAAAATTGCCGAATTTGGAATGAAGAATTCGCGGCCTTATCTCGCTACTTGGATATGAAAATTGGTACCCAGAGATGGGGAATTTCCTCAAGTTTCATTTTCTACCGCCGAAAATGCGTTTAGAGGCTCGAGGGGCCCGCACTGAGCGAAAGCATCATGGGTGATTTTGACGTTTCGCGGGGCTGGCGAAACTAAAAATTGCCGTTATACTTACGGGATTTTAGCCTAGAAATAGGGGGGCTCCGGAGTTCTAATGGGTTCTAAGGAAACCGGACGTCCTCGCTCTCGGAATATGTGGCGAGTCCGGGACGCTGGGCGTTTCGGCTTCGGAGCCTATTTCCTTTTTTCTGAGGCACTTTAGGCGATTTCGCGAAAAACGTCATTTTCGCGATTTTCTTTCGAAAATTTCGGGCACTTTAAGAGCGCCCGGGTGTGGTTTCGGGGTCGCTTCTCCAAGAACAGGATACGCCTTTTCGATCTGTTTTAAGATTCCCTCTCGAGCGGCCCTGCGGGCCGCTCGGAAAGCTACGCTTTCCGGGTCCCTAACGGGACCACCTGTCAAAATTTTCTCTGGTCCCCGATCTTATTACTTTATTATATAGACTAGTAAGCGGGTAGATCAATAGGCCCGTAGATCCATAGGCCAGTAGTTCAATAGGCCAGTAGTTCAATTGGCCCATGGATCAATATAGACCATAGATCAATATAGACCATAGATCAATATAGACCATAGATCAATAGGGCTCATACATCAATGAAGCGCGCAGAAACACTAAACACGTCAAAAAACCCGATGAAAGCGAAAAATCATAAAAGTATTGGAAAAAACACGAAGAAACGCGAAAAAACACGGAAGAATCCGAAGAAAGACGAAAGAAACCGAAGTTACACGAAAGAAACCGAAATTACACGAAACAACGCGAGAAAACACGAAAGAACACCAAGTAACACAAAAAATTTAATGGAACCTGAAAAAAACCCGAAACACAAAAGTACTTGTAAATTGCACACCCCGTATATCACCCGATCGTAAACTCATTGTAAATTGCACACCTTGTATGACATTTTATCGAAATCAGCTCCAATTCGCGAGAAAACTTGAAGGAGAATGCATATGAGACACTCAGTATACAATTGATTAGCAGTGAAAAAAAACCAAAAGAATATCGTTGTAACTCCATCTATTCGAGTTCAGTAATTACCACGAAGGAAGTATCAAAATTATTCTATGGAGCTCCTATGTAACACACCGTATATGTTTCGAAGAAATGCGGAAAAGCACAAAAGCTGGAGAAAAACTCTGGTGAATGTCAGCGCTACTCAGATCTGACACCCTGTATATGAATCGAATATATTTTATCGAATTAAGATCCAAAACTCCCCGAAACAACACAAAGACTCGAATTTGCGTAAAAAAAATCAAATTAACTTGTAAATTGCACACCCCGTATATCACCCGATCGCAAATTCATTGTGAATCGCACACCCTGTATGACATTATACCGAAATCAGCTCCCATTCGCGAGAGAACTTGAAGAAAAATGCATATGGGACACCGCGTATATAATTGATTCGCAGTGGGTGCTTTCTTCATGCAAAACAAACCGAAAGAATACTGTTTATAACTCTATCGTTTCGAGTTCAGTGCATTCCACCAAGAAAGAAACCGACCAAATACGAAAAAACGCGGAAAACATGATAGAACCCTAAGTAACACGAAATCTCTCGAAGAAAGAATCTGGTGAAAATCAGTGCTTTCCATAAGCACAGCCTGTATAGCGATTTTTTCGAGATAGCATAGCCTGTATAGCGATTCATCGCGATCTGTGTGCATTCTTCAAGGACGAAAATGAATTAGCGCGAAAATAGAGCCTGAAATGACGATTTTCAAACGCATATTTGAGGTGTTTTTCTTGCGATTCACGAAAAGTGGTAGGTATCTAGAGATTCGGAATCTCCTGTAGATTCTTATTCGAGTGCTTGAAAGGCGAAAACAATCTTTCGCCGGCCATATCGAGCGAAAAATTGATGCCGTATTTTCAAATTTGGAGCTCGCGTTCGGCTATCATCGGAATCGTATGAGAAATTCTGACATTATGCCTCATTTCACCGTATAAATTGCCGAATTTCGAATGAAGAATTCGCGGCCTTGACTCGCTACTTGGATGTGAAAATTGGTACCCAGAGATGGGAAATTTCACGTAGATTCGTTTTCTACCGATCGCGGGGCGATTTATATCGTTTTCGAGCGGCACGGAGGGAAAACGTAGGTGCTGTTTTTGACGTTTCAGGAAGTCGCGAGTCTAAAATTGCCGTTTTATATGCATAATTTTCGTATAGATTCCGGGGGGCTCCGCGGCTGAGCTCGTAGCCACGTATGGGGACGTTCTTCGTCCAGAAAAAGCGACCCCCTCCCCGCGAGATGCTCCGGCTTCATAGGAGTACTTTCGCCCGTTTTTCGCCTTTGGGCGATTTCGCGAAAATGGCCGATTTCGCGATTTTCTTTCGAAAATTTCGGGCACTTTAAGAGCGCCCGGAGGGGGTTTCGGGGTCGCTTCTCCTAGAGGAGGATTCGCCTTTTCGATCTGTTTTAAGATTCCCTCTCGAGCGGCCCTGCGGATCTGCTCGAAAGCTACGCTTTCCGGGTCCCTCACGGGACCCGTTTCGATTTTTTTCTCTGGTCCCCGATCTTATTACTTTATTATATAGACTAGTAAGCGGGTAGATCAATAGGCCCATGGATCAATATAGACCATAGATCATAAGGGACCATAGATCAACATAGACCATAGATCAATATAGACCATAGATCAATATAGACCACAGATCAATACGGCCCATACATCAATGAAGCGCGCAGAAACACTAAACACGTCAAAATACCCGTTGAAAGCGAAAAAACTTGAAAGAACTGGAAAAAACACGAAGAAACGCGAAAAAACACGAAAGAATCCGAAGAAACACGAAAGAAACCGAAGTTACACGAAAGAAACCGAAATTACACGAAACAACGCGAGAAAACACGAAAGAACCCCAAGTAACACAAATAATCCAAAGGAACCTGAAAAAATCCCGAGAGAATTCATATAACTTGAAAGCGCGCAAAAAACTCGAAGTCCCGCGAAACACCCCGGAGAAATATAAAAACCGAAAGCGCGCAAAAAAACAAAAGTACTTGTAAATTGCACACCCCGTATATCACCCGATCGTAAACTCATTGTAAATTGCACACCCTGTATGACGTTTTATCGAAATCAGCAAAATAACTTGTAAATTGCACACCCCGTATATCACATGATCGTAAATTAATTGTAAATCGCACACCCTGTATGCCATTTTATCGAAATTAGAGCCCATACGCGAAAAAACCTGAAGAAAAATGCATGTGGGACACCCACTCTATAATTGATTCGCAGTGGGTGCTTTTTCCATAAAATATTCAGACAGAAAATCTCTCGAATAAAGAATCTGGTGAAAATCAGTGCTTTCCATAAGCACAGCCTGTATAGCGATTTTTTCGAGATAGCACAGCCTGTATAGCGATTCATCGCGATCTGTGTGCATTCTTCAAGGACGAAAATGAATTAGCGCGAAAATAGAGCCTGAAATGACGATTTTCAAACGCATATTTGAGGTGTTTTTCTTGCGATTCACGAAAAGTGGTAGGTATCTAGAGATTCGGAATCTCCTGTAGATTCTTATTCGAGTGCTTGGAAGGCGCAAACAATCTTTCACCGGCCATATCGAGCGAAAAATTGATGCCGTATTTTCAAATTTGGAGCTCGCGTTCGGCTATCATCGGAATCGTATGAGAAATTGTGACATTTTGACTCATTTCACCGTATAAATTGCCGAATTTGGAATGAAGAATTCGCGGCCTTGACTCGCTACTTGGATGTGAAAATTGGTACCCAGAGATGGGAAATTTCACGTAGATTCGTTTTCTACCGATCGCGGGGCGATTTATATCGTTTTCAACCGGCACGGAGGGAAAACGTAGGTGTGGTTTTGACGTTTCAGGAAGTCGCGAGTCTAAAATTGCCGTTTTATATGCATATTTTTCGTATAGATTTCGAGGGCTCCGCGGCTGAGCTCGTAGCCACGCATGGGGACGTTCCTCGTCCAGAAAAAGCGACCCCCCCTCCCCGCGAGATGCTCCGGCTTCATAGGAGTACTTTCGCCCGTTTTTCGCCTTTGAGCGATTTCGCGAAAATGGCCGATTTCGCGATTTTCTTTCGAAAATTTCGGGCACTTTAAGAGCGCCCGAAGGGGGTTTCGGGGTCGCTTCTCCTAGAGGAGGATTCGCCTTTTCGATCTGTTTTAAGATTCCCTCTCGAGCGGCCCTGCGGGGGCTGCTCGGAAAGCTACGCTTTCCGGGTCCCTGACGGGACCATTTTCGATTTTTTTCTCTGGTCCCCGATCTTATTACTTTATTATATAGACTAGTAAGCGGGTAGATCAATAGGCCCGTAGGTCCATAGGCCCGTAGATCCATAGGCCAGTAGTTCAATTGGCCCATGGATCAATATAGACCATAGATCAATATAGACCGCAGATCAATAGGGCCCATACATCAATGAAGCGCGCAGAAACACGAAACACTTCAAACTACCCGTTGAAAGCGAAAAAGCTAGAAAGAACTGGAAAAAACACGGAGAAACGCGAAAAACACGAAGGAATCCGAAGAAACACGAAAGAAACCGAAGTTATACGAAAGAAACCGAAATTACACAAAACAACGCGAGAAAACACGAAAGAACACCAAGTAACACAAAAAATCTAAAGGAACCTGAAAAAAACCCGAAACACAAAAGTACTTGTAAACTGCTCACCCCGTATATCACCCGACCGTAAACTTATTGTAAATTGCACACCCTGTATGACATTTTATCGAAATCCACTCCCATTCGCGAGAAAACTTGAAGGAGAATGCATATGAGACACTCAGTATACAATTGATTAGCAGTGAAAAAAAAAACCAAAAGAATATCGTTGTAACTCCATCTATTCGAGTTCAGAATTACCACGAAGGAAGTATCAAAATTATTCTATGGAGCTCCTATGTAACACCCCGTATATGTTTCGAAGATAATTCTTCCGTAAAAAAACCCGACGGAACACAAAAAACTTGAAAAAACTTGAGAGCGCGCAAAAAAACAGAAGAACTTGTAAAGTGCTCACCCCGTATATCACCCGATCGCAAATTCATTGTAAATCGCACACCCTGTATGACATTTTACCGAAATTAGCTTTCACACGTGAAAAAACATGATGAAAAATGCATATGTGACACCCAGTATATAATTGATTTGCAGTGGGTGCTTTCATCATAAGATACAAATCGAAAGAATATCGTTTTAACTCTATCGTTTCAAGTTCGGTGCATTCCACGAAGAAAGAACCCGACGAAACACGGAAAAACTTGAAAGAACCCGAAGTACCACGAATGAACGAAAACTATCCAAAGGAACCGAAAAAACCCCGAAGGAGCACAAAATCACCAAAAGCGCGCAAAAAAACTCGAAGGAAAGCTTGAAACCCCGAGGGAGTACAAAAAACCGAATATATTTGATCGAATTAAGATCCAAAACTCCCCGAAACAACACAAAAACTCGAATTTGCGCAAAAAAAATCAAATTAACTTGTAAATTGCACACCCCGTATATCACCCGATCGCAAATTCATTGTGAATCGCACACCCTGTATGACATTATACCGAAATCAGCTCCCATTCGCGAGAAAACTTGAAGAAAAATGCATTTGGGACACCCCGTATATAATTGATTCGCAGTGGGTGCTTTCTTCATAAAAAAACAAACCGAAAGAATATCGTTTATAACTCTATCGTTTCGAGTTCAGTGCATTCCACCAAGAAAGAAACCGACCAAATACGAAAAAACGCGGAAAACATGATAGAACCCTAAGTAACACGAAATCTCTCGAAGAAAGAATCTGGTGAAAATCAGTGCTTTCCATAAGCACAGCCTGTATAGCGATTTTTTCGAGATAGCACAGCCTGTATAGCGATTCATCGCGATCTGTGTGCATTCTTCAAGGACGAAAATGAATTAGCGCGAAAATAGAGCCTGAAATGTCGATTTTCAAACGCATATTTGAGGTGTTTTTCTTGCGATTCGTGAAACGTGAGTGGTCTCTAGAGATTCGGAATCTCCTGTAGATTCTTATTCGAGTGCTTGGAAAACGCAAAAAAAAAAAACGAAAGTCCGTCTTATGAACTTTACGGTGCTCGCTTCGCTCGCGAGATCGCCTTCCCCTTTCTACCTCGAAATATCGCATTTCTAAACCCCTCGCCGACCAGAGCTGTGCCAAAGCATTGTGCTTAGTGCTCGTGTAAGCACTCTTAGCACTTTAGTGCTTCCGAGCACTGTGCTCGCGAGCACTTTTCGAAGGCTAGTGCTTAGTGCTTGTTTTTCGGAGCACTCTCGTGAAAATCTTAGTGCTTAGTAATCCGCTAAGCACTAAGCCTTTCCGAATTCTTGAAGTAGGGTCAAAATAAGCAGGTACGGTATTTGATTTTTTTATATGCGCAAAGATAATATGATCGTTTTGAATTAATATTCAGTATTTCTTCAGTCACCATTGATTTGACTTTATGGTTATGAAGGCCAGAAAATTTTTTGTTTTTGCGCGCTTGTTACTAGTGGAACAGGCGGGCTATCGTTCTGTCCAAATGTCTGTAATTTCCGAATATCGAGCCAAAAATGGTTTCAATCCATTGGGTTCGACTTCTTGATGGAGAAACCTTGGTCAAATTTAAGTAGGTCAGGCTGGCCGGCCCTCCGATCGTATACTCTCTATCTTCCGAAGGAGATGACCTAGAGTTTTCATTTTTCAGAATAGGTTGATCGTTCAAATATCTCGGTCAAGTTCGTTATTGGGCCAAATCCATCGTTAGTTATTAGCATTCAAAATTTGATTTTCGCCTAGAATATTCATCTGATCAATTTATAATTTAGAAGGTGTTTTAATGATGTTAAATTAAATGGTTTTCCAAATTTCGAGATAATCGCCACTCTAGAAAATTTATTAAAAATTCCCAAAAAAATCTTTTATTAGAACCGATTCTTTATAAGATATTCGTCAGATATCTATGATGTTTCTATGGACGTTATTGATTTCCCGAATATAATTAAATTTCATCAATCGTGAACATATATTATAATTTTATGGAACCGAAAGCGAATAGATTGGAAATTTTGAATTCTCATTCCTTCTTACTATAAGCCTTCGTGTCTCATCACAAAAAAATCCAATCCAAAATAGGAAAATTTCAATAAACAATCTGATCATCAGCTACATTTGATTTCATAACGATTTCTGGATGAAATTATATGGAATTCATCAAAATGTGTTTTGTGCATTGTAGGTCAAATGCTTATTTTTCAATAATTTATGTTTCCATTGATGACACTTCATGAGTCTGAAGTTGTTTTAGGGCTAAATTGTGTTCGTATAAATGCATGTTTATATCGTATCACTTATAGAACAAACGCGTTGAGACTGCTTTGCAGCATTTTCAGATTTTTCACTTATATGCTCCATCCACACTAAAGCGAACAATGCATCACATCAGTAGTCTCGAACGTCAGAGAGCGAAAACGGTAGAAATACTTTGAGCAAATCTGTAGATTCCAACTGAAAAATGGTAAACGAGGAAAACCATATTCTTAAATAAACTTCATTCATTACTGGTTCAAATGGTGGGAATTCGAATAGATGTGAAATAAAACGAAAATTCGAACTAGACTAGAATGATTTATTGCACAAAATTTTCTGTACTCTTTTTCACAACATCATATCACTGATTAAAATGGATATTACACCATAATAAAAGAAGATTGATAAGCTCTTTTAAAATATTGTAAACAAACGAATATTTTCACAAAAACGTTAGACCAAACTGCCGTTCCCAATTGGGAATTTTTAAGCCAGATGTTCTTGTGCATGTTTTTTATGACCCATCAATTTTAGCACTCTTCGGAATTTCCGTCGGCAAATTTGTTGATTATTTGGAAAGTTTGTGAAACGATCAATTGGGCCCTAAGCTCACGGAGATATTTAAATACACAAAACCAGGGTTCAATAACTACCTTATCAGTGGCATTCGGTGGGTAACCGATAGTTGTAAAATTCGAAAGTTATGGCAATCCTTGAAACACAGCCCTCATTTTTGCGCGCTTGTTTCTGTTCCCCTGAACAGCGAGCTATCGTTTTACCCAAATGTCTCAATCGATTGGGTTCGACTTCCTGATGAAGAACATTTGAGTATGTCCGGACGCGGGCCCTCCGGCTGTTTACTCTCTATCTTCCGAAGTAGATGACCTAGAGTCCTAGAGTTTTCATAATTTCAAAATAGGTTGATTGTCCAAATATTTCGGTCAAGTTCGTTATTGGGCCAAATCCATCGAATAGTTTAGCATTTGAAAGTTGATTTTCGCAATAATTCCTAAAATATTCATCCGATCAATTCGTACCTTGGACGATTTTGAAATAAAAGGGTTGGCCAAATTTCGAAGGAATCGACACGGTAGAAAATTCTTAAAACATTCCCAAAAACATTTTTTTCAATACTCGATATCTTATCAGATATTCCTTCGAAATCAGCAAGAATTCGTACATAAATCAAGATTACCGATAATTTGTATGCCCCAGAATTTTACCGTCGTAGCTGAGTTTTTGAATGAAACAAATCAGTTCTAGTGTGAGATTCAAACCCGGGAGGGTGGAAAAACATTAATATTAGGTAGTAATGAAAATGTCAAAAATAAATCTACTTCAACAAACAATTCGAAGTGACATTTTTCAACTTCATTGGAATGCGAAAAGCACTAACGTAAAGCACTAACGTATTGTCACTCTAATCCCAATCAGAATATCTAAAGCATTAAAAAGCATTGGCGTGTCAAGATTTTTTTACTAATAAGGAATAATGCATAATTTTGGTGCTCCAGAAAAACTGAAAACTTCATATTTCTTGGGCACTGAAAGCACTTCTAGAGAAATAAAATTCATTTGCCAGGACATTTTGACATTTTCAAGCAAAAAGCTCACCCAATTTATCTTCTGAGAAACCATACTTCTGGGTAATATTCCACTGGACTAATAAATAATATTGAACAAGCACTCGAAGAAAAGATCATAATTGAATGCAATTTGAACACTCTGTGATAAAGAAAATTTCATCCTAAAATGTTTTGCAATCAATTTTGTTCAGTACCAAAGAATACCGAATGCTGAAAATCAAGTTTCAATATTTTAGTCTGTGATTAAAAACCTCAAAATAAGTAAGACATTTCAGAAAGTGGTTTTGAAGATGAAGCGATATTCTGTAGTCTAATTAACTACTAGCGTAACCAAATACAAAATTCGATTTGATATAATTTGCCAGATGTCCTATCAACATACGATTCAAATATTCCTCAATCAGTTCACTGGAAGAATTCTCAGCTGGTCACAGACAACATATCCCTTGTTTATTATGAGGGACCTAGAGTTTTCATTTTTTCAGAATAGGTCGAGTGTCCAAATATCTCGGTCAAGTTCGTTATTGGGCCAAATCCATCGAATAGTTTAGCAGTTAATAACATTAATTTCTTGAATATTCATCTTATCAATTCGTAACTTAGAGAATGTCTAGATAGCGTTAAAAGGAAGGAGTGTGCCAAATTTCGAGAAAATCGTCACGAGAGAAAATTTTTTTAAAATTCCCAAAATGTTTTTTTTCAATACACGATATCTCATAAGTTATTCGTCAGATCACAACAATTTAGGGCATTTATGCAGGGTATAGGTACCTAAAATATTTTAAAATTTCATCATCATAGCGTACAATCTCCAGAAGATATAGGAGTTTTTCTGAAAATGAAGCCACAGATTATATTTCTATCTATGAATTCACATCACATCAACTATAAATCTCTATGAGGGTGGTTTCTATTTATTGACAAGTTGTCATAATGAGTGAATATTGAGCCGAAAATGAAACTAATTCTGTGGGTTCATTTTTATTTCAAACATGTCTAAAATACTGGTGTGTGCAGTTGTCATATTTTAATGGAAATGTCATTATGAATTTTGCGACAAGAGGACTATTTTTTTCTCAAATGTCTGTAATTTCTGAATATCGAGCTGAAAATGATCGCCATCGGTTGGATTTGACTCGTGATGAAGAAACGGTGGTCCAATTTGAAAATGTTTGGCTGAATATTCTCTATCTTCCAAAAGAGATGAGATAGAGATTCCATATTAATAGAATTAGTTTATTATCCAAATATAAGTCAAGTTAGTTATTGGGCCAGACCTGTCCGATAGCTCAGCAAGTATGAATCTGAAATTGGGTTATAATTGATGACACTCAACTACAACAACTTATATATGGTATAGAAATGTGGAAAGAATGCCAGATCGAAGAATTTGCTGAACTGTAAGTTCACTCAACTTCCATTTAAGATATATGTTTATTGATTCTTTCACACTCATTGTGCTGGCTGATTTTGAATCGCACTCTTTTTAAGTGTGAGAAAAGACTTTAGAACAAGCGCGTAAAAGCTCCTGATCTCACGTCAGTGCTTTCCACATTTTTTCAGTAATGTGTTCTCGCTTATAAAATAATTGGTCCTCGATTATTAATTCAACTTTATGCATTAATTAGGAACAGCCATTCAGATTCAGATCGACGAATAAGATTAACTAGTACCAGAATGTGAATTGAATGCATGCGTTTCACAAAACAAATAAAATGGCTTTTGAGTTTTTCCCAGTCTCGAAATCATAATTTTAGATATGTCGATGAAGCTAAAGATTCTCATTTCAATCAAACAACATTACATAAAATAGTTCCCACTAAAGTGCTTAGTGCTTAGTGCTCGAAATATTCAATTACTTTTGCAAAAGTGCTCGGTAATCCGGAGCCTTCTGTCGAAAGCGGTGCTTAGAACTCGAGACTCGAAGCCTTTTTTTTCGAGTGCTT
The DNA here is from genome assembly GCA_030674115.1 of Micraspis discolor. Taxonomy (NCBI): domain Eukaryota; kingdom Metazoa; phylum Arthropoda; class Insecta; order Coleoptera; family Coccinellidae; genus Micraspis; species Micraspis discolor. The sequence goes on from JARTUT010002205.1 coordinate 352,256, forward strand.
AGGGCTTAGTGCTCGAAGCACTTTTTTTCGGTGGATCTTCTTCGGTGGATTACCACAGAAATATTCCTTATTGTGTTTAATATATTGGGACTAGTAAGCCAGGAGATCCATAAGCCCGTAGATCTATAGGCCAGTGGATCCATAAGCCAGTAGTTCAATAAGCCCATAGATCAATATAGACTAAGATCAATGAAGCGCACAGAAACACGAAACACAGCAAAGAAACCCGTTGAAGGCAAAGAAACTCGAAAGAACGCGAAGCAACATGGAAGAAATCGAAGAAACACAAAAAAACGCAAAGAAACACGAAAGAACGCCAGTAGATCTATGGATGAATGAAAATTTTTACATAAAACCCGAAAAGTTGAAAAAAACACTTAATAACTTAGTTGAAAGTAAGTAATATGCAACGCATATGGGATACCCTGTATATAATTGATTTGCAGCCAGTTCTTTTTCCATTAAAAAAAGCCGCACTAATATTGTTTTTACGGTTTACGGAAATTGGAGGTCTAAAAATTGCCGTTTACAGATGCACCATTTTCTCGTAGATTTCAGGAGGCTCCGGAACTCATACTGAAACATGGAGAATTACGTCCTTTTTCTTGAAAAAGCGACAAACGCTAGCAGAGATTTATAGGGACCTCTATTACTCCTAATGAGAATTTTAGCGATTTCATCGGAAACGGGCATTTTCGTGATTTTCGTACAAATTTTGAGTATTTTAAGAGCGCTCGGTCGCTATTTCAGAAGAGGATATAGACTTTCGATATCGATCGAGATTATCCCGGGTCGGGCCCTTCATGCCCTCCCAGTAGCGTTTCTTCTCATCTCCAAAATCGCCTCTTCCCTCGCTCATCCATATTGTTCTAAAATTATAAATAGAAGATGAATAAATAATTATAGTCAATTGCTCAATGTCATTGGAACTGAAACGAAAAATCCCGAAAAAACTGATCAAACCCCGAAAAATCTCAACAAAATCCGAAAGAACTCAAAATATTCCGAAGAAACGCAAAAAACTGAAAACACGCAGAAAATCCCGAACAAACTCAACATTAGGAACGCAAAAACACGAAGGAATGCAAATTAAAATAAATTGCACACCCTGTATATCAATAAATAAATGTATTTGAATCCACAAATGTCATCCTGCAGCGAAAACCTGCAAAAACACTAAATAACGCGAATAAAATGGGGTGGTAGGAATATGTGGCACCCGGATTATCACACTATAAAAATTTATATGTAAAACCTGAAAAGTACCAAAAAAGAAAAAACACGAAAGGACTCAGTCGAAAGTAAGTAGATCCATTGGCAGGTAGCTCAATATAGTCCATTGATCTAAATATCCCATAGATCAATGAAGCTCGCGAAAACATGAAACACGACAAAATGCGAATAAAACTGAAAAGTGCGACAAAAATGTAAAGAACACCAAAAACCTCTTCCATATTCTTGTTGAAATTATTTAAGCATAATCGATATAACCAGATTGATACTGCAGTAATAACCAATAATAGTAATTGAACGTTTGTTCAATGGTGAACCCTGTATAGCAACCAACTGAATTTTGCGATTGCAATGAACACTGTGGACAGATAACACTCTAATAGGAATGATGGAGTCATTTGGATACTGCTAGTATCCACAGAGAGCAATGCTCATAACAAATAATTCAACAAATACTCTTTAGAGTAATGAAAAATTTCGACAGCAATATTTCCTTGCTGAAGAGAATTGAGTGATAGCAAGAGTTCAGCAATTTGTACAGAAAAAAAAAACAATGAATCACTGTGTTCCTAAAAAAAAGTTGGTATTTCAATTTGCCACAACATTTCTAAGAAGCGAGAGTGAAAGAAATAATTTTAACTACGTTTTAATGACTAAGGGTTTCCGCAACTTTAGCATAAAATCTGCCATTTGGAGGAGTAAGAATAGAAATTCCTGATAATAAACAGAGCATTTTTCGAGAAAACCCGTTTCTCAGATAGAAAATTCTAATTGCCAGCAAAAAAAAACAAAAATATTCTTCCTACCCCCTGTATATTCACACGAAACGCGACTTGCCCAAACTTAACCGTATATTCTCTTAAATTCGCCTCACTTATAGCAAGGGATGTAGATAATTACTCTCTTCTATGGCGTGATCTGTCATCAGTATCATAACAATGATCGCTTTTGACAGATTCTATAAAATCGATTTCTTAAGGAAAAGAATTGAATAGTTTTTGAACATAGATAAATAAAAGTTTTTGAATGTACGGAATAATATGATTATTTTCATCAGTTGTTCTCGCATGCATGGGGGACAGGAAGCTTTATTTTTATCTAATGCTAACATATTCAAAATGTATGTTTTAGACCAAAGGAATTGAAGAACTGTCTTTGTGTTGTGACTCTTAAGGAGAAATGATCCTTCGTGGCTTTCAAGGAAACTTACCATACCTTCAGTAATTATAAGTAGGCTCCAGGATATTGCCATTTCATTAATTTGAAATTATTTCAGATTATCTTCATCCCATGACATGAAATTTATTTATTTATTTATATTATAATTATATATTATAATAATGGAAGTGGATGCAAAAAAAACAATGATTTTGATACATCAATAGAAAATTAGATTATCTTACTTTGATTAGGATGAAAACCTGTAAGATATGAAGTAAAAATTGTGAAGATAATATTTTCTGGAGTTGAATTGTAATATTATAAATTATTATATAGATAATAATTATTTGAACACTTGAGTTTAAATAACTATTTTATTCTATAAACAGGAAAGTATCTGCAGATGTTGAATTAGCATGTAATTTGATTGTGACAAAATTTTAGCTTGTATCGTTGCAAGATCTTTTAATTATCAAGGGTATTATATACGAAAAAGTATATGCTATCCATGCTAATTTTTTTTTCATATATAGTAAAGCTTTGTAGGATTGAAGATACCATTTAGAGTATAGATAAGGTCACATAGTAATTTTTTGTGCATGTAGATTATCGAAATAATAAGAGGAAATCTTAAGTGATAGTGAGAATCATGAGTGAAACAAAATTAGTGACTTCAGAAAGAGTATATAATGAAATGTGTGTAACAGTCTGAAAAAATTGCAAAGCGATGAAATCTTTGAGCAACTGTTTTGCTTGATTATGGAAAGAATGTGATAACGTAAACTGCCAAAGGCAGAATTCTTAGCCTGGAACCAATGAGTCTAATGGCAAAAAAAAGATTCTTCCCTTTTTTAAGATCACAATTAATTTCACAGGGTCCTTGCTATGTTTCTTTCTGTAATGACAACTGAAATAACCTGAATGAATGATTATCTGCAAATCCAAGGACTATAAATTATGAAAAGTAGGTATGTGAGTAACTTCAAATCCAGGTAAATGGATTTTTCATGCATATTGAGGATTTGTATGATTTAAGAGTTCATTTAATATGTAAGGAAGTTAAATGTAAATAATGAAATATTACCTTCAGTTTTACAGAATATTAGAAGTCATATTTATCCTTGTAGGTTCATTTTTTTAGAAACCTTAGATAATATAATAGAGTTAGTTATAATGACCTTCATTTTTACAAATATTAGAGACAATATTAATCCTTGTATTTGTAAAAACTTGATGGAGAGACCAAACAGTCATCTATCATTCAATTGAAGTAGAATGGGACATTTTAGCGGATAGAAATATATAAAATATGATAGAAACAGCTTAGACTCTTGAGTATAAAAGAAAATTTTATATGATGGTGAGAATTAAATGAGTGAAACAAAATTAGTGTTTATGGAATTGTAGATTAGTCCTTAAAATATCAGAAATTATGGAATACCACTATCTCAGATGTACCACCAATAAAAGTTATTAATTTGGTGAACCCCTTTATTGAAGTATTATGGAAGTTGGCATAGATTACCTAATGATCAGAGGAATATTTATTTCAAAGATCTAACCTAGTCTAAGTTTGATAGATAAAGATATTGAATTGCATATTCAAAATTTAAATTCTCTTGGAATTTGCAGAACCAACAGGAATAAAAGAATTGCAAATATTTGATCAACTACTGTTACTATTTTGCTTGATTGTGGGAAGAACGTAATGAAATAATTGATGAAGACAGAATACTTAGCGTGGATGGATATATCTGATGGTGAAAGAAGGATTTTTTGTTCTGAAGGCATGATGAATTTTACAGGGTCGTTCCTATGTTTCTTCCTGGAGTGGAAATTGAAATGTACAACCCGAATAAAATATCTTCTGCTATATGCAAATCCCTACCTGCGAAATATCCATTTGAATTAGTTTATTGTTTGGTTACGATTACAATCATACATAAAGAAAAGTATGATTACAATACATAAGATTAGAATGTCAACGACAATTGTCATTTCAGAGTAGGAATCGACAGGGGTGTAATGAATTTGCTAGGGATTGTAAAACTGATTCTATGATGGGTAAATTTTTGAATTTCTTAAATACACATCGTAGACTGTTAAACTATAAGAGAATACCTCACCAGGGTTCTTACGAATCGTATGAATTGAAGAATTTTCAAAATATTATACGGAGTATGGATTAAAATTGTAATTGAAAATATGTGACAATGTTCTGTGAACGTCGGACGTGAGTGATGATCTGGAAATTTGTGTTTGAGCCGAAGTAAGCTATTTTCAGCAATTAATTTAAAATATTTTTACTTGCGATTGGAAGATATGAATAGCTCTATCCAAACGACCGATTCTCGGGGAATGCACATATGAAAACGGCTTTTCCTGATCATGTCCGTGGAAAAAGCCTTTTTCAACTTTACCGGACCATCTTTCGCGAAAAACCGGGAAATCGGTGTTTTAGATAATTTTTTTGAAAATGTTAGCGTGGTCGTATAGGCATGTGAAATGCACCTAACGAAAGTCCGTCTCATGAACTTTACGGTGCTCGCTTCGCTCGCGAGATCGCCTTCCCCTTTCTACCTCGAAATATCGCATTTCTGAACCCCTCGCCGACCCAAAGTTTTTCGATCTTCTTCTGTGGATTACCACAGAAATATTCCTTATTGTTTTCAATATATTGGGACTAGTAAGCCAGTAGATCTATAGGCCCGTTGATCTTTAGGCCAGTAGATCCATAAGCCAGTAGTTCAATAAGCCCATAGATCAATAAAGACCATAGATCAATGAAGCCCACAGAAACACGAAACAGAGCAGAGAAACCCGTTGAAAGCAAAGAAACCCGAAAGAACGCGAAGAAACACGAAAGGAAACGAAAGAACGCGAAAAACACGAAAGAACGTGAGAAAAAATGAAAAAACCTGAAGAAAGACGAAAGAACGCAAAAAGCCCAAAGGAATGCAAAAAAACCCGAAGGAACCCAAAAAATCCGTTGAGAGCGAAAAAACATGAAAGAACTGGAAGAAACACGAATAAACACGAAGAAACATGAAAAACGCGAAGGAACGCGAAAAAACACAAAAGAACGCGAGAAAACACAAAAGGAACCGAAGAAACACGAAAGAACGCGAAGGAACGTGAAGAAATACGAAAGATCGCAAAAATAACAAAGGAACCCGAAAAAACCCGTTGAAAGAGAAAAAACATGAAAGAACTGGAAGAAACACGAAGATACGCGAAAAAACACGAAAGAACCCGAGAAAACACGAAAAAACGCGAAAAAACACAAAAGAACGCGAAAAAACAAGAAAGGACCCGAAGAAACACTAAAGAATGCGAAGAAACGCCAAGAAACATGAAGCTCGCAAAGATCGCAAAGAGCCCAAAGGAACCTGAAAAACCCCGTTGAAAGCGAAAAAAACATGATCGAAACACGAAAGAACCCGATGAAACTCGAAAGAACGCGAAAAAACACGAAAGAACCCGAAGTAACACGAAAGAACGCAAAAAATCCAGAGGAATCCAAAAAACCCCGAAGGAGCACAAAAAAAAGAAAGCGCGCAAAAATACTCGAAGGAAAGCTAAATACCACGAAGGAGCACAAAGAAACCAAAAGAGTGCCAAAAATCCCGAAAGAACTCGTAAATTGCACACCCTGTATATTAATCGATCGTAAATTCATTGTAAATTGAACACCCTGTATGACATTTTATTGAAATTAGCTCCCGTACGCGGAAAAACACGAAAACTTGAGAAAACTCTGGTAAAGTCAGCGCTACGAATGCGCAACTGAGATGTGACACCCTGAGTATGAATCGAAAATATTTCATCGAATTGAGAAGCCGTAAGCAGAAACAGCCGAAATAACTCGGTGGAAGGAAGCTGTTAAAAATAGGCAGCGCATATGAGACACCCTGTATATAATTGATTCGCAGTGGGTACTTTTTCCACAAAAAAAAACCAAAAGAACATCGTTTTAAGTCCATCGATTAGCGCTTGGTTAATTTCACAAAGGTAAAATAAAAATTATTCGATAAAGGTCTAAAGGTGTAACCATGAACAGAGTGCCTCGCCGATTACTTCGAATTTCGTTCCATTCGTACACGCATAAACTAAGTTTTACGTCTTGAATATGACATATGAATCTACATAAGATTAGAATGTCAACGACAATTGTCATTTAGAGTAGGAATCGACAGGGGTGAAATGAATTGGCTAGGGATTGTAGAACTGATTCTATGCTGGGTAAATTTTTGAATATCTTAAAAACACATCGTAGACTGTTAAACTATAAGAGAATACCTCACCAGGGTTCTTACGAATCGAATGAATTGAAGAATTTTCAAAATATTATACGGAGTAAGGATTAAAATTGTAATTGAAAATATGTGACAATGTTCTGTGAACGTCGGACGTGACTGATGATCTGGAAATTTGTGTTTGAGCCGAAGTAAGCTATTTTCAGCAATTAATTTAAAATATTTTTACTTGCGATTGGAAGATATGAATAGCCCTATCCAAAGGTCCGATTCTCGGGGAAGACACATATGAAACCGGCTTTTCCTGATCGCGTCAGTGGAAAAAGCCTTTTTCAATTTTACCGGACCATCTTTTGCGAAAAACCAGGAAATCGGTGTTTTAGATAATTTTTTTGAAAATGTTAGCGTGGTCGTAAGGGCATGTGAAATGCACCTAACGAAAGTCCGTCTTATGAACTTTACAGTGCTCGCTTCGCTCGCGAGATCGCCCTCCCCTTCCTACCTCGAAATATCGCATTTCTAAACCCCTCGCCGACCCAAAGTTTTTTGATCTCCTTCGGTGGTTACCTGTATCGAACCATCGATTACCACAGAAATATTCCTTATTGTTTTTAATATATTGGGACTAGTAAGAAAGGAGATCCATAGGCCCGTAGATCTATAGGCCAGTAGATCCATAAGCCAGTAGGACAATAAGCCCATAGATCAATATAGACCATAGATCAATGAAGTGCACAGAAACACGAAACACAGCAAAGAAACACGTTGAAGGCGAAGAAACTCGAAAGAACGCTAAGCAACACGGAAGAAAGCGGAGAAACACAAAAGAACGCGAAGAAACACGAAAAAACACGAAAGACCGCCAGTAGATCTATGGACCAATAGATCCATAAGCCAGTAGATCCTTAGGCCAGTAGATCCATAAGCAAGTTGTTCCATGTGCCAGTAGAACCATTGGCAGGTAGCTCAATGTAGCCCATACTCAGCAAAACTAAGCAAAAAACACGACAAGAAGCGAAAAAAACCGAAGAGTGCTACGAAACAGTAGAGAAACCATAAAACCTCATAAGAACGTAAAAAAGCTCAAAAGAACATATTAAACCCCGAAGGAACGTAAAAAATCTGAAAGCACACCAAATATCCCGAAAAAACTCAAAAGCCCGAAAGCACGCAAACAATCCCAAAGAAACTCAAAAAGCCCGATTGACGGTAAGAAACCTGAAAGCAAGCAAAAAATCTCGAAGAAACTCAACTAACCCTGAAAGAACTCGAAATATCCCGAGGGAACGCAAAAAATCTGAACGCACACAAAAAAGCCTGAAGAATCTCAACGAAACCCGCAGAAACGCAGAGAAATCTCGAAAAAATGAGAATAAAACCGAAAAAAGTAAAGTATCCACAGAGAGCAATGCTCATAACAAATAATTCAACAAATACTCTTTAGAGTAATGAAAAATTTCGACAGCAATATTTTCTTGCTGAAGAGAATTGAGCGATAGCACGAGTTCAGCAATTTTTACAGAAAAAAAAAAACAATGAATCACTGTGTTCCTAAAAAAAGTTGTTATTTCAATTTGCCACAACATTTCTAAGAAGCGAGAGTGAAAAAAGCAAATAATATTAACTGCGTTTTAATGACTAAGGGTTTCCGCAACTTTAGCATAAAATCTGCCATTTGGAGGAGTAAGAATAGAAATTCGTGATAATAAACAGAACATTTTTCGACAAAACCCGTTTCTCAGATAGAAAATTGTAATTGCCAGCAAAAAAAAACAAAAATATTCTTCCTACCCTGTATATTCACACGGAACGCGACTTGCACAAACTTAACCTCGCATTCTCTTAAATTCGCCTCACTTATAGCAAGGGATGTAGATATTACTCTCTTCTATGGCGTGATCTGTCATCAGTATCAAAACAATGATCGCTTTTGACAGATTCTATAAAATCGATTTCTTAAGGAAAAGAATTAAATAGTTTTTGAATGTACGGAATAATGATGATTATTTTCATCAGTTGTTCTCGTATGCATAGGGAACAGGTAAGCTTTATTTTTATCTAATGCTAACATATTCAAAATGTATGTTTTAGACCAAAGGAATTGAAGAACTATCTTTGTGTTGTGACTCTTAAGGAGAAATGATCCTTCGTGGCTTTCAAGGAAACTTACCATACCATACAAAAACAATGATTTTGATATATCAATAGAAAATTAGATTATCTTACTTTGATTAGGATGAAAACCTGTAAGATATGAAGTAAATATTAAAAATATTATAAATTATTATATAGATAATGATTATTTGAACACTTGAGTTTAAATAACTATTTTATTCTATAAACAGGAAAGTATCTGCAGATGTTGAATTAGCATGTAACTTGATTCTGACAAAATTTTGGCTTGTATCGTTGCAAGATCTTTTAATTATCAAAGGTATTATATATGAAAAATAATATGCTATCCACGCTAATTTTTTTTTATATTTAGTAAAGCTTTGTAGGATTGAAGATTCCATCTAGAGTATAGGGAAGGTCACATAGTAATTTTTTGTGGATGTAGATTATCAAAAAAATAAGAGGATATCTTAAGTGATAGTGAGAATCATAAGCGAAACAAAATTAGTGACTTCAGGAAGAGTATATAATGAAATGTGCGTAACAGTCTGAAAAAATTGCAGAGCGATGGACTCTTTGATCAACTATTTTGCTTCGTTATGGGAAGAATGCGATTTGTAAACTGCCAAAAGCAGAATTCTTAGCCTGGAACCATGAGTCTAATGGCGAAAGAAAGATTTTTCCCTTTTTTAAGATCACAATCAATTTCACAGGGTCCTTGCTATGTTTCTTTCTAAAATAACAACTGAAATAACCTGAATGAATTATCTGCAAATCCAAGGACTTTAAATTATGAAAAGTAGGTATGTGAGTAACTTCAAATCCAGGTATCTGGATTTTTCATGCATATTGAGTATTTGTATGATTTAAGAGTTCATTTAATACGTAAGAAAGTTAAATGTATCTAAATAATGAAATATTACCTTCAGTTTCACAGAATATAAGAGGTCATATTTATCCTTGTAGGTTCATTCTTTTAGAAACCTTAGATAGTAATATAGTTAGTTATAATCACCTTCAGTTTTACAAATATTAGAGACAATATTAATCCTTGTATTAGTAAAAACTTGATGTTAAGACCAAACAGTCATCATTTAATTGAAGTATAATGGGACATTTAAGAGGATAGAAATATATGAAATATGATAGAAACACCTTAGACTCTTGAGTATAGAAGAAAATGTTATATGATGGTGAGAATTATATGAGTGAAACAAAATTAGTGATTATGGAAGTGTAGATTAGTCCTTAAAATATCAGAAAATATAGAATACCACCATCTCAGATGTACCACCAATAAAAGTTATTAATTTGGTGAACCTCTTTATTGAATTATATGAAGTATTATGGAAGTTAGCATAGGTAACCAAATGATCAGAGGAATATTTATTTCAAAGATCTAACCTAGTCTAAGTTTGATAAATAAAGATATTGAATTGCATATTCAAAATTTAAATTCTCTTGGAATTTGCAGAACTAACGGGAATACAAGAATTGCAAACCAATCGTATAATTGATCAACTACTGTTACTATTTTGCTTGATTGTGAGAAGAACGTAATGAATTAATTGTTGAAGACAGAATTCTTAGCGTGGGTGGATGTATCTGATGGAGAAAGAAGGATTTATTGTTCTGAAGGCATGATGAATTTTACAAGGTCGTTTCTATGTTTCTTCGTGGAGTGGAAATTGATATGTACAACCCGAATAAAATATTATCTGCTATCTGCAAATCCCTACCTGCGAAATATCCATTTGGATTAGTTTATTGTTTGGTTACGATTAGAATCATACATAAATAAAAGTATGATTACAATACATAAGATTAAAATGTCAACGACAATTGTCATTTAGAGTAGGAATCGACAGGGGTGAAATGAATGGGCTAGGGATTGTAAAACTGATTCTATGCTGGGTAAATTTTTGAATTTCTTAAATATACATCGTAGACTGTTAAACTATAAGAGAATACCTCACCAGGGTTCTTACGAATCGTATGAATTGAAAAATTTTCAAAATATTATACGGAGTATGGTTTAATCTTGTAATTGAAAATATGTGACAATGCTCTGTGAACGTCGGACGTGACTGATGATCTGGAAATTTGTGTTTGAGCCGAAGTAAGCTATTTTCAGCAATTAATTTAAAATATTTTTACTTGCGATTGGAAGATATGAATAGCTTTATCCAAACGACCGATTCTCGGATAATGCACATATGAAAACGGCTTTTCCCGATCGCGTCAGTGGAAAAAGCCTTTTTCAACTTTACCGGACCATCTTTCGCGAAAAACCGGGAAATCGGTGTTTTAGATAATTTTTTTGAAAATGTTAGCGTGGTCGTATAGGCATGTGAAATACACCTAACGAAAGTCCGTCTCATGAACTTTACGGTGCTCGCTTTGCTCGCGAGATCGCCTTCCCCTTTCTACCTCGAAATATCGCATTTCTGAACCCTTCGCCGACCCAAAGTTTTTCGATCTCCTTCTGTGGATTACCACAGAAATATTCCTTATTGTTTTTAATATATTGGGACTAGTAATCAAGGAGATCCATAGGCCCGTAGATCTATAGGCCAGTAGATCCATAAGCCAGTAGTTCAATAAGCCCATAGATCAATATAGACCATAGATCAATGAAGCGCACAGAAACACGAAACACAGCAAAGAAACCCGTTGAAGGCAAAAAAACTCGAAAGAACGCTAAGCAACACGGAAGAAAGCGAAGAAACACAAAAGAACGCGAAGAAACACGAAAAAAACACGAAAGAACGCCAGTAGATCTATGGACCAATAGATCCATAAGCCAGTAGATCCTTAGGCCAGTAGATCCATAAGCTAGTTGTTCCATGTGCCAGTAGAACCATTGGCAGGTAGCTCAATATAGCCCATAGATCAATGAAGCTGGCGAAAACACGAAACTCAGCAAAAAACACAAGAAACGAAAAAAACCGAAGAGTGCTACGAAACAGTAAAGAAACCATAAAACCTCATAGGAACGTGAAAAAGTTCAAAAGAACATATTAAACCCCCAAGGAACGTAAAAAATATGAAAGCACCGAAAATATTCCAAAAAAAACGCAAAAAAAAACTGAAAGCACGCCAAATATCCCGAAAGAACTCAAAAAACCCGAAAGCACGCAAACAATCCCGAAGAAACTCAAAAAGCCCGATGGGCGGTAAGAAACCTGAAAGCACGCAAAAAATCTCGAAGAAACTTAACAAACCCTGAAAGAACTGAAACCTGAAAAATCCCGAGGGAACGCAAAAAATCTGAACGCACACAAAAAAGTCTAAAGAAACTCAACAAAACCTGCAGAAACGCAGAGAAATCTCGAATAAAACCGAAAAAAGTATAGTATCCACAGAGAGCTATGCTCATAACAAATAATTCAACAAATACTCTTTAGAGTAATGAAAAATTTCGACAGCAATATTTTCTTGCTGAAGAGAATTGAGCGATAGCAAGAGTTCAGCAATTTTAACAGAAAAAAAAACTATGAATCACTGTGTTCCTAAAAAAAATTGTTATTTCAAATTGCCATAACATTTCTAAGAAGCGAGAGTAAAAAAAGCAAATAATATTAACTACGTTTTAATGACTAAGGGTTTCCGCATCTTTACCATAAAATCTGCCATTTGGAGGAGTAAGAATAGAAATTCGTGATAATAAACAGAACATTTTTCGACAAAACCCGTTTCTCAGATAGAAAATTGTAATTGCCAGCAAAAAAAACAAAAATATTCTTCCTACCCCCTGTATATTCACACGGAACGCGACTTGCATAAACTTTACCGTGCATTCGCTTAAATTCGCCTCACTTATAGCAAGGGATATAGATAATCTCTCTTCTATGGCGTGATATGTCATCAGTATCAAAACAATGATCGCTTTTGACAGATTCTATAAAATAGATTTCTTAAGGAAAAGAATTAAATAGTTTTTGAATGTACGGAATAATGATGATTATTTTCATCAGTTGTTCTCGTATGCATAGGGAACAGGTAAGCTTTATTTTCATCTGATGCTAACATATTCAAAATGTATGTTTTAGACCAAAGGAATTGAAGAGCTGTCTTTGTGTTGTGACTCTTAAGGAGAAATGATCCTTCATGACTTTCAATGAAACTTACCATACCTTCAGTAATTATAAGTAGTCTCTGGGATACTGCCATGAAATTTCATTCATTTGAAATTATTTCAGATTATCTTCATCCCATAACATGAATGGAATAGGAAAGATATCTCTGAAATAATGGAAGTAGATGCAAAAAAAAACAATGATTTTGATATATCAATAGAAAATTAGATTATCTTACTTTGATTAGGATGAAAACCTCCAAGATATGAAGTAAAGATTACTGTGAATAAATTAATGTAGTGAAAATAATATTTTTTGTAGTTGAATTGTAATATTATAAATTATTATATAGATAATGATTATTTGAGCACTTGAGTATAAATAACTATTTTATTCTATAAACAGGAAATTATCTGCAGATGTTGAATTAGCATGTAACTTGATTCTGACAAAATTTTAGCTTGTATCGTTGCAAGGTCTTTTAATTATCAAGGGTATTATATATGAAAAAGTATATGCTATCCACGCTATTTTTTTTTTTTCATATATAGTAAAGCTTTGTAGGATTGAAGATTCCATTTAGAGTATAGGGAAGGTCACATAGTAATTTTTGTGGATGTAGATTATCGAAATAATAAGAGGAAATTGCAAGGCGATGGAATCTTGATCAACTGTTCTGCTTGATTATGGGTAGAATGTGATGACGTAAACTGCCAAAGGCAGACTTCTTAGTCTGGAGCCATGAGTCTGATGACGAAAGAAAGATTTTTCCCTTTTTTAAGATCACAATCATTTCACAGGGTCCTTGCTATGTTTCTTTCTGAAATGACAACTGAAATAACCTGAATGAATTATTATCTGCAAATCCAAGGAATTTAAATTATGAAAATTAGGTATGTGAGTAACTTCAAATCCAGGTAAATGGATTTTTCATGCATATTGAGGATTTGTATGATTTGAGAGTTCATTTAATATGTAAGGAAGTTAAATGTAAATAATGAAATATTACCTTCAGTTTTACAGAATATAAGAGGTCATATTTATCCTTGTAGGTTCATTTTTTTAGAAACCTTAGATAGTAATATAGTTAGTTAAAATGACCTTCAGTTTTACAAATATTAGAGACAATATTAATCCTTGGATCTGTAAAAACTTGATGGAAAGTATCTGATGGTGAAGGAAGGATTTTTTGATCAGAAGGCATGATGAATTTTACAGGATCGTTCCTCTGTTTCTTGGAGTGAAATGTACAACCCGAATAAAATATTATCTGCTATCTGCAAAATATCCATTTGGATTAGTTTATTGTTTGGTTACGATTACAATCATACATATATAAAAGTATGATTACAATACATAAGATTAGAATGTCAACGACAATTGTCATTTAGAGTAGGAATCGACAGGGGTGAAATGAATTGGCTAGGAACTGTCAAACTGATTCTATGCTGGGTAAATTTTTGAATTTCTTAAATATACATCGTAGACTGTTAAACTATAAGAGAATACCTCACCAGGGTTCTTACGAATCGTATGAATTGAAAAATTTTCAAAATATTATACGGAGTATGGATTAAAATTGTAATTGAAAATATGTGACAATGTTCTGTGAACGTCGGACGTGACTAATGATCTGGAAATTTGTGTTTGAGCCGAAGTAAGCTATTTTCAGCAATTAATTTAAAATATTTTTACTTTCGATTGGAAGATATGAATAGCTTAATCCAAAGGTCCGATTCTCGAGGAAGACACATATGAAAACGGCTTTTCCCGATCGCGTCAGTGGAAAAAGCCTTTTTCAATTTTACCGGACCATCTTTCGCGAAAAACCAGGAAATCGGTGTTTTAGATAATTTTTTTGAAAATATTAGCGTGGTAGTATAGGCATGTGAAATGCACCTAACGAAAGTCCGTCTCATGAACTTTACGGTGCTCGCTTCGCTCGCGAGATCGCCTTCCCCTTTCTACCTCGAAATATCGCATTTTTGAACCCCTCGCCGACCCAAAGTTTTTCGATCTCCTTCTGTGGATTACCACAGAAATATTCCTTATTGTTTTTAATATATTGGGACTAGTAAGCCAGGAGATCCATAGGCATGTAGATCTATAGGCCAGTAGATCCATAAGCCAGTAGTTCAATAAGCCCATTGATCAATATAGACCATAGATCAATGAAGCGCACAGAAACACGAAACACAGCAATGAAACCCGTTGAAGACAAAGAAACTCGAAAGAACGCTAAGCAACACGGAAGAAAGCGAAGAAACACGAAAGAACGCGAAGAAACACGAAGAAACACGAAAGAGCGCCAGTAGATCTATGGACCAATAGATCCATAAGCCAGTAGATCCATAAGCTAGTTGTTCCATGTGCCAGTAGAACCATTGGCAGGTAGCTCAATGTAGCCCATAGATCAATGAAGCTCGCGAAAACACGAAACTCAGCAAAAACACGACAAGAAGCGAAAAAAACTGAAGAGTGCTACGAAACAGTAAAGAAACCATAAAACCTCATAGAACGTAAAAAACTCAAAAGAACATATTAAACCCCGAAGAAACGTAAAAATCTGAAAGCACGCAAAATATTCCGAAAAAATGCAAAAAACTGAAAGCAAGCCAAATATCCCGGAAAAACTCAAAAAAACCGAAAGCACGCAAACAATCCCGAAGAAACTCAAAAAACCCGATGGTCGGCAAGAAACCTGAAAGCACGCAAAAATCTCGAAGAAACTTAACAAACCCTGAAAGAACTCGAAAAATCCCCAGGAACGCAAAAATCTGAATGCACAAAAAAAGCCTCAACAAAACCCGCAGAAACGCAGAGAAATCTCGAAAAAACGCGAATAAAACCGAAAAAAGTAAAGCATCCACAGAGAGCAATGCTCATAACAAATAATTCAACAAATACTCTTTAAAGTAATGAAAAATTTCGACAGCAATATTTTCTTGCTGAAGAGAATTGAGAGATAGCAAAAGTTCAGCAATTTTTACAAAAAAAAAACAATTAATCACTGTGTTCCTAAAAAAAAGTTGTTATTTCAATTTGCCACAACATTTCAAAGAAGCGAGAGTGAAAAAAGCAAATAATATTAACTACGTTTTAATGACTAAGGGTTTCCGCAACTTTACCATAAAATATGCCATTTGGAGGAGTAAGAATAGAAATTCGTGATAATAAACAGAACATTTTTCGAGAAAACCCGTTTCTCAGATAGAAAATTGTAATTGCCAGCCAAAGAAAACAAAAATATTCTTCCTACCCCCTGTATATTCACACGGAACGCGACTTGCACAAACTTAACCGTACATTCTCTTAAATTCGCCTCACTTATAGCAAAGAGTAGAAACAAGAGGGTGCACTCTGTCAAATTAGTACTGAAAATTTGGTTCACGTATTTCGAAGCGAAACCACAGAATCGCATAAAACGATTCCTCCCTTGACTTAAAATCCCATAAGAGCAATGTAAATCGAGGCAACACCAATGAAATCACATTTCGTTATCACGTGTAAAAAGATAGCCAATCGGTTCCTAGTTCCTGTTAGCAGGAATCTAAACAGAAAAGGATTTTAATCGACATGAGGATGAATTTGGAAAAATCATTTTTTATTTATTAGGAAATATGAAAGCACTTTTCTTTCATCACGAGTGTTTCCGAACCATTTACTTCAGGAACCAATACGCAATTTCGTGAGTAGAAATATTTCCACTGTTAATTTGTATTTTCATCATTTGCAATCTATTTTAATTTATTACTTAAATATCTTATAACTTAAAGCTGCAACAATTCAACTGAGAAAACTGTAAAAGTTCACATCTTTTAAAATTTTAGGTCATTGCCATACAACTTTGAGGAAGAGTTCAATAACAAAACATTTTATTTCCTGTGGAATATGTGTGAAGACTAGAGAGAATTCATAAGAAACAAGAAAATATCATTTGACACAATGGACGAATTAAATACTAATGATACCCACATATAGTGCAACTAATACTGCAGTTTTGTAAACAAACGAATAAGAAATATCCTTTTTCAAAATCGTATGAGAAGAAATATTCTTTTAATTGATCTTATTATAGGTGGATGAAAGTTGTTTAATAAGCATTTCTTAAAAATTTTCAGGTATTTCCTAAGAAGAATGTGAGATAAATGTATAATATATTTTCATCAAAATTTTAATAGATCCATTATATTATGTTTGTAAGCTAGAAGTCCTTTGATTATTGATGACAAACTTCTTACGAAGAAGTTAATTCCTATCTTATGAATTGTTTCAGCAATTTCAAACTTACACAAAATAAGCTGACGAATAATTGTATTCATAAAAGTTTGTGAATTTTGCTGATCAAATTTTTTACCAATTCCAGACAATAATTTCACTTTCATGTATTGAATTTCTAAATAATGGACTAAAACAAGAGTGCAACAAATAAAAAGGAAATTTTCTTTATAATTCATTTAATATAGTTACATCAAAAGTCAATGAAATTCATTATAAATTTGTAGCTTCCTTCAGCATTTCAATCTTTGTTCTATAATTATCTCGGTTCCATCTTGTGCATTCCCAGAACATAAAAAAACATAAAAGAACAATTTCCTATTCTATAAAAATATTCATACATACAAAGGATCAGATCCTGAACTTGATATCCAGTTGACTCTAACTTTTAGAAGAAAACACTGAGAAATATTCCTTATCATTTGTGCTGCAGTATATTAAGCTTTCTAGTTTTTTTATTTTTCCTTTTGTTACATTCATCACTCTGTAAATTTTGATTTGCATACTGTATTATGTAAAAATTCTCATTTTAAAAACAAATTTAACATATATTCGTAGGGAAACTCTGAGCAAGGATGATGGAAAGGGATAGTTCTCAGCTTTTGGATTAGCAGTTGATGAGGAGATGTAGTGGCAGCGGCTTTCATATGATTAAAATTTCTTCGAGTAATGAAATATAATTGACAAACTGATCATCTGGCATCATCAACCTTCCAAATTTCTCATTTTTCTGTCCATATTTATCTGTATCACCTGCAAGTACAACAAATATTGTCAAATCAAAATGATAAAGAGATCTTATACTTTTGAAATGGCAAAATAGTTTAGTGGGGTCTATTTCCTTCATTTTAGTGGCATAATTTTGAGCAGGTATGCTTCTGTAGGCATTTCTTTATAATATATCCACTGATATATTGCTCGACATTTTTACTTGGCAAGTCGGAATTTCTAAAGTCTGTGTTGCTTATCTGAAAAGTATTTGTGCAAACTTTTTCTTGCATAGAGATATAGAGATGAAGCACTTACCAGATGTATTTGTGATATGCTAAAAATATATCAACAA
Organism: Micraspis discolor; assembly: GCA_030674115.1. Taxonomy (NCBI): domain Eukaryota; kingdom Metazoa; phylum Arthropoda; class Insecta; order Coleoptera; family Coccinellidae; genus Micraspis; species Micraspis discolor. The sequence continues at coordinate 370,441 of JARTUT010002205.1, forward strand.
AAAATTTGATATATTAAGGAGCGTTTTAATTTATCATAAATGAATTTATTGAATTAATACACTTCTTATATATATACAATTTGAATTGTTGTTAAAATAAAAAAAAAAAGCTGAAAATAAACGGTAATTCTGAAAGCCATGCAGAAAATATTAGAAAGCACATTGCACACGCTATAAAGCACAATACCTTAAAATCATTACTTTCCCTCGATACATGAGTATCCTGTGATGCAGATGATGTTGGGACTTCTGTGGAGGCCATGAGAAGATTATCTATATCTGCAGCACAATTGAAGGAATCTGCACAATCCAACAAATCCATACACGATAATTTTTTGAACGCATATGTGAATTGAATTGGTGTAGGATTTACTGAATTTCCCCTTGTTGCCTTATCTTACCAAAAAATTCTCAATGCAGTCCTGGTTCAAACGGCGAGTTTTCATCTCCTTCAGACCTTCTTCTTTCAGAGTGTTCCACAAGTTCATGATACTTTTAATGGTTACCTGAAAACAATTGATTGTTTTGAATGTTCCTGTTACGTCTTTTTTACCAGTATTTCCTCTTTTTGCGTAGACCTTCATTGTTTCTAAACCATTCAGCATCGATATCAAAAATTTTGTTTGCTTTTCTGATCCACAATAAGGTTTCTTATATTGGTTAGTAGATTTTGTTGTAGACGAATTCAGAATGTCGAATAAATGATCAAACTGTTCTAAAAAGTGTGCCGTTCCTGAGGCTGATGTAGATATTTCTCCAGTTGAAATGAGAGTTGATATGGCTTTAACAGTATCAAATTATTATTTTTTATATTTCGTTGAGAGATTCCTTACCAGAAACAACTGTGCAGCTGAAGACTTGTGTAGCATATTTCACTTTCATTTTCTGGAAAGTGGTTGGATAAATATGTGCATCGGTTAATTTTGGAGCCATTTTCAAGTTTTTCTTCTTTTCGATGTTGTATAAGGTTTCAATATGTTCCCAATTGGCAATACGATCCTCAAAATGCACCTCATAGTTCATCAATAAATTTCTCATACATTTCATCAAGTGAGGGGCATCAAATATATAAAATAGTTTCCTACCGTTCACCTGAAATGTACAATTGTTAGTTGACACACCTAATTGCTTTGATAACAGAACAAAGTTAGAGCCCATATATGAAATTAGTGCTCTAACATCTAATCCTGCATTACACATCTTTTCGATACACTCATGAATAATTAATTTCAGATCTGCTGCACTGCAAACAGAACTGACAAAAAAATATCCCAAGGGTTGCTTCCATTTATCGTGCACACCTCTTGCCATCAACACTAGAGCATTTTTAGCTGGTGAATATATTTTGCCTTTTCCTGAAAAATATTTTTGTGAAGGAGCAGCATATTAAAGAATATATTTTATAACGAACCCAAATCATGGAATCCAATGATTTCGTCATGTTTCGAATCATACTGAAGATTACATTTCAGGGACACTTCATCCATTGAGAGGACACAAATTCTGTCTTCTTTAGTCTTTCCTTGTAATCTCCACTTCAAACTTCGAAATACAAAGTCATTTAGTCCTGGCTTTCTCTGGACATTCTCAGTCATTCTCCGTAGCGTCCATATCGAAGGGAAACAATTTGTTACCATCTTCTTATAGGCCTTTGGACCTAAATAATAAAGTGAAAGAGCATGCTGCTTCATCTCCTTGCTGTATCTATTTCCATTAGCTTTCCTGTCCTTCAATTCACACACTATTTTAGCCAAATTTCCTAAAGCTGTAGGAAGATGATATTCACAGGCATTTTTGGATACCTTCTTTGATATCATCTTGACTTCTTCCAAACTTTTGATTTCTCCTTCCAAATTCTTTTTCTCCTTAAATAATTTTCTTATTGTTTTCGATTTTTCCTATAATAACACATAATGGAATATTCAAATCATTTTCATACATCTATATACCTTAACAATGCTTCTTAATTTTCTCTTTCTCGGTGTCCCTGCAGATACGTCTTGTGATGTTTGCACATTGCAGTTTACCATTATCGTGGAACATGTTTGAGTTCCCTTATCGATTACTATTCCATCGGTTTGTGTACCTATATCAAAGCTTTTCGGTCTCTTAAAAAGGTTCAAAGTAGGAACAGCCGTTTTATTTAAGTAGCGGCCAGTCATTAAATAGGGTTCGAAGTGATCACTGCAAATCCTGTTTCCTGCGTGCAAGACAGGCGGTTCCTTCCTCAGAATTGTCGCATCGCTGCAGGCCAATTTCCATTGTAGGACTCGTTGAGGGTCATCTGAACTGGGAAATCTGAAGAATCTCACACCCGAAACATTCGAACAGTACTTAACTGAACATCTTCCCTTGGTTTCACTTATTTTATCTACAAACCAGACTTCTCTGCAGAGCTATGAAAAAGCTTAATCCAAATATTAAAACCCGTGCGGAATGAAATTCTAGATTTCTTATACAAAATCAGCGATAACTTTTACTCCATATATCACACTATCATTAAAATTCTCAAATGGAGGGAAAAGAATTCATAGACAAGTTATATAAAATATGTCATTTAATTCAAAGGTTTTGATTAAATTAAGGATCTGCTATGATTTTCAGAAATACCCGGTGAATTGTTTCGCGGTTTAAATTCGAATTTGGAGAAGAGAGAGAGATATATCCTTCTCTTATTAGTCCCGCCCCTTTTTTCAACGATAGAATTCTCAAGGTCATTGAATGGTTGACGAGAAAAAGGCCGGAGTGCTCCATCTTTGTAAGATAATCTTTGCTTATAGCAAGGGATGTAGATAATTACTCTCTTCTATGGCGTGATCTGTCATCAGTATCAAAACAATGATCGCTTTTGACAGATTCTATAAAATCGATTTCTTAAGGAAAAGAATTAAATAGTTTTTGAATGTACGGAATAATGATGATTATTTTCATCAGTTGTTCTCGTATGCATAGGGAACAGGTAAGCTTTATTTTTATCTAATGCTAACATATTCAAAATGTATGTTTTAGACCAAAGGTATTGAAGAACTGTCTTTGTGTTGTGACTCTTGAGGAGAAATGATCCTTCGTGGCTTTCAAGGAAACTTACCATACCTTCAGTAATTATAAGTAGTCTCTGGGATACTGCCATGAAATTTCATTCATTTGAAATTATTTCAGATTATCTTCATCCCATGACATGAATGGAATAATGGAAGTAGATGCAAAAAAAAACAATGATTTTGATATATCAATAGAAAATTAGATTATCTTACTTTGATTAGGATGAAAACCTGCAAGATATGAAGTATAAATTGAAGTAGTGAAGATAATATTTTTTGGAGTTGAATTGTAATATTATAAATCATTATATAGATAATGATTATTTGAACACTTGAGTTTAAATAACTATTTTATTCTATAAACAGGAAAGTATCTGCAGATGTTGAATTAGCATGTAACTTGATTCTGACAAAATTTTAGCTTGCATCGTTGCAAGATCATTTAATTATCAAGGGTATTATATATGAAAAAGTATATGCTATGTACACTATTTTTTTTTTCATATATAGTAAAGCTTTGTAGGATTGAAGATGCCATTTAGAGTATAGATAAGGTCACATAGTAATTTTTTGTGCATGTAGATTATCGAAATAATAAGAGGAAATCTTAAGTGATAGTGAGAATCATGAGTGAAACAAAATTAGTGACTTCAGAAAGAGTATATAATGAAATGTGTGTAACAGTCTGAAAAAATTGCAAAGCGATGGAATCTTTGAGCAACTGTTTTGCTTGATTATGGGAAGAATGTGATGACGTAAACTGCCAAAGGCAGAATTCTAAGCCTGGAACCTGGCCTGAGTCTAATGGCAAAAAAAAGATTTTTCCCTTTTTTAAGATCATAATTAATTTCACAGGATCCTTGCTATATTTCTTTCTGTAATGACAACTGAAATAACCTGAATTAATGATTATCTGCAAATCCAAGGACTATAAATTATGAAAAGTAGGTATGTGAGTAACATCAAATCCAGGTAAATGGATTTTTCATGCATATTGAGGATTTGTATGATTTAAGAGTTCATTTAATATGTAAGGAAGTTAAATGTAAATAATGAAATATTACCTTCAGTTTTACAGAATATAAGAAGTCATATTTATCCTTGTAGGTTCATTTTTTTAGAAACCTTAGATAGTATAATATAGTTAGTTATAATGACCTTCATTTTTACAAATATTAGAGACAATATTAATCCTTGTATTTGTAAAAACTGGATGGAGAGACCAAACAGTCATCTATCATTCAATTGAAGTATAATGGGACATTTTAGCGGATAGAAATATATAAAATATGATAGAAACAGCTTAGACTCTTGAGTATAAAAAAAATCTTATATGATGGTGAGAATTAAATGAGTGAAACAAAATTAGTGTTTATGGAAGTGTAGATTAGTCCTTAAAATATCAGAAATTATGGAATACCACTATCTCAGATGTACCACCAATAAAAGTTATTAATTTGGTGAACCCCTTTATTGAAGTATTATGGAAGTTGGCATAGATTACCTAATGATCAGAGGAATATTTATTTCAAAGATCTAACCTAGTCTAAGTTTGATAGATAAAGATATTGAATTGCATATTCAATATTTAAATTCTCTTGGAATTTGCAGAACCAACAGGAATAAAAGAATTGCAAATATTTGATCAACTACTGTTACTATTTTGCTTGATTGTGGGAAGAACGTAATGAAATAATTGATGAAGACAGAATACTTAGCGTGGATGGATATATCTGATGGTGAAAGAAGGATTTTTTGTTCTGAAGGCATGATGAATTTTACAGGGTCGTTCCTATGTTCCTTCCTGGAGTGGAAATTGAAATGTACAACCCGAATAAAATATCATCTGCTATATGCAAATCCCTACCTGCGAAATATCCATTTGAATTAGTTTATTGTTTGGTTACGATTACAATCATACATAAAGAAAAGTATGATTACAATACATAAGATTAGAATGTCAACGACAATTGTCATTTCAGAGTAGGAATCGACAGGGGTGAAATGAATTTGCTAGGGATTGTAAAACTGATTCTATGCTGGGTAAATTTTTGAATTTCATAAATACGTATCATAGACTGTTAAACTATAAGAGAATACCTCACCAGGGCTCATACGAATTGTATGAATTGAAGAATTTTCAAAATATTATACGGAGTATGGATTAAAATTGCAATTGAAAATATGTGACAATGTTCCGTGAACGTCGGACGTGACTGATGATCTGGAAATTTGTGTTTGAGCCGAAGTAAGCTATTTTCAGCAATTAATTTAAAATATTTTTACTTTCGATTGGAAGATATGAATAGCTTTATCCAAAGGTCCGATTCTCGAGGAAGACACATATGAAAACGGCTTTTCCCGATCGCGTCAGTGGAAAAAGCCTTTTTCAATTTTACCGGACCATCTTTCGCGAAAAACCGGGAAATCGGTGTTTTAGATAATTTTTTTGAAAATGTTAGCGTGGTCGTATAGGCATGTGAAATGCACCTAACGAAAGTCCGTCTCATGAACTTTACGGTGCTCGCTTCCCTCGAGAGATCGCTTTCCCCTTTCTACCTCGAAATATCGCATTTCTGAACCCCTCGCCGACCCAAAGTTTTTCGATCTCCTTCTGTGGATTACCACAGAAATATTCCTTATTGTTTTTAATATATTGGGACTAGTAAGCCAGTAGATCCATAAGCCTGTAGATCAATAAGCCCGTAGATCAATATAGGCCAGTAGATCCATAAGCCCATAGATCAATACAGACTATAGATAAATGAGGCCCATAGATCAATAAAGCGCACAGAAACACGAAACACGGCAAAAAAATCCGTTGAAAGCAAAGAAATACGAAAGAACGCAAAAAGCCCAAAGGAACCCAAAAAACCCCGAAGGAACGCAAAAAAAACCGTTGAAAGCGAAAAAACACGAAAGAACTGGAAGAAACACGAAAGAACGCGAAGCAACATGAAAGAACGCGAAAAAACACGAAAGAATCCAAGAAAACACAAAAGGGCCCAAAGAAACACGAAAGAACGCGAAGAAACACGAATGAAAGCTAAGAAACACAAAAAATCGCGAAGAAATACGAAAGATCGCAAAAATCCCAAAGGAACCCAAGAAAACCTGAAGGAACGCAAAAAAATCCGTCGAAAGAGAAAAAACATGAATGAACTGGAAGAAACACGAAGAATCGCGAAAAAACACGAAAGAACCCGAAAAAATAAGGAAGAACGCGAAAAAACTTGAAAGGACCCGAAGAAACACGAAAGAACCCGAAGTAACACAAAAGAACGCAGAGAAACACGAAAGATCGCAAAAAGGGCAAAGGAACCCGAAAAAACTCGAAGGAACGCAAAAAACCCCGTCGAAAGCGAAAAAACATGAAAGAACAGGAAGAAACACGAAGAAACGCCAAAAAACACGAAAGAACCGGAAGAAACACGAAAGAACGCAAAAAAACATGAAAGGACCCGAAGAAAAACGAAAAAACCCGAAGTAACACGAAAGAACGCGAAGAAACATGAAAGATCGCAAAAAGCGCAAAGGAACCCGAAAAAACTCGAAAGAACGCAAAAAACCCCGTCGAAATCGAAAAAACATGAAAGAAATGGAAGAAACACGAAAGAACCCGATGGAACACGTAAGAACGCGAAAAACACGAATGAACCCGAAGTAACACAAAAGAACGCAAAAAATCCAAAGGAACCCAAAAAACCCAGAAGAAGTACAAAAAAACCGAAAGAGCGCAAAAAATACCAAAATGACATGTAAATCGCACACCCTGTATGACATTTTATTGAAATTAGCTCCCGTACGCGGAAAACCACGAAAACTTGAGGAAAACTCTGGTGAAAGTCAGCGCTAGGAATGCGCAACTTAGATGTGACACCCTGTATATGAATCGAAAATATTTTATCGAATTAAGAACCCGTAAGCAGAAACAGCCGAAATAACTCGGAAAGTATTTGTTAATAATAGGCAACGCATATGGGACATCCAGTATATAATTGATTCGCATGGGTGCTTTTTCCAAAAAAAAAAAAAAAAACAAAATAAAATTAATTCAACTCCAGCATCGATTCACCTTCCGTGAATTTTACTAAAGTTGAATAAATAAATTATTATTATTCGATAAAGCTCTAAAGATGTGCACATAAATAGAGGCTACTCAATTTCCAGTTATTCCCGCATAAACCGAGTGACCCGGATTTGTTCTGTGATTCTATACAATGCAAGGTCTATGTTTTCAAGACGATTGATCTCGAAACCCGTTCGGGTTTCTTCGTGGAAATTGTGACAGAATGGAATAATTCTCGACTTTCAAAACGGAAAATTTCGGTCTTATCTCTCTACTTGGATATGAAAATGGGTTTCTACTGCCCGAACATAACAGAAATGTCAAGATTACGTTAGATGAAAATTGAAGAAATGGAATTTCAAAAACACTATTTTAGAAATATAGTTCGTTTCTCGGTGATTTCTGAGGCCGTTTGAACTGAATTAAAAGAAAGATTACACTATACGTGAGGAAATCCTACCTGCAAAAAGGTTTTTATGAAAATATCCATTGATTACGAATGATTAATATAGGTAGTCATATTTTGATAGATTCATTTATATAAATACATACAACCAAGCTCGATGAATTTTACACGGTCGTTCCTAAATTTCTTTGTGGAGTGAAAATTGAAATGTACAACCCGAATAAAGTATTATCTGCTATCTGCAAATAACTACCTGCGAAATATTCATTCTGATTTGTTTATTGTTTGGTTGCGATTACAATACATAAGATTAGAATGTCAACGACAATTGTCATTTCAGAGTAGGAATCGACAGGGGTGAAATGAATTGGCTAGGGATGGCCAAACTGGATCTATGCTGGGTAAATTTTTGAATTTCCTAAATACACATCGTAGACTGTTAAACTATAAGAGAATACCTCACCAGGGTTCTTACGAATCGTATGAATTGAAGAATTTTCAAAATATTATATGGAGTATGGATTAAAATTGTAATTGAAAATATGTGACAATGTTCTGTGAACGTCGGACGTGACTGATGATCTGGAAATTTGTGTTTGAGCCGAAGTAAGCTATTTTCAGCAATTAATTTAAAATATTTTTACTTGCGATTGGAAGATATGAATAGCTCTATCCAAACGACCGATTCTCGGGGAATGCACATATGAAAACGGCTTTTCCTGATCATGTCCGTGGAAAAAGCCTTTTTCAACTTTACCGGACCATCTTTCGCGAAAAACCGGGAAATCGGTGTTTTAGATAATTTTTTCGAAAATGTTAGCGTGGTCGTATAGGCATGTGAAATGCACCTAACGAAAGTCCGTCTCATGAACTTTACGGTGCTCGCTTCGCTCGCGAGATCGCCTTCCCCTTTCTTCCTCGAAATATCGCGTTTCTGAACCCCTCGCCGACCCAAAGTTTTTCGATCTCCTTCTGTGGATTACCACAGAAATATTCCTTATTGTTTTTAATATATTGGGACTAGTAAGCCAGGAGATCCATAGGCCCGTAGATCTATAGGCCAGTAGATCCATAAGCCAGTAGTTCAATAAGCCCATTGATCAATATAGACCATAGATCAATGAAGCGCACAGAAACACGAAACACAGCAATGAAACCCGTTGAAGACAAAGAAACTCGAAAGAACGCTAAGCAACACGGAAGAAAGCGAAGAAACACAAAAGAACGCGAAGGAACACGAAAAAACACGAAAGAGCGCCAGTAGATCTATGGACCAATAGATCCATAAGCCAGTAGATCCATAAGCTAGTTGTTCCATGTGCCAGTAGAACCATTGGCAGGTAGCTCAATGTAGCCCATAGATCAATGAAGCTCGCGAAAACACGAAACTCAGCAAAAACACGACAAGAATCGAAAAAAACTGAAGAGTGCTACGAAACAGTAAAGAAACCATAAAACCTCATAGAACGTAAAAAACTCAAAAGAACATATTAAACCCCGAAGAAACGTAAAAATCTGAAAGCACGCAAAATATTCCGAAAAATGCAAAAAAACTGAAAGCACGCCAAATATCCCGGAAAAACTCAAAAACCGAAAGCACGCAAACAATCTCGAAGAAACTCAAAAAACCCGATGGTCGGCAAGAAACCTGAAAGCACGCAAAAAATCTCGAAGAAACTTAACAAACCCTGAAAGAACTCGAAAAATCCCCAGGGAACGCAAAAAATCTGAATGCACAAAAAAAAGCCTCAACAAACCCGCAGAAACGCAGAGAAATCTCGAAAAAAACGCGAATAAAACAGAAAAAAGTAAAGCATCCACAGAGAGCAATGCTCTTAACAAATAATTCAACAAATACTCTTTAAAGTAATGAAAAATTTCGACAGCAATATTTTCTTGCTGAAGAGAATTGAGAGATAGCAAAAGTTCAGCAATTTTTACAAAAAAAAAACAATTAATCACTGTGTTCCTAAAAAAAAGTTGATATTTCAATTTGCCACAACATTTCAAAGAAGCGAGAGTGAAAAAAGCAAATAATATTAACTACGTTTTAATGACTAAGGGTTTCCGCAACTTTACCATAAAATATGCCATTTGGAGGAGTAAGAATAGAAATTCGTGATAATAAACAGAACATTTTTCGAGAAAACCCGTTTCTCAGATAGAAAATTGTAATTGCCAGCCAAAGAAAACAAAAATATTCTTCCTACCCCTGTATATTCACACGGAACGCGACTTGCACAAACTTAACCGTACATTCTCTTAAATTCGCCTCACTTATAGCAAGGGATGTAGATAATTACTCTCTTCTATGGCGTGATCTGTCATCAGTATCAAAACAATGATCGCTTTTGACAGATTCTATAAAATCGATTTCTTAAGGAAAAGAATTAAGTAGTTTTTGAATGTACGGAATAATGATGATTATTTTCATCAGTTGTTCTCGTATGCATAGGAACAGGTAAGCTTTATTTTTATCTAATGCTAACATATTCAAAATGTATGTTTTAGACCAAAGGAATTGAAGAACTGTCTTTGTGTTGTGACTCTTGAGGAGAAATGATCCTTCGTGGCTTTCAAGGAAACTTACCATACCTTCAGTAACTCTAAGTAGTCTCTGGGATACTGCCATGAAATTTCATTCATTTGAAATTATTTCAGATTATCTTCATCCCATGACATGAATGGAATAATGGAAGTAGATGCAAAAAAAACAATGATTTTGATATATCAATAGAAAATTAGATTATCTTACTTTGATTAAGATGAAAACCTGCAAGATATGAAGTATAAATTGAAGTAGTGAAGATAATATTTTTTGGAGTTGAATTGTAATATTATAAATTATTATATAGATAATGATTATTTGAACACTTGAGTTTAAATAACTATTTTATTCTATAAACAGGAAAGTATCTGCAGATGTTGAATTAGCATGTAACTTGATTCTGACAAAATTTTAGCTTGCATCGTTGCAAGATCATTTAATTATCAAGGGTATTATATATGAGAAAGTATATGCTATCTACACATTTTTTTCTTCATATATAGTAAAGCTTTGTAGGATTGAAGATGCCATTTAGAGTATAGATAAGGTCACATAGTAATTTTTTGTGCATGTAGATTATCGAAATAATAAGAGGAAATCTTAAGTGATAGTGAGAATCATGAGTGAAACAAAATTAGTGACTTCAGAAAGAGTATATAATGAAATGTGTGTAACTGTCTGAAAAAATTGCAAAGCGATGGAATCTTTGAGCAACTGTTTTGCTTGATTATGGGAAGAATGTGATGACTTAAACTGCCAAAGGCAGAATTCTAAGCCTGGAACCAATGAGTCTAATGGCAAAAAAAAAGATTTTTCCCTTTTTGAAGATCATAATTAATTTCACAGGATCCTTGCTATGTTTCTTTCTGTAATGACAACTGAAATAACCTGAATGAATGATTATCTGCAAATCTAAGGACTATAAATTATGAAAAGTAGGTATGTGAGTAACATCAAATCCAGGTAAATGGATTTTTCATGCATATTGAGGATTTGTATGATTTAAGAGTTCATTTAATATGTAAGGAAGTTAAATGTAAATAATGAAATATTACCTTCAGTTTTACAGAATATAAGAAGTCATATTTATCCTTGTAGGTTCATTTTTTTAGAAACCTTAGATATTATAATATAGTTAGTTATAATGACCTTAATTTTTACAAATATTAGAGACAATATTAATCCTTGTATTTGTAAAAACTTGATGGAGAGACCAAACAGTCATATCATTCAATTGAAGTATAATGGGACATTTTAGCGGATAGAAATATATAAAATATGATAGAAACAGCTTAGACTTGTTATAATAATTTTATTTAGAAAAAGATTTTATAGATTCTATGGTTACGAAATTGAGGTTAGGAAATGTTCTAGAAATAGTTAGTTGAGTTTTGAGTCGAGTTATGAGTAGTTGTGTGTTGAGTTGAGAAGTTGAGAATAAAGTCATTGAGAAAAACGAAAGACTTTTATTGTGTGAAATATTAAGAATATAACAATTGTGTGAAATATTAAGAATATAACAATTCAGAAGTGGGATATTCCCAAAATATCTACGTGAGAAAGAAGATTACCTAGAATACAACGAGAAAGTTCGAGAATATGGCCTCCCAAAATGGCGAACACCTCGTGGTAAGAGAAGAAGATTTCGAAAATTTCCAAAGAAACCTGAGTGAAGATCAAGTAGCAAACGAAGATGAGAATGCAAACCAACCTCAGTCATCCAAACCAGATTTGATGAGTACTATTATGACCTTGATTCATCAAAATACCATGTTAATGAACACGATGATGCAACAACAGAATTCCAGTAGAAATGCCGCTCAAAATTACCATGTGATGCCCGATCTAAGTAAAACTATCGAGAATTTCAATGGTGAGGATGGACCTCATCAAGCACAAATATGGATAACCAAATTGGAGACAACCGCAACACTTCATCAATGGCCCGCAGAATTTATATTTGAGACAGCGAGAAGTCACCTTGTTGGAGCAGCCAAATATTGGTATGAAGGTAGGATCGAATCGATTAGAAATTGGTCTGAATTCAATAGGAGCTTCAGAAAAACATTTCTATTCAATAAATCCAAAACAGAGAAATGGAACGAAATGCAAAAACGAGTACAGGTACGTGGAGAAAGTATCAATGTTTATTTTCATGAGAAAATTTCCCTGTGTAAACAATTAGATTTGGATTTTAACGAAATTAAAGAGCAAATCATTATAGGATTATTGTCAAAAGAGTTGAGCCAATTTTTAATTAGTCAGTGTCATGTAGATGAAGATGAATTATTAGGAGATATTATTAATTACAATCGTATAGTCAATGCCAGGATAGAAAAAGCAAGAGAAAATAGACCCAAATTCGAATTCAAAGATAAACACCGAAATGATATAGTCACGAAAACCAAGACTGAAACTGATAGTAGTAAATCTAAAACGACATCTAACCAAGTTAAATGTTATAATTGTGCAGAAATGGGACATTTTTCTTACAATTGTTCAAAACCTAAAAGAGAAATTAAATGTTTAAGATGCAATGAAGTAGGACATACACCTAAACACTGTACCAAACCTAGAAATTTTGAGAAATCGGAAATTAAAATGTTAGGTTCTGTTAGTCCTTGCAATAAATACATCAAGAAAGTCAGAGTAGGAAATGAAGAATACATTTCGATGATAGATTGTGGTAGTTCAGATTGCACTATTAAAGCTACAGCTGCCATAAAAGGAAAATTCAGAATAGTAATTCAAGATTGTGAATTAAAAGGATTTGGTAATGAAAGTCAAAGTATTGTAAAGTCATGTGGAATAATAGTAGAGTCAGTAGAAATCGATGGAGTTCAGGCGGATAATGTACAGTTCAGAGTCGTACCAGATGACGTACAACCTGTAGATGTAATAATAGGTAGAAACTTCACAGAATTGAACCATATCATTTACTATAAGATTGATGACAAATTTAATTTTGCATATAGAGATCACCTACAGGACATATTTATCAACCAGGAACAAAACCAAACTAAAGAAATTAAAGGTGCAGAGAATACCCGATTGCCACAGAGAAGTATCAATTTCATCAGAACATGCATTGAAGACGAAAACTACATTCTACCCATTATAAACAAAAGTGAAAATGAAGAAAATGTGAGTATCGAGAAGGAATTTGGAAAAATTTTGAATATTGAGACTTTGGAAACTATTGAGACTAGGAACAAGGAAGAAGTGACAATGAACGAAATTGTGGTAGGATTAGAAGTGACACAAGAACAGAAGGTTGAATTATGGAAGATTTTAAATCAATACAGAGATGTAATAGCGAAGAACATTCATGAAATTGGAAAGACGGACCTGATCGAGATGGATATTAAAGAAAAACCGGATAGTAAACCTGTTGTTTGCAAACCATACAGAACAACCCAAGAGGAAAGAGAGAAAATAAAAGAAATTGTCAGTGAATGGAAGGAAGCTGGTATCGTAACTGAGACTAATTCACCGTATGCTTCACCAGTGCTATTAGTCAAAAAGAAAACAGGTGAACACAGATTAGTGGTAGACTATAGAAAACTGAACTGTCAAACAGAAAGAATTAATTTCCCTATTCCCAATTTTGACGATATTTCTGAGATTTTAGTAGGAGCTAGGTTATTCATAACATTGGATCTCGCTCATGGGTACTTGCAGATTCCTTTGACAGAGAAGGCACAGCCGAAGACAGCGTTCATCACTCCAGATGAGACCGGCCAGTTTACCAGAGCTATGTTTGGTTTGATGAATTCTCCATTCTATTTTTCTAAACTAATGCAATCAATATTTGGTCCTTATCAAAACAAAATAGTGATATTTTATCTAGATGACATTCTAATTCCAGCAAGTGATTGGACAGAACTGATGGAAAGGTTGGAACTGGTACTGAAACTTTTAAAAGAGGCAAAATTAACTTTAAAATTATCAAAATGTGAATTCGGAAAAGGTGAGATTAACTATTTGGGATTTGTTATTTCTTACAGAGGATTACAGCCTGGACCTAGAAAGCTAGAGTCAATTGCTAATTACCCTAGACCTTGTAACACTCATGAAATGAAAAGATTTTTAGGACTTGTCGGATTTTTTAGAAGGTTCATACTGAAATTTGCCTTAATAGTGGAACCATTAAGTAGACTATTAAAAAGGATCACAGATTTCATTGGGACGAAGAACAGGAGGAAAGTTTCATGAAGGTAAAATCAGTTCTAATGAAGGAACCTGTATTACAAATATTCAATCCAAAAGCTAAGAGAACTGAATTGCACACAGACGCTTGTAAAGATGGATTAGCTTCAATTTTACTCCAATCTGATGCGGAAGGAAAGATGAAAATGGTATATGCAGTCAGTCGAAAGACCACAGATGCAGAAAAATCATATCATTCGTCTAAATTAGAACTGTTAGCAATTATATGGTCAATTGAAAGACTTAGATTTTTATTATTGCCTATTAAATTTACAGTTGTTACAGATTGTCAAGCACTATGTTATTTGAATAAGAATAAGACCAACAATAGTCAGATAATCAGATGGTGTAATACACTTAGTGAGTATGATTATGAAATCAGATACAAACCAGGAGAAGCAATGCAGCATGTGGATGCACTATCCGAGCACCAACAGAAGAACCAGATGGAGATGTAGAAGATCTAATAAATGATAAGTTTTCAGTATATTCAATTGTATCACGAGAGGAAGAAATCCTATTGACGCAGAGATCAGATGAAAACTTAAGAAGAAAAATAAAAATTTTGAAAATGAAGCCAGGTGAGAGAACCAAAGCAGAGAATGGTGAAGTCGAAAGCTACATTTTGAAGAATAATATATTGTACAAGATGGTAAAGAAAGATGGTGAAGAAAACCATTTGTATGTTGTACCAACGACGATGAGGAAATCGATATTAATAAAATATCATGATTTAGATGGACACGGAGGATTAGATAGAACTTTAGAGAAGATCAAGAGATATTATTATTTCCCTGGAATGAGAAAGTATGTATTAAATCATTTGAGAATGTGCTTAGAATGTATTTTAGCTAAACATAAAGTTGGAAAACAGGAAGGATATCTAAATCCTATACTACCAGGAAAGAGACCATTTGAAGTAGTACACTGTGATTATTTAGGACCTTTTATAACCAGCAGTAAAGGAAACAAATACATTTTAGTGATAATTGATAATTTGACGAAATATGTGCAATTGGAGATTACTAAAAATGTTACAACAACGATCACATTAACAAAGCTCAGGAAGTTTATTGACAAGTTCGGTGCACCAATTAGACTTATTACAGATAGAGGAACATGCTTCACATCCAAGAAATTTGAAGAATTTTGTGACAAACACGGTATAAAACACACCTTGAATTCCAGCAGACACCCACAAGCGAACGGTATGGTTGAAAGAGTTAACAATACCTTGATACCTATGTTGCAGGTGAATGTTGAAGAAAATGAAGGCAGAGATTGGGATCAAGTGGTTAAGAAGATTGAGAAACAGATAAATACTTCAGTGAATAAGACTACAAACAAGACTCCATTTGAAGCCTTATATGGATACTTACCTAGATTCAATGATGGACTTATGAGAATTTTGACGGAAGAGAATGAACATTATAGATCACCACAAGAAATCCAAGAAGAAATTCGAGAGAAGATCAGAAACGAACAGAGCAAGACCAAAGACAGATACGATAAGCATAGACATACAGGAACAAAATACCAAGTCGGAGATATAGTTTATATGAAAACCAACAAGATAGCAACTGGAGAATCCACAAAACTCCAACCACGATATAAGGGACCGTTTGTCATTGTAAAAGTATTACTGTCAGATACATACCAAATTACTTATCTTGGTGACGATAGCCATAAACACGTTACCACTGCACATGTAAGTCAGTTGAAAATATGGAAAGCAAATGGAAATGATGAAGACGGAGAATCCATGGAGGAAGACGAAGAATTAACAGAAGAAGAAGAGAAGAAAGAAGATCCAGAAGAGAAAGATATAAACCCAGAAGAAGACGAACAAGAGGACGACAAAGAAGAGAATCAGGAAGATGATCAAGGAGAACCTTATGATGCCACACCAGGAATCCGAGAAGAAAGAAGAAGAAGACCACCAAAATATTTACAAGATTATTCTGTTTATTAAATTTATTCATTAACGTCAGGATAGGCCGAGTGTTATAATAATTTTATTTAGAAAAAGATTTTATAGATTCTATGGTTACGAAATTGAGGTTAGGAAATGTTCTAGAAATAGTTAGTTGAGTTTTGAGTCGAGTTATGAGTAGTTGTGTGTTGAGTTGAGAAGTTGAGAATAAAGTCATTGAGAAAAACGAAAGACTTTTATTGTGTGAAATATTAAGAATATAACAATTGTGTGAAATATTAAGAATATAACAGACTCTTGAGTATAAAAAAAAATCTTATATGATGGTGAGAATTAAATGAGTGAAACAAAATTAGTGTTTATGGAAGTGTAGATTAGTCCTTAAAATATCAGAAATTATGGAATACCACTATCTCAGATGTACCACCAATAAAAGTTATTAATTTGGTGAACCCCTTTATTGAAGTATTATGGAAGTTGGCATAGATTACCTAATGATCAGAGGAATATTTATTTCAAAGATCTAACCTAGTCTAAGTTTGATAGATAAAGATATTGAATTGCATATTCAAAATTTAAATTCTCTTGGAATTTGTAGAACGAACAGGAATAAAAGAATTGCAAATATTTGATCAACTACTGTTACTATTTTGCTTGATTGTGGGAAGAACGTAATGAATTAATTGATGAAGACAGAATACTTAGCGTGGATGGATATATCTGATGGTGAAAGAAGGATTTTTTGTTCTGAAGGCATGATGAATTTTACAGGGTCGTTCCTATGTTCCTTCCTGGAGTGGAAATTGAAATGTACAAACCGAATAAAATATCATCTGCTATATGCAAATCCCTACCTGCGAAATATCCATTTGAATTAGTTTATTGTTTGGTTACGATTACAATCATACATAAAGAAAAGTATGATTACAATACATAAGATTAGAATGTCAACGACAATTGTCATTTCAGAGTAGGAATCGACAGGGGTGAAATGAATTTGCTAGGGATTGTAAAACTGATTCTATGCTGGGTAAATTTTTGAATTTCTTAAATACACATCGTAGACTGTTAAACTATAAGAGAATACCTCACCAGGGTTCTTACGAATCGTATGAATTGAAGAATTTTCAAAATATTATACGGGGTATGGATTAAAATTGTAATTGAAAATATGTGACAATGTTCTGTGAACGTCGGACGTGACTGATGATCTGGAAATTTGTGTTTGAGCCGAAGTAAGCTATTTTCAGCAATTAATTTAAAATATTTTTACTTTCGATTGGATGATATGAATAGCTTTATCCAAAGGTCCGATTCTCGAGGAAGACACATATGAAAACGGCTTTTCCCGATCGCGTCAGTGGAAAAAGCCTTTTTCAATTTTACCGGACCATCTCTCGCGAAAAACCGGGAAATCGGTGTTTTAGATAATTTTTTTGAAAATGTTAGCGTGGTCGTATAGGCATGTGAAATGCACCTAACGAAAGTCCGTCTCATGAACTTTACGGTGCTCGCTTCGCTCGCGAGATAGCCTTCCCCTTTCTACCTCGAAATATCGCATTTCTGAACCCCTCGCCGATCCAAAGTTTTTCGATCTCCTTCTGTGGATTACCACAGAAATATTCCTTATTGTTTTTAATATATTGGGACTAGTAAGCGGGTAGATCAATAGGCCCGTAGATCCATAGGCCAGTAGTTCAATAGGCCAGTAGTTCAATAGGCCAGTAGTTCAATAGGCCAGTAGTTCAATAGGCCAGTAGTTCAATAGGCCAGTAGTTCAATAGGCCAGTAGTTCAATTGGCCCATGGATCAATATAGACCATAGATCAATATAGACCATAGCTCAATAGGGCCCATACATCAATGAAGCGCGCAGAAACACGAAAGAATCCGAAGAAACACGAAAGAAACCGAAGTTACACGAAAGAAACCTAAATTACACGAAACAACGCGAGAAAACACGAAAGAACACCAAGTAACACAAAAAATCTAAAGGAACCTGAAAAAAACCCGAAACACAAAAGTACTTGTAAATTGCACACCCCGTATATCACCCGATCGCAAATTCATTGTAAATCGCACACCCTGTATGACATTATACCGAAATCAGCTCCCATTTGCGAGAAAACTTGAAGAAAAATGCATATGGGACACCCCGTATATAATTGATTCGCAGTGGGTGCTTTATATCGTTTATAACTCTATCGTTTCGAGTTCAGTGCATTTCACAAAGAAAGAACCCGACCAAATACGAAAAAACGCGAAAAACATGATAGAACCCAAAGTAACACGAAAGAACGAAAAAAATCCAAAGGAAATCAAAAAACCCCAAAGGAGCACAAAATCAACGAAAGCGCGCAAAAAAACTCGAAGGAAAGCTTAAAACCCCGAGGGAGCACACAAAAAACCGAAAGCGTGCAAAAAATAATGGAAAAACTTTTAAATTGCACGCCCTGTATATCAATCGATCGCGAAATCATTGTTAATGGCACACCCTGTATGAGATTTCATTGAATTTAGCTCCCTTACGCGGAAAAGCATGAAAATTTGAGAAAAACTCTGGTGAATGTCAGCGCTACTCGGATCTGACACCCTGTATATGAATCGAAAATATTTTATCGAATTAAGAACCCGTAAGTCGAACAGCCGAAATAACTCGATGGAAAGTATTTGTTAATAATAGATTACGCACATGGGACACCCTGTATACAATTGAATCACATTGGGTGCTTTTTCCAATAAAAAAAAAACCAAAGTAATATCCTTTCAATTCGATCGATTCGCGATTGGTGAATTTCACAAAGATAAAATAAAAATTATTCGATAATGGTCCGAAGATGTAACAGGGAACTTGGAATTTCGTGAACCGAGTAGATCCGATCGTCGATCGGAAGTTTTGCGTTTCCAACTATTTATTCTGTGATTCTATACAATTGCCTCAAGGTCTATGATTTCAAGACGATTGAATCGCGAAACCCGTTCGGGTTTCTCCGTGGGAATTTGTGACAGAATGGAATGAAGGAATATTAGCAGATTCAAAACGTAAAATCTCGGTCTATCCGTGATTTCTGAGGCCGTTTGAACTGAATTAAAAGAAGGGTTACACTTTATGAGAGGAAAATCCTACCTGCTTGAAGGTTCTTTTGAGAAAATCCGTTGTTTACATATATGAACAATATATTCATATTTCGCTTATTCGTTCATTCTTGAGAGATAACTGAAATGAATCGATACGCTTGATTGATTTATCTTTGATTTATAATCGAATAAATACCTGAGAACCTCTCTTTGAACCAATTTCGAGCTAATTTTTCAACTCCAGATCGTGTTTACAAAATATGTAGTATTGACATCCATTTTATTATTCCTTGATATTCCTGATATTATTTACTGAAAATAAAGGGAATAAATCGTTATGAGACACGAATATAATGCATAATATTACCTATAACGGTCCAATTCCACCAATTTTATACTTGAAATGATCTATTCCTCGTTCGTCGTTTGACATTTTATGAAAACTGACCGGCTCGAACGAACATCGAAATATATCACTTCAAGATGGAAAAAATGAATTAGCGCGAAAATGGACTGAAAAAGGACGATTTTGAAACGCTTATTTGAGGTGTTTTTCTTTCGATTCGTGAATCGCAGGTGCTGTCTAGAGATTCGGAATCTCCTGTAGATTCTTATTCGAGTGCTTGGAAAACGCAAACAATCTTCAACCGCCCATATCGAGCGAAAAATTGATGCCGTATTTTCAAATTTGGAGCTCGCGTTCGGCTATCATCGGAATCGTATGATAAAATATGACACTTCTCCTCGAATTATCGAGAAAATTGCCGAATTTGGAATGAATATCCCCGGCCTTGACTCGCTACTTGGATGTGAAAATTGGTACCCAGAGATGGGAAATTTCACGTAGATTCGTTTTCTACCGATCGCGGGGCGATTTATATCGTTTTCGACCGGCACGGAGGAAAACGTAGGTGTGGTTTTTGACGTTTCAGGAAGTCGCGAGTCTAAAATTGCCGTTTTATATGCATAATTTTCGTATAGATTTCGAGGGGCTCCGCGGCTGAGCTCGTAGCCACGCATGGGGACGTTCCTCGTCCAGAAAAAGCGACCCCCCCCTCCCCGCGAGATGCTTCGGCTTCATAGGAGTACTTTCTCCCGTTTTTCGCCTTTGGGCGATTTCGCGAAAATGGCCGATTTCGCGATTTTCGTTTAAAAATTTCGGGCACTTTAAGAGCGCCCGGGGCGGGTTTCGGGGTCGCTTCTCCAAGAAGAGGATACGCCTTTTCGATCTGTTTTAAGATTGCCCCGGGTTCGGCCCTGCGGGCCTCACGCTCGGCTACGCCTCGCGGGTCCCTGACGGAACCAATTTTGATTTTTTTCTCTGGTTCCCGATCTTATCGCTATTATTATATTGACTAGTAAGCGGGTAGATCAATAGGCCCATGGATCAATATAGACCATAGATCATAAGGGACCATAGATCAATATAGACCATAGATCAATATAGACCATAGATCAATATAGACCATAGATCAATATAGACCACAGATCAATAGGGCCCATACATCAATGAAGCGCGCAGAAACACTAAACACGTCAAAATACCCGTTGAAAGCGAAAAAACTTGAAAGAACTGGAAAAAACACGAAGAAACGCGAAAAAACACGAAAGAATCCGAAGAAACACGAAAAAACCGAAGTTACACGAAAGAAACCGAAATTACACGAAACAACGCGAGAAAACACGAAAGAACCCCAAGTAACACAAATAATCCAAAGGAACCTGAAAAATCCCGAGAGAATACATATAACTTGAAAGCGCGCAAAAAAACTCGAAGTCACGCGAAACACCCCGGAGAAATATAAAAAACCGAAAGCGCGCAAAAAACAAAAATACTTGTAAATTGCACACCCCGTATATCACCCGATCGTAAACTCATTGTAAATTGCACACCCTGTATGACGTTTTATCGAAATCAGCAAAATAACTTGTAAATTGCACACCCCGTATATCACATGATCGTAAATTAATTGTAATTCGCACACCCTGTATGCCATTTTATCGAAATTAGAGCCCATACGCGAAAAACCTGAAGAAAAATGCATTTGGGACACCCACTCTATAATTGACTCGCAGTGGGTGCTTTTTCCGTAAAAATTCAGACGGAAAATCTCTCGAAGAAAGAATCTGGTGAAAATCAGTGCTTTCCATAAGCACAGCCTGTATAGCGATTTTTTCGAGATAGCACAGCCTGTATAGCGATTCATCGCGATCTGTGTTCATTCTTCAAGGACGAAAATGAATTGGCGCGAAAATAGAGCCTGAAATGACGATTTTCAAACGCATATTTGAGGTGTTTTTCTTAAGAGTCTTGAATCGCGGGTGGTATCTAGAGATTCGAAATCTCCTGTAGATTCTTATTCGAGTGCTCGGAAGGTGGAAAAAATCTTCCACCGCCCATATCCAGCGAAAAATCGATGCCGTATTTTCAAATTTGGAGCTCGCGTTCGGCTATCATCGGAATCGTATGAGAAACTATGACACTTCTGATCGAAATATCGAGTAAATTGCCGAATTTGGAATGAAGAATTCGCGGCCTTATATCGCTACTTGGATATGAAAATTGGTACCTGGAGAAGGGAATTTCCTCAAGTTTCATTTTCTACCGCCGAAAATGCGTTTAGAGGCTTGTAGCGCATGCACGAATCGAAAGCATCATGGGTCATTTTGACGTTTCGCGGGGCTGGCGAAACTAAAAATTGCCGTTTTACTTACGGGATTTTAGCCTAGAAATAGGGAGGCTCCGGAGTTCTAATGGGTTCTAAGGAAACCGGACGTCCTCGCTCTCGGAATATGTGGCGAGCCCGGGACGCTGGGCGTTTCGGCTTCGGAGCCTATTTCCTTTTTCTGAGGCACTTTGGGCGATTTCGCGAAAAACGTCATTTTCGCGATTTTCTTTCGAAAATTTCGGGCACTTTAAGAGCGCCCGGAGGGGTTTTCGGGGTCGCTTCTCCTAGAAGAGGATACGCCTTTTCGATCTGTTTTAAGATTGCCCCGGGGTCGGCCCTGCAGGTCTCACGCTCGGCTACGCCTCGCGGGTCCCCGAAAGGACCACCTGTCAAAATTTTCTCTGGTTCCCGATCTTATCAATATAATAATAGCGATAAGATCGGGAACCAGAGAAAAAAATCAAAATTGGTCCCGTCAGGGACCCGCGAGGCGTAGCCGAGCGTGAGGCCCGCAGGGCCGAACCCGGGGCAATCTTAAAACAGATCGAAAAGGCGTATCCTCTTCTAGGAGAAGCGACCCCGAAACCCGCCCCGGGCGCTCTTAAAGTGCCCGAAATTTTCAAACGAAAATCGCGAAATCGGCCATTTTCGCGAAATCGCCGAAAGTGTCCCCAAGGGGGAAGATCTCACGGACGAACGGGGCCATTTCTCCGGCCGAAATCGGTCGCTTTTTCAAGAAAAAGACATTCCTCATAATGTGGTACCGGTACGGACCGCGGAGCCCCTCGAAATCTATACGAAAATTATGCATATAAAACGGCAATTTTAGACTCGCGACTTCCTGAAACGTCAAAAACCACACCTACGTTTTCCCTCCGTGCCGCTCGAAAACGATATAAATCGCCCCGCGATCGGTAGAAAACGAATCTACGTGAAATTTCCCATCTCTGGGTACCAATTTTCACATCCAAGTAGCGAGTCAAGGCCGCGAATTCTTCATTCGAAATTCGGCAATTTATACGGTGAAATGAGGCAAAATGTCAGAATTTCTCATACGATTCCGATGATAGCCGAACGCGAGCTCCAAATTTGAAAATACGGCATCAATTTTTCGCTCGATATGGCCGGTGAAAGATTGTTTGCGCCTTCCAAGCACTCGAATCAGAATCTACAGGAGATTCCGAATCTCCAGATACCTACCACTTTTCGTGAATCGCAAGAAAAACACCTCAAATATGCGTTTGAAAATCGTCATTTCAGGCTCTATTTTCGCGCTAATTCATTTTCGTCCTTGAAGAATGCACACAGATCGCGATGAATCGCTATACAGGCTATGCTATCTCGAAAAAATCGCTATACAGGCTGTGCTTATGGAAAGCACTGATTTTCACCAGATTCTTTCTTCGAGAGATTTCATGTTACTTAGGGTTCTATCATGTTTTCCGCGTTTTTTCGTATTTGGTCGGTTTCTTTCTTGGTGGAATGCACTGAACTCGAAACGATAGAGTTATGAACGATATTCTTTCGGTTTGTTTTTCATGAAGAAAGCACCCACTGCGAATCAATTATATACGGGGTGTCCCATATGCATTTTTCTTCAAGTTCTCTCGCGAATGGGAGCTGATTTCGGTATAATGTCATACAGGGTGTGCGATTCACAATGAATTTGCGATCGGGTGATATACGGGGTGTGCAATTTACAAGTTAATTTGATTTTTTTTACGCAAATTCGAGTCTTTGTGTTGTTTCGGGGAGTTTTGGATCTTAATTCGATAAAATATATTCGATTCATATACAGGGTGTCAGATCTGAGTAGCGCTGACATTCACCAGAGTTTTTCTCCAGCTTTTGTGCTTTTCCGAGTAAGGGAGCTTAATTCAATGAAATCCCATACAGGGTGTGCCATTAACAATGACTTCGCGATCGATTGACATACAGGGTGTGCAATTTAAAAGTTCTTTCATTATTTTTTGCACGCTTTCGGTTTTTTGTGCTCCCTCGGGGTTTTAAGCTTTCCTTCGAGTTTTTTTGCGCGCTTTCGGTGATTTTGTGCTCCTTCGGGGTTTTTTCGGTTCCTTTGGATATTTTTCGTTCATTCGTGGTACTTCGGGTTCTTTCAAGTTTTTCCGTGTTTCGTCGGGTTCTTTCTTCGTGGAATGCACCGAACTTGAAACGATAGAGTTAAAACGATATTCTTTCGGTTTGTTTCTTATGATGAAAGCACCCACTGCAAATCAATTATATACTGGGTGTCCCATATGCATTTTTCATCATGTTTTTCACGTGTGAAAGCTAATTTCGGAAAAAGTCATACAGGGTGTGCGATTTACAATGAATTTGCGATCGGGTGATATACGGGGTGAGCACTTTACAAGTTCTTCTGTTTTTTTGCGCGCTCTCAAGTTTTTTCAAGTTTTTGTGTTCCTTCGGGTTTTTACGGAAAAATTATCTTCGAAACATATACGGGGTGTTACATAGGAGCTCCATAGAATAATTTTGATACTTCCTTCGTGGTAATTACTGAACTCGAATAGATGGAGTTACAACGATATTCTTTGGTTTTTTTTTCACTGCTAATCAATTGTATACTGAGTGTCTCATATGCATTCTCCTTCAAGTTTTCTCGCGAATGGGAGCGGATTTCGATAAAATGTCATACAGGGTGTGCAATTTACAATAAGTTTACGGTCGGGTGATATACAGGGTGTGCAATTTACAAGTACTTTTGTGTTTCGGGTTTTTTCAGGTTCCTTCAGATTTTTGTGTTACTTGGTGTTCTTTCGTGTTTTCTCGCGTTGTTTCGTGTAATTTCGGTTTCTTTCGTACAACTTCGGTTTCTTTAGTGTTTCTTCGGATTCCTTCGTGTTTTTTCGCGTTTCTCCGTGTTTTTTCCAGTTCTTTCTAGCTTTTTCGCTTTCAACTGGTAATTTGACGTGTTTCGTGTTTCTGCGCGCTTCATTGATGTATGGGCCCTATTGATCTGCGGTCTATATTGATCTATGGTCTATATTGATCCATGGGCCAATTGAACTACTGGCCTATTGAACTACTGGCCTATGGATCTACGGGCCTATGGATCTACGGGCCTATTGATCTACCCGCTTACTAGTCTAATATATTAAAATGATAAGATCGGGAACCAGAGAAAATTTTGACAGGTGGTCCCGTCGGGGACCCGCGAGGCGTAGCCGAGCGTGAGGCCCGCAGGGCCGAACCCGGGGCAATCTTAAAACAGATCGAAAAGGCGTATCCTCTTCTAGGAGAAGCGACCCCGAAAACCCCCCCGGGCGCTCTCAAAGTGCCCGAAATTTTCGAAAGAAAATCGCGAAAATGACGTTTTTCGCGAAATCGCCCAAAGTGCCCCGGAAAAAAGGAAATAGGCTCCGAAGCCGAAACGCCCAGCGTCCCGGGCTCGCCACATATTCCGAGAGCGAGGACGTCCGGTTTCCTTAGAACCCATTAGAACTCCGGAGCCCCCCTATTTCTAGGCTAAAATCGCGTAAGTAAAACGGCAATTTTTAGTTTCGCCAGCCCCGCGAAACGTCAAAATCACCCATGATGCTTTCGATTCGTGCGGGCGTTACAAGCCTCAAAACTTATTTTCGGCGGTAGAAAATGAAACTTGAGGAAATTCCCCTTCTCCAGGTACCAATTTTCATATCCAAGTAGCGAGATAAGGCCGCGAATTCTTCATTCCAAATTCGGCAATTTACTCGATATTTCGATCAGAAGTGTCATAGTTTCTCATACGATTCCGATGATAGCCGAACGCGAGCTCCAAATTTGAAAATACGGCATCAATTTTTCGCTCGATATGGGCTGTCGAAGATTTTTCAGGCCTTCCAATTGCTCGATTAAGAATCTACAGGAGATTCCGAATCTCTAGAGACCACTCACGTTTCACGAATCGCGAGAAAAACACCTCAAATATGCGTTTGAAAATCGTCATTTCAGGCTCTATTTTCGCGCTAATTCATTTTCGTCCTTGAAGAATGCACACAGATCGCGATGAATCGCTATACAGGCTGTGCTATCTCGAAAAAATCGCTATACAGGCTGTGCTTATGGAAAGCACTGATTTTCACCAGATTCTTTCTTCGAGAGATTTTCCGTCTGAATATTTTATGGAAAAAGCACCCACTGCGAATCAATTATAGAGTGGGTGTCCCAAATGCATTTTTCTTCAGGTTTTTTCGCGTATGGGCTCTAATTTCGATAAAATGGCATACAGGGTGTGCGATTTACAATTAATTTACGATCATGTGATATACGGGGTGTGCAATTTACAAGTTATTTTGCTGATTTCGATAAAACGTCATACAGGGTGTGCAATTTACAATGAGTTTACGATCGGGTGATATACGGGGTGTGCAATTTACAAGTACTTTTGTTTTTTTGCGCGCTTTCGGTTTTTTATATTTCTCCGGGGTGTTTCGCGTGACTTCGAGTTTTTTTGCGCGCTTTCAAGTTATATGTATTCTCTCGGGATTTTTTCAGGTTCCTTTGGATTATTTGTGTTGCTTGGGGTTCTTTCGTCTTTTCTCGCGTTGTTTCGTGTAATTTCGGTTTCTTTCGTGTTTCTTCGGATTCTTTCGTGTTTTTTCGCGTTTCTTCGTGTTTTTACAGTTCTTTCAAGTTTTTTCGCTTTCAACGGGTATTTTGACGTGTTTAGTGTTTCTGCGCGCTTCATTGATGTATGGGCCCTATTGATCTGTGGTCTATATTGATCTATGGTCTATATTGATCTATGGTCCCTTATGATCTATGGTCTATATTGATCCATGGGCCTATTGATCTACCCGCTTACTAGTCATCTAATATATTAAAATGATAAGATCGGGAACCAGAGAAAATTTTGACAGGTGGTCCCGTCGGGGACCCGCGAGGCGTAGCCGAGCGTGAGGCCCGCAGGGCCGAACCCAAGGCAATCTTAAAACAGATCGAAAAGGCGTATCCTCTTCTATGAGAAGCGACCCCGAAAACCCCCCCGGGCGCTCTTAAAGTGCCCGAAATTTTCGAAAGAAAATCGCGAAAATGACGTTTTTCGCGAAATCGCCTAAAGTGCCTCAGAAAAAAGGAAATAGGCTCCGAAGCCGAAACGCCCAGCGTCCCGGACTCGCCACATATTCCGAGAGCGAGGACGTCCGGTTTCCTTAGAACCCATTAGAACTCCGGAGCCCCCCTATTTCTAGGCTAAAATCCCGTAAGTAAAACGGTGATTTTTAGTTTCGCCAGCCCCGCGAAACGTCAAAATCACCCATGATGCTTTCGCTCAATGCGGGCGATACAAGCCTCTAAACGCATTTTCGGCGGTAGAAAATGAAACTTGAGGAAATTCCCCTTCTCCAGGTACCAATTTTCATATCCAAGTAGCGATATAAGGCCGCGAATTCTTCATTCCAAATTTGGCAATTTACTCGATATTTCGATCAGAAGTGTCATAGTTTCTCATACGATTCCGATGATAGCCGAACGCGAGCTCCAAATTTGAAAATACGGCATCGATTTTTCGCTGGATATGGGCGGTGGAAGTTTTTTTCCACCTTCCGAGCACTCGAATAAGAATCTACAGGAGATTCCGAATCTCTAGATACCACCCGCGATTCAAGACTCTTAAGAAAAACACCTCAAATATGCGTTTGAAAATCGTCATTTCAGGCTCTATTTTCGCGCCAATTCATTTTCGTCCTTGAAGAATGAACACAGATCGCGATGAATCGCTATACAGGCTGTGCTATCTCGAAAAAATCGCTATACAGGCTGTGCTTATGGAAAGCACTGATTTTCACCAGATTCTTTCTTCGAGAGATTTTCCGTCTGAATTTTTTATGGAAAAAGCACCCACTGCGAATCAATTATAGAGTGGGTGTCCCAAATGCATTTTCTTCAGGTTTTTTCGCGTATGGGCTCTAATTTCGATAAAATGGCATACAGGGTGTGCGATTTACAATTAATTTACGATCATGTGATATACGGGGTGTGCAATTTACAAGTTATTTTGCTGATTTCGATAAAACGTCATACAGGGTGTGCAATTTACAATGAGTTTACGATCGGGTGATATACGGGGTGTGCAATTTACAAGTACTTTTGTTTTTTTGCGCGCTTTCGGTTTTTTATATTTCTCCGGGGTGTTTCGCGTGACTTCGAGTTTTTTTGCGCGCTTTCAAGTTATATGTATTCTCTCGGGATTTTTTCAGGTTCCTTTGGATTATTTGTGTTGCTTGGGGTTCTTTCGTGTTTTCTCGCGTTGTTTCGTGTAATTTCGGTTTCTTTCATGTAACTTCGGTTTCTTTCGTGTTTCTTCGGATTCTTTCGTGTTTTTTCGCGTTTCTTCGTGTTTTTTCCAGTTCTTTCAAGTTTTTTCGCTTTCAACGGGTATTTTGACGTGTTTAGTGTTTCTGCGCGCTTCATTGATGTATGGGCCCTATTGATCTGTGGTCTATATTGATCTATGGTCTATATTGATCTATGGTCCCTTATGATCTATGGTCTATATTGATCCATGGGCCTATTGATCTACCCGTTTACTAGTCTATTATATTAAAATGATAAGATCGGGGACCAGAGAAAATTTTGACAGGTGGTCCCGTCGGGGACCCGGAAAGCGCAGCTTTTGAGCAGCCCGCAGGGCCGCTCGAGAGGGAATCTTAAAACAGATCGAAAAGGCGTATCCTGTTCTAGGAGAAGCGACCCCGAAACCCCTCCCGGGCGCTCTTAAAGTGCCCGAAATTTTCGAAAGAAAATCGCGAAATCGGCCATTTTCGCGAAATCGCCTAAAGTGCCTCAGAAAAAACGAAATAGGCTCCGAAGCCGAAACGCCCAGCGTCCCGGACTCGCCACATATTCCGAGAGCGAGGACGTCCGGTTTCCTTAGAACCCATTAGAACTCCGGAGCCCCCCTATTTCTAGGCTAAAATCCCGTAAGTAAAACGGCAATTTTTAGTTTCGCCAGCCCCGCGAAACGTCAAAATCACCCATGATGCTTTCGATTCGTGCGGGCGTTACGAGCCTCAAAACTTATTTTCGGCGGTAGAAAATGAAACTTGAGGAAATTCCCCTTCTCCAGGAACCAATTTTCATATCCAAGTAGCGATATAAGGCCGCGAATTCTTCATTCCAAATTCGGCAATTTACTCGATATTTCGATCAGTAGTGTCATAGTTTCTCATACGATTCCGATGATAGCCGATCGCGAGCTCCAAATTTGAAAATACGGCATCGATTTTTCGCTGGATATGGGCGGTGGAAGATTTTTTCCACCTTCCGAGCACTCGAATAAGAATCTACAGGAGATTCCGAATCTCTAGATACCACCCGCGATTCAAGACTCTTAAGAAAAACACCTCAAATATGCGTTTGAAAATCGTCATTTCAGGCTCTATTTTCGCGCCAATTCATTTTCGTCCTTGAAGAATGAACACAGATCGCGATGAATCGCTATACAGGCTGTGCTATCTCGAAAAAATCGCTATACAGGCTGTGCTTATGGAAAGCACTGATTTTCACCAGATTCTTTCTTCGAGAGATTTTCCGTCTGAATTTTTATGGAAAAAGCACCCACTGCGAACCAATTAGAGAGTGGGATCTAATTTCGATAAAATGTCATACAGGGTGTGCGATTGACAATGAATTTACGATCATGTGATATTACGGGGTGCTCAATTTATAAGTAAATCTGATTTTTTCGCGCAAATTCGAGTTTTTCGTGATTCTTCGGTGTGTTTCAGTTCTGAATTCGATAAAATATATTCGATTCATATACAGGGTGTCAGATCTGAGTAGCGCTGACATTCACCAGAGTTTTCTCTTGCTTTCGTGCTTTTCCGCGTAAGGAGCTGAATTCAATGAAATGTCATACAGGGTGTGCCATTAACAATGAATTCGCGATCAATTGATATACAGGGTGTGCAATTTACAAGTACTTTTGTGTTTCGGGTTTTTTTCAGGTTCCATTAGATATTTCGTGTTACTTGGTGTTCTTTCGTGTTTTCTCGCGTTGTTTCGTGTAATTTCGGTTTCTTTCGTCTTTCTTCGGATTTTTCTTTGTTTTTTCGCGTTTCTTCGTGTTTTTTCCAATACTTTTATGTTTTTTCGCTTTCATCGGGTTTTTTGACGTGTTTAGTGTTTCTGCGCGCTTCATTGATGTATGGGCCCTATTGATCTATGGTCTATATTGATCTATGGTCTATATTGATCCATGGGCCAATTGAACTACTGGCCTATTGAACTACTGGCCTATGGATCTACGGGCCTATTGATCTACCCGCTTACTAGTCTATTTAATGAAGTAATAAGATCGGGGACCAGAAAAAAAATCGAAACGGGTCCCGTGAGGGACCCGGAAAGCGTAGCTTTCGAGCAGCCCGCAGGGCCGCTCGAGAGGGAATCTTAAAACAGATCGAAAAGGCGAATCCTCCTCTAGGAGAAGCGACCCCGAAACCCCCTCCGGGCGCTCTTAAAGTGCCCGAAATTTTCGAAAGAAAATCGCGAAATCGGCCATTTTCGCGAAATCGCCCAAAGGCGAAAAACGGGCGAAAGTACTCCTATGAAGCCGGAGCATCTCGCGGGGAGGGGGGGGTCGCTTTTTCTGGACGAAGAACGTCCCCATACGTGGCTACGAGCTCAGCCGCGGAGCCCCGGAATCTATACGAAAATTATGCATATAAAACGGCAATTTTAGACTCGCGACTTCCTGAAACGTCAAAAACCACACCTACGTTTTCCCTCCGTGCCGGTCGAAAACGATATAAATCGCCCCGCGATCGGTAGAAAACGAATCTACGTGAAATTTCCCATCTCTGGGTACCAATTTTCATATCCAAGTAGCGATATAAGGCCGCGAATTCTTCATTCGAAATTCGGCAATTTCCTCGATATTTCGATCAGAAGTGTCATAGTTTCTCATACGATTCCGATGATAGCCGAACGCGAGCTCCAAATTTGAAAATACGGCATCAATTTTTCGCTCGATATGGGCGGTCGAAGATTTTTCGGGCCTTCCGAGTGCTCGATTAAGAATCTACAGGAGATTCCGAATCTCTAGAGACCACTCACGTTTCACGAATCGCAAGAAAAACACCTCAAATATGCGTTTGAAAATCGTCATTTCAGGCTCTATTTTCGCGCTAATTCATTTTCGTCCTTGAAGAATGCACACAGATCGCGATGAATCGCTATACAGGCTGTGCTATCTCGAAAAAATCGCTATACAGGCTGTGCTTATGGAAAGCACTGATTTTCACCAGATTCTTTCTTCGAGAGATTTCGTGTTACTTAGGGTTCTATCATGTTTTCCGCGTTTTTTCGTATTTGGTCGGTTTCTTTCTTGGTGGAATGCACTGAACTCGAAACGATAGAGTTATAAGCGATATTCTTTCGGTTTGTTTTTATGAAGAAAGCACCACTGCGAATCAATTATATACAGGGTGTCCCATATGCATTTTTCTTCAAGTTCTCTCGCGAATGGGAGCTGATTTCGGTATAATGTCATACAGGGTGTGCGATTCACAATGAATTTGCGATCGGGTGATATAAGGGGTGTGCAATTTACAAGTTAATTTGATTTTTTTTGCGCAAATTCGAGTTTTTGTGTTGTTTCGGGGAGTTTTGGATCTTAATTCGATAAAATATATTCGATTCATATACAGGGTGTCAGATCTGAGTAGCGCTGACATTCACCAGAATTTTTCTCCAGCTTTTGTGCTTTTCCGTGTAAGGGAGCTCAATTCAATGAAATCCCATACAGGGTGTGCCATTAACAATGATTTCGCGATCGATTGATATACAGGGTGTGCAATTTAAAAGTTCTTTCATTATTTTTGCACGCTTTCGGTTTTTTGTGCTCCCTCGGGGTTTTAAGCTTTCCTTCGAGTTTTTGCGCGCTTTCGGTGATTTTGTGCTCCTTCGGGGTTTTCGGTTCCTTTGGATATTTTCGTTCATTCGTGGTACTTCGGGTTCTTTCAAGTTTTCCGTGTTTTGTCGGGTTCTTTCTTCGTGGAATGCACCGAACTTGAAACGATAGAGTTAAAACGATATTCTTTCGGTTCGTTTCTTATGATGAAAGCACCACTGCAAATCAATTATATACTGGGTGTCCCATATGCATTTTTCATCATGTTTTTCACGTGTGAAAGCTAATTTCGGTAAAATGTCATACAGGGTGTGCGATTTACAATGAATTTGCGATCGGGTGATATACGGGGTGAGCACTTTACAAGTTCTTCTGTTTTTGCGCGCTCTCAAGTTTTTTCAAGTTTTTGTGTTCCTTCGGGTTTTTACGGAAAAATTATCTTCGAAACATATACGGGGGTGTTACATAGGAGCTCCATAGAATAATTTTGATACTTCCTTCGTGGTAATTACTGAACTCGAATAGATGGAGTTACAACGATATTCTTTTGGTTTTTCTTTCACTGCTAATCAATTGTATACTGAGTGTCTCATATGCATTCTCCTTCAAGTTTTTTCTCGCGAATGGGAGCGGATTTCGATAAAATGTCATACAGGGTGTGCAATTTACAATAAGTTTACGGTCGGGTTATATACAGGGTGTGCAATTTACAAGTACTTTTGTGTTTCGGTTTTTTTTCAGGTTCCTTTAGATTTTTGTGTTACTTGGTGTTCTTTCGTGTTTTCTCGCGTTGTTTCGTGTAATTTCGGTTTCTTTCGTATAACTTCGGTTTCTTTCGTGTTTCTTCGGATTCCTTCGTGTTTTTCGCGTTTCTCCGTGTTTTCCAGTTTTTCTAGCTTTTTCTCTTTCAACGGGTAATTTGACGTGTTTCGTGTTTCTGCGCGCTTCATTGATGTATGGGCCTATTGATCTGCGGTGTATATTGATCTATGGTCTATATTGATCCATGGGCCTATTGAACTACTGGCCAATTGAACTACTGGCCTATGGATCTACGGGCCTATGGATCTACGGGCCTATTGATCTACCCGCTTACTAGTTTTAATATATTAGACTAGTAAGCGGGTAGATCAATAGGCCCGTAGATCCATAGGCCAGTAGTTCAATAGGCCAGTAGTTCAATAGGCCAGTAGTTCAATTGGCCTATGGATCAATATAGACCATAGATCAATATAGACCGCAGATCAATAGGACCCATACATCAATGAAGCGCGCAGAAACACGAAACACGTCAAATTACCCGTTGAAAGCGAAAAAGCTAGAAAGAACTGGAAAAAACATGGAGAAACGCGAAAAAACACGAAGGAATCCGAAGAAACACGAAAGAAACCGAAGTTATACGAAAGAAACCGAAATTACAGGAAACAACGCGAGAAAACACGAAAGAACACCAAGTAACACAAAAAATCTAAAGGAACCTGAAAAAAACCCGAAACACAAAAGTACTTGTAAATTGCACACCCCGTATATCACCCGACCGTAAACTTATTGTAAATTGCACACCCTGTATGACATTTTATCGAAATCCGCTCCCATTCGCGAGAAAACTTGAAGGAGAATGCATATGAGACACTCAGTATACAATTGATAACCAAAAGAATATCGTTGTAACTCCATCTATTCGAGTTCAGTAATTACCACGAAGGAAGTATCAAAATTATTCTATGGAGCTCCTATGTAACACCCCGTATATGTTTCGAAGATAATTTTTCCGTAAAAAAACCCGAAGGAACACAAAAAACTTGAAAAAACTTGAGAGCTCGCAAAAAAACAGAAGAACTTGTAAAGTGCTCACCCCGTATATCACCCGATCGCAAATTCATTGTAAATCGCACACCCTGTATGACATTTTACCGAAATTAGCTTTCACACGTGAAAAAACATGATGAAAAATGCATATGGGACACCCAGTATATAATTGATTTGCAGTGGGTGCTTTCATCATAAGAAACAAACCGAAAGAATGTCGTTTTAACTCTATCGTTTCAAGTTCGGTGCATTCCACGAAGAAAGAACCCGACGAAACACGGAAAAACTTGAAAGAACCCGAAGTACCACGAATGAACGAAAAATATCCAAAGGAACCGAAAAAACCCCGAAGGAGCACAAAATCATCGAAAGCGCGCAAAAAAACTCGAAGGAAAGCTTAAAACACCGAGGAGCACAAAAACCGAAAGCGTGCAAAAAATAATGAAAGAACTTTTAAATTGCACACCCTGTATATCAATCGATCGCGAAATCATTGTTAATGGCAAACCCTGTATGGGATTTCATTGAATTAAGCTCCCTTACGCGGAAAAGCACGAAAGCTGGAGAAAAACTCTGGTGAATGTCAGCGCTACTCAGATCTGACACCCTGTATATGAATCGAATATATTTTATCGAATTAAGATCCAAAACTGCCCGAAACAACACAAAAACTCGAATTTACGCAAAAAAAATCAAATTAACTTGTAAATTGCACACCCCGTATATCACCCGATCGCAAATTCATTGTGAATCGCACACCCTGTATGACATTATACCGAAATCAGCTCCCATTCGCGAGAGAACTTGAAGAAAAATGCATATGGGACACCCCGTATATAATTGATTCGCAGTGGGTGCTTTCTTCATAAAAAACAAACCGAAAGAATATCGTTTATAACTCTATCGTTTCGAGTTCAGTGCATTCCACCAAGAAAGAAACCGACCAAATACGAAAAAACGCGGAAAACATGATAGAACCCTAAGTAACACGAAATCTCTCGAAGAATAAATCTGGTGAAAATCAGTGCTTTCCATAAGCACAGCCTGTATAGCGATTTTTTCGAGATAGCACAGCCTGTATAGCGATTCATCGCGATCTGTGTGCATTCTTCAAGGACGAAAATGAATTAGCGCGAAAATAGAGCCTGAAATGACGATTTTCAAACGCATATTTGAGGTGTTTTTCTTGCGATTCGTGAACCGCGGGTGCTGTCTAAAGATTCGGAATCTCCTGTAGATTCTTATTCGAGTGCTTGGAAAATGCAAAAAATCTTGCACCGCCCATATCGAGCGAAAAATTGATGCCGTATTTTCAAATTTGGAGCTCGCGTTCGGCTATCATCGGAATCGTATGATAAAATATGACACTTGTCCTCGAATTATCGAGAAAATTGCCGAATTTGGAATGAATATCCCCGGCCTTGACTCGATACTTGGATGTGGAAATTGGTACCCAGAGATGGGAAATTTCACGTAGATTCGTTTTCTACCGATCGCGGGGCGATTTATATCGTTTTCGACCGGCACGGAGGAAAACGTAGGTGCGGTTTTTGACGTTTCTCGGAACTCGCGAGTCGAAAAATTGCCGTTTTTGTGCATAATTTTCGAATAGATTTCGAGGGCTCCGCGGTCCGTACCGGTACCACATTATGAGGAATGTCTTTTTCTTGAAAAAGCGACCGATCTCGGCCGGAGAAATGGCCCCGTTCGTCCGTGAGATCTTCCCCTTGGGGACACTTTCGGCGATTTCGCGAAAATCGCCGATTTCGCGATTTTCTTTCGAAAATTTCGGGCACTTTAAGAGCGCCCGGGGGGGGTTTCGGGGTCGCTTCTCCTAGAGGAGGATACGCCTTTTATCTCGGTTTTAAGATTCCCTCTCGAGCGGCCCTGGCTGTGCTCGGAAAGCTTCGCTTTCCGGGTCCCCTCACGGGACCACCTGTCAAAATTTTCTCTGGTCCCCGATCTTATCATTTTAATATAATAGACTAGTAAGCGGGTAGATCAATAGGCCCATGGATCAATATAGACCATAGATCATAAGGGACCATAGATCAATATAGACCATAGATCAATATAGACCATAGATCAATATAGACCACAGATCAATAGGGCCCATACATCAATGAAGCGCGCAGAAACACTAAACACGTCAAAATACCCGTTGAAAGCGAAAAAACTTGAAAGAACTGGAAAAAACACGAAGAAACGCGAAAAAACACGAAAGAATCCGAAGAAACACGAAAGAAACCGAAGTTACACGAAAGAAACCGAAATTACACGAAACAACGCGAGAAAACACGAAAGAACCCCAAGTAACACAAATAATCCAAAGGAACCTGAAAAAATCCCGAGAGAATACATATAACTTGAAAGCGCGCAAAAAAACTCGAAGTCACGCGAAACACCCCGGAGGAATACAAAAAACCGAAAGCGCGCAAAAAACAAAAGTACTTGTAAATTGCACACCCCGTATATCACCCGATCGTAAACTCATTGTAAATTGCACACCCTGTATGACGTTTTATCGAAATCAGCAAAATAACTTGTAAATTGCACACCCCGTATATCACATGATCGTAAATTAATTGTAAATCGCACACCCTGTATGCCATTTTATCGAAATTAGAGCCCATACGCGAAAAAACCTGAAGAAAAAATGCATTTGGGACACCCACTCTATAATTGATTCGCAGTGGGTGCTTTTTCCATAAAAAATTCAGACGGAAAATCTCTCGAAGAAAGAATCTGGTGAAAATCAGTGCTTTCCATAAGCACAGCCTGTATAGCGATTTTTTCGAGATAGCACAGCCTGTATAGCGATTCATCGCGATCTGTGTTCATTCTTCAAGGACGAAAATGAATTGGCGCGAAAATAGAGCCTGAAATGACGATTTTCAAACGCATATTTGAGGTGTTTTTCTTAAGAGTCTTGAATCGCGGGTGGTATCTAGAGATTCGGAATCTCCTGTAGATTCTTATTCGAGTGCTCGGAAGGTGGAAAAAAACTTCCACCGCCCATATCCAGCGAAAAATCGATGCCGTATTTTCAAATTTGGAGCTCGCGTTCGGCAATCATCGGAATCGTATGAGAAACTGTGACACTTCTGATCGAAATATCGAGTAAATTGCCGAATTTGGAATGAAGAATTCGCGGCCTTATATCGCTACTTGGATATGAAAATTGGTACCTGGAGAAGGGGAATTTCCTCAAGTTTCATTTTCTACCGCCGAAAATGCGTTTAGAGGCTTGTAGCGCATGCACGAATCGAAAGCATCATGGGTCATTTTGACGTTTCGCATGGCTGGCGAAACTAAAAATTGCCGTTTTACTTACGGGATTTTAGCCTAGAAATAGGGAGGCTCCGGAGTTCTAATGGGTTCTAAGGAAACCGGACGTCCTCCCTCTCGGAATATGTGGCGAGCCCGGGACGCTGGGCGTTTCGGCTTCGGAGCCTATTTCCTTTTTTCTGAGGCACTTTGGGCGATTTCGCGAAAAACGTCATTTTCGCGATTTTCTTTCGAAAATTTCGGGCACTTTAAGAGCGCCCGGGGGGGTTTTCGGGGTCGCTTCTCCTAGAAGAGGATACGCCTTTTCGATCTGTTTTAAGATTGCCCCGGGTTCGGCCCTGCGGGCCTCACGCTCGGCTACGCCTCGCGGGTCCCCGACGGGACCACCTGTCAAAATTTTCTCTGGTTCCCGATCTTATCATTTTAATATATTAGACTAGTAAGCGGGTAGATCAATAGGCCCGTAGATCCATAGGCCAGTAGTTCAATAGGCCAGTAGTTCAATAGGCCAGTAGTTCAATTGGCCCATGGATCAATATAGACCATAGATTGATATAGACCATAGATCAATAGGGCCCATACATCAATGAAGCGCGCAGAAATACGAAACACGTCAAAATACCCGTTGAAAGCGAAAAAACTTGAAAGAACTGGAAAAAATACGAAGAAACGCGAAAAAACACGAACGAATCCGAAGAAACACGAAAGAAACCAAAGTTACACGAAAGAAACCTAAATTACACGAAACAACGCGAGAAAACACGAAAGAACACCAATTAACACAAAAAATCTAAAGGAACCTGAAAAAAACCCGAAACACAAAAGTACTTGTAAATTGCACACCCCGTATATCACCCGATCGCAAATTCATTGTAAATCGCACACCCTGTATCACATTATATCGAAATCAGCTCCCCCATTTGAAGAGAAAACTTGAAGATAAAATGCATATGGGACACCAAGAGAATATCGTTGTAACTCCATCTATTCGAGTTCAGTAATTTATGGAGCTCCTATGTAACACCCCGTATATGTTTCGCAATGGGTTTTTCATCACAAAAAACTTGAAAAACAAACCGAAAGAATATCGTTTATAATTCTCTATCGTTTCAAGTTCAGTGCATTTCACAAAGAAAGAACCCGACCAAATACGCTTTCATCATAAGAAAAAAACGCGAAAAAACATGATAGAACCAAAAGTAACACGAAGAAAACCCGAACGAAAAAATGAAAGAAAGGAAGTCACGAAAGAACGAAAAACCCAAAGGAACTCAAAAAGAAGAAATAGCGCAAAAACTCGAAGGAAAAAAAACCGAGGGAGCGCAAAAACCGAAAGCGTGCAAAAAAAATGAAAGAACTTTTAAATTGCACACCCTGTATATCACCCGATCGTAAACTCATTGTAAATTGCACACCCTGTATGAGATTTTATCGAAATCAGCTCCTTACGCGGAAAAGCACGAAAGCTAGAGAAAAACTCTGGTGAATGTCAGCGCTACTCAGATCTGACACCCTGTATATGAATCGAATATATTTTATCGAATTAAGATAAACACACCGCAACACCCTCGAATTTGCCAAAAAAATCAAATTAATTGTAAATTGCACAGTAGCCCATCGCAAATTCATTGCGCGAAAAAACCTGAATGAAAAATGCATTTGGGACACCCACTCTATAATTGATTCGCAGTGGGTGCCGAAAGAATATTTTTCCATAAAATATTCAGACGGAAAATCTCTCGAAGAAAGAATCTGGTGAAAATCAGTGCTTTCCATAAGCACAGCCTGTATAGCGATTTTTTCGAGATAGCACAGCCTGTATAGCGATTCATCGCGATCTGTGTGCATTCTTCAAGGACGAAAATGAATTAGCGCGAAAATAGAGCCTGAAATGACGATTTTCAAACGCATATTTGAGGTGTTTTTCTCGCGATTCGTGAAACGTGAGTGGTCTCTAGAGATTCGGAATCTCCTGTAGATTCTTATTCGAGTGATTGGAAGGCGCAAAAGATCTTCCACCGGCCATATCGAGCGAAAAATCGATGCCGTATTTTCAAATTTGGAGCTCGCGTTCGGCTATCATCGGAATCGTATGAGAAACTATGACACTTCTGATCGAAATATCGAGTAAATTGCCGAATTTGGAATGAAGAATTCGCGGCCTTATATCGCTACTTGGATATGAAAATTGGTACCAGAGATGGGAAATTTCCTCAAGTTTCATTTTCTACCGCCGAAAATGCGTTTAGAGGCTTGTAGCGCATGCACGAATCGAAAGCATCATGGGTCATTTTGACGTTTCGCGGGGCTGGCGAAACTAAAATTGCCGTTTTACTTACGGGATTTTAGCCTAGAAATAGGAGGCTCCGGAGTTCTAATGGGTTCTAAGGAAACCGGACGTCCTCGCTCTCGGAATATGTGGCGAGCCCGGGACGCTGGGCGTTTCGGCTTCGGAGCCTATTTCCTTTTTTCTGAGGCACTTTGGGCGATTTCGCGAAAAACGTCATTTTCGCGATTTTCTTTCGAAAATTTCGGGCACTTTAAGAGCGCCCGGGGGGGTTTTCGGGGTCGCTTCTCCTAGAAGAGGATACGCCTTTTCGATCTGTTTTAAGATTGCCCCGGGTTCGGCCCTGCGGGCCTCACGCTCGGCTACGCCTCGCGGGTCCCCGACGGGACCACCTGTCAAAATTTTCTCTGGTTCCCGATCTTATCATTTTAATATATTAGACTAGTAAGCGGGTAGATCAATAGGCCCATGGATCAATATAGACCATAGATCATAATGGACCATAGATCAATATAGACCATAGATCAATATAGACCATAGATCAATATAAACCATAGATCAATATAGACCAAAGATCAATAGG
Source organism: Micraspis discolor (assembly GCA_030674115.1). NCBI lineage: Eukaryota > Metazoa > Arthropoda > Insecta > Coleoptera > Coccinellidae > Micraspis > Micraspis discolor. The sequence goes on from JARTUT010002205.1 coordinate 410,214, forward strand.
GCCCATACATCAATGAAGCGCGCAGAAACACGAAACACGTCAAAATACCCGTTGAAAGCGAAAAAACTTGAAAGAACTGGAAAAAACACGAAGAAACGCGAAAAACACAAAAGAATCCGGAGAAACACGAAAGAAACCGAAGTTACACGAAAGAAACCGAAATTACACGAAACAACGCGAGAAAACACGAAAGAACCCCAAGTAACACAAAAATCCAGAGGAACCTGAAAAAACCCGAAAGAATACATATAACTTGAAAGCGCTACTCGAAGTCACGCGAAACACCCCAGAGAAATAAAAAACAACGAAAGCACGCAAAGAAACAAAAGAACTTATAAATTGCACACCCCGTATATCACCCGATCGTAAACTCTTTGTAAATTGCACACCCTGTATGACAGTGTGTAAAGTGCTCAGTGCTCCCCGTATATCACCCGATCGCAAATTCATTGTAAATCGCACACCCTGTATGACATTTTATCGTAATTAGATCCCATACGCGAAAAACCATGAAGAAAAATGCATTTGGGACACCCACTATATAATCGATTCGCAGTGGGTGCTTTTTCCATAAGAAATTCAGACGGAAAATCTCTCGAAGAAAGACTCTGGTGAAAGTCAGTGCTTCCAAAGTGCACAGCACGTATATCAATCGATCGCAATCGGTGCATTCCACAAAGGTAGTATAAGCATTATTCGATAAAGCTTCCATGTACAACCTTGTATATGAATCGAAAATAATTTTTCCATAAAAAATAAACCCAAAGAATATCGTTTCAACTCCATCAATTTCACAAAGGTAAAATGAAAATTATTCGAAAAAGGTCTGAACGTGTATTCATGAACAGAGTGCTTTCCTGAATAAACTAAGTGTGTCGGATTTTGACATAGAGTATCATAAGTTGGGTCCGAGTTCGGAGAGGGCAATGAATTCGCGCGAAAATAGACCGAAAAATGACGATTTTCAAACGCATATTTGAGATGTTTTTCTTGAGAGTCGTGTAAGATGAGTGGTATCTAGAGATTCGTAATCTCCTGTAGATTCTTATCCGAGTGCTTGGAAAACGCAAATAATCTTTCACCGCCCATATCGAGCGAAAAATTGATGCCGTATTTTCAAATTTGGAGCTCGCGTTCGGCTATCATCGGAATCGTATGATAAAATATGACACTTGTCCTCGAATTATCGAGAAAATTGCCGAATTTGGAATGAATATTCCCGGCCTTGACTCGCTACTTGGATGTGGAAATTGGTACCCAGAGATGGGAAATTTCACGTAGATTCGTTTTCTACCGATCGCTGGGCGATTTATATCGTTTTCGACCGGCACGGAGGAAAACGTAGGTGTGGTTTTTGACGTTTCAGGAAGTCGCGAGTCTAAAAATTGCCGTTTTATATGCATAATTTTCGTATAGATTTCGAGGGCTCCGCGGTCCTTACCGGTACCACATTATGAGGAATGTCTTTTTCTTGAAAAAGCGACCGATCTCGGCCGGAGAAATGGCCCCGTTCGTCCGTGAGATCTTCCCCTTGGGGACACTTTCGGCGATTTCGCGAAAATCGTCGATTTCGCGATTTTCTTTCGAAAATTTCGGGCATTTTAAGAGCGCCCGGGGGGTTTCGGGGTCGCTTCTCCTAGAGGAGGATTCGCCTTTTCGATTTTTTTAAGATTCCCTCTCGAGCGGCCCTGCGGGTGCTCGCTCGAAAGCTACGCTTTCCGGGTCCCTAACGGGACCACCTGTCAAAATTTTCTCTGGTCCCCGATCTTATCATTTTAATATAATAGACTAGTAAGCGGGTAGATCAATAGGCCCGTAGATCCATAGGCCAGTAGTTCAATTGGCCCATGGATCAATATAGACCATAGATCAATATAGACCATAGATCAATAGGGCCCATACATCAATGAAGCGCGCAGAAACATTAAACACGTCAAAAAACCCGATGAAAGCGAAAAAACATAAAAGTATTGGAAAAACACAAGAAAAGCGAAAAAACACGAAAGAATCCGAAGAAACACGAAAGAAACCGAAAACGAAAGAAACTGAAATTACACGAAACAACGCGAGAAAAAACGAAAGAACACCAAGTAACACGAAAAATCTAATGGAACCTGAAAAAAACCCGAAACACAAAAGTACTTGTAAATTGCACACCCCGTATATCACCCGAACGTAATCTCATTGTAAATTGCACACCTTGTATGACAATTTATCGAAATCAGCTCCCATTCGCGAGAAAACTTGAAGAGAAATGCATATGAGACACTCAGTATACAATTGATTAGCTTTAAAAAAACCAAGAGAATATCGTTGTTAGTCCATCTATTCGAGTTCAGTAATTACCACGAATTAAGTATCAAAATTATTCTATGGAGCTCCTATGTAACACCCCGTATATGTTTCGAAAATAATTTTTCCGTAAAACACCCGAAGGAACACAAAAACTTGAAAAAACTTGAGCGCGCGCAAAAAAACAGGAGAACTTGTAAAGTGCTCACCCCGTATATCACCCGATCGCAAATTCATTTTGAATCGCACACCCTGTATGACATTATACCGAAATCAGCTCTCATTCGCGAGAAAACCTGAAGAAAAATGCATATGGGACACCCCGTATATATTTGATTCGCAGTGGGTGCTTTCATCATAAAAACAAACCGAAAGAATATCGTTTATAACTCTATCGTTTCAAGTTCAGTGCATTCCACCAAGAAAGAACCCGACCAAATACGAAAAAACGCGAAAAAACATGATAGAACCCAAAGTAACACGAAAGAACGAAAAAAATCCAAAGGAACTCGAAAAACCTCGAAGGAGCACAAAATCAACGAAAGCGCGCAAAAATACTCGAAGGAAAGTTTGAAACCCCGAGGAGCACAAAAACCGAAAGCGTGCAAAAATACCGAAAGAACTTGTAAATTGCACACCCTGTATATCAATCGATCGCGAATTCATTGTTAATGGCACACCCTGTATGACATTTCATTGAATTCAGCTCCTTACGCGGAAAAGCACGAAAGCTAGAGAAAAACTCTGGTGAATGTCAGCGCTACTCAGATCTGACACCCTGTATATGAATCGAATATATTTTATCGAATTCAGAACCAAAACACACCGAAGAATCACAAAAACTCGAATTTGCGCGAAAAAATCAAATTTACTTATAAATTGAGCACCTCGTAATATCACATGATCGTAAATTCATTGTCAATCGCACACCCTGTATGACATTTTATCGAAATTAGATCCCACTCTCTAATTGGTTCGCAGTGGGTGCTTTTTCCATAAAAAATTCAGACGGAAAATCTCTCGAAGAAAGAATCTGGTGAAAATCAGTGCTTTCCATAAGCACAGCCTGTATAGCGATTTTTTCGAGATATTGTTTCAACTCCATCAATTTCACAAAGGTAAAATGAAAATTACAACCTGTATAGCGATTCATCGCGATCTGTGTTCATTCTTCAAGGACGAAAATGAATTGGCGCGAAAATAGAGCCTGAAATGACGATTTTCAAACGCATATTTGAGGTGTTTTTCTTGAGAGTCTTGAATCGCGGGTGGTATCTAGAGATTCGGAATCTCCTGTAGATTCTTATTCGAGTGCTCGGAAGGTGGAAAAAATCTTCTACCGCCCATATCCAGCGAAAAATCGATGCCGTATTTTCAAATTTGGAGCTCGCGTTCGGCTATCATCGGAATCGTATGAGAAACTATGACACTTCTGATCGAAATATCGAGTAAATTGCCGAATTTGGAATGAAGAATTCGCGGCCTTATCTCGCTACTTGGATATGAAAATTGGTACCCAGAGATGGGGAATTTTCTCAAGTTTCATTTTCTACCGCCGAAAATGCGTTTCGAGGCTTGTAGCGCATGCACGAATCGAAAGCATCATGGGTCATTTTGACGTTTCGCGGGGCTGGCGAAACTAAAAATTGCCGTTTTACTTACGGGATTTTAGCCTAGAAATAGGGAGGCTCCGGAGTTCTAATGGGTTCCAGGAAACCGGACGTCCTCGCTCTCGGAATATGTGGCGATCTCCGGGACGCTGGGCGTTTCGGCTTCGGAGCCTATTTCCTTTTTCCGGGGCACTTTGGGCGATTTCGCGAAAACGTCGATTTCGCGATTTTCTTTCGAAAATTTCGGGCACTTTAAGAGCGCCCGGGGGGGTTTTCGGGGTCGCTTCTCCTAGAAGAGGATACGCCTTTTCGATCTGTTTTAAGATTGCCCCGGGTTCGGCCCTGCGGGCCTCACGCTCGGCTACGCCTCGCGGGTCCCTAACGGGACCACCTGTCAAAATTTTCTCTGGTCCCCGATCTTATCATTTTAATATATTAGACTAGTAAGCGGGTAGATCAATAGGCCCGTAGATCCATAGGCCCGTAGATCCATAGGCCAGTAGTTCAATAGGCCAGTAGTTCAATAGGCCCATGGATCAATATAGACCATAGATCAATATAGACCGCAGATCAATAGGGCCCATACATCAATGAAGCGCGCAGAAACACGAAACACGTCAAAAAACCCGTTGAAAGCGAAAAAACATGAAAGAACTGGAAAAAACACAGAGAAACGCGAAAAAACACGGAATAATCCGAAGAAACACGAAAGAATCCGGAGTTACACGAAAAAAACCGAAATTACACGAAACAACGCGAGAAAACACGAAAGAACATCAAGTAACACAAAAATCTAAAGGAACCTGAAAAAACCCGAAACACAAAAGTACTTGTAAATTGCACACCCCGTATATCACCCGATCGTAAACTCATTGTAAATTGCACACCCCGTATATCACCCGATCATAAACTCATTGTGAATTGCACACCCTGTATGTTATTTTATCGAAATCAGCGAGAAAATTTGAAGAAAAATGCATATGAGACACTCAGTATACAATTGATTAGCAGTGAAAAATAAAACCAAAAGAATATCGTTGTAACTCCATCTATTCGAGTTCAGTAATTACCACGAAGGAAGTATCAAAATTATTCTACGGAGCTCCTATGTAACACCCCGTATATGTTTCGAAAATAATTTTTCCGTAAAAAAACCCGAAGGAACACAAAAACTTGAAAAAAACTCGAGAGCGCGCAAAAACAGAAGAACTTATAAAGTGCTCACCCCGTTTATCACCCGATCGCAAATTCATTGTAAATCGCACACCCTGTATGACATTATACCGAAATCAGCTCCCATTCGCGAGAAAACTCGAAGAAAAATGCATATGGGACACCCCGTATATAATTGATTCGCAGTGGGTGCTTTCATCATAAAAAACAAACCGAACGAATATCGTTTATAACTCTATCGTTTCAAGTTCAGTGCATTCCACCAAGAAAGGACCCGACCAAATACGAAAAAACGCGAAAAAACATGATAGAACCCAAAGTAACACGAAAGAACGAAAAAAATCCAAAGGAAATCAAAAAACCCCGAAGGAGCACAAAATCAACTTAAGCGCGCAAAAAACTCGAAGGAAAGCTTAAAACCCCGAGGAGCACACAAAAAACCGAAAGCGTGCAAAAATAATGAAAAACTTTTAAATTGCACGCCCTGTATATCAATCGATCGCGAAATCATTGTTAATGGCACACCCTGTATGAGATTTCATTGAATCCCTCCCTTACGCGGAAAAGCATGAAAATTTGAGAAAAACTCTGGTGAATGTCAGCGCTACTCGGATCTGACACCCTGTATATGAATCGAAAATATTTTATCGAATTAAGAACCCGTAAGTCGAACAGCCGAAATAACTCGATGGAAAGTATTTGTTAATAATAGATTACGCACATGGGACACCCTGTATACAATTGAATCACATTGGGTGCTTTTTCCAATAAAAAAAAAAAACCAAAGTAATATCCTTTCAATTCGATCGATTCGCGATTGGTGAATTTCACAAAGATAAAATAAAAATTATTCGATAATGGTCCGAAGATGTAACAGGGAACTTGGAATTTCGTGAACCGAGTAGATCCGATCGTCGATCGGAAGTTTTGCGTTTCCAACTATTTATTCTGTGATTCTATACAATTGCCTCAAGGTCTATGATTTCAAGACGATTGAATCGCGAAACCCGTTCGGGTTTCTCCGTGGGAATTTGTGACAGAATGGAATGAAGGAATATTAGCAAATTCAAAACGTAAAATCTCGGTCTATCCGTGATTTCTGAGGCCGTTTGAACTGAATTAAAAGAAGGGTTACACTTTATGAGAGGAAAATCCTACCTGCTTGAAGGTTCTTTTGAGAATATCCGTTGTTTACATATATGAACAATATATTCATATTTCGCTTATTCGTTCATTCTTGAGAGATAACTGAAATGAATCGATACGCTTGATTGATTTATCTTTGATTTATAATCGAATAAATACCTGAGAACCTCTCTTTGAACCAATTTCGAGCTAATTTTTCAACTCCAGATCGTGTTTACAAAATATGTAGTATTGACATCCATTTTATTATTCCTTGATATTCCTGATATTATTTACTGAAAATAAAGGGAATAAATCGTTATGAGACACGAATATAATGCATAATATTACCTATAACGGTCCAATTCCACCAATTTTATACTTGAAATGATCTATTCCTCGTTCGTCGTTTGACATTTTATGAAAACTGACCGGGCTCGAACGAACATCGAAATATATCACTTCAAGATGGAAAAAATGAATTAGCGCGAAAATGGACTGAAAAAGGACGATTTTGAAACGCTTATTTGAGGTGTTTTTCTTTCGATTCGTGAATCGCAGGTGATGTCTAGAGATTCGGAATCTCCTGTAGATTCTTATTCGAGTGCTTGGAAAACGCAAACAATCTTCAACCGCCCATATCGAGCGAAAAATTGATGGCGTATTTTCAAATTTGGAGCTCGCGTTCGGCTATCATCGGAATCGTATGATAAAATATGACACTTCTCCTCGAATTATCGAGAAAATTGCCGAATTTGGAATGAATATCCCCGGCCTTGACTCGCTACTTGGATGTGAAAATTGGTACCCAGAGATGGGAAATTTCACGTAGATTCGTTTTCTACCGATCGCGGGGCGATTTATATCGTTTTCGACCGGCACGGAAGGAAAACGTAGGTGCGGTTTTTGACGTTTCAGGAAGTCGCGAGTCTAAAATTGCCGTTTTATATGCATAATTTTCGTATAGATTTCGAGGGCTCCGCGGCTGAGCTCGTAGCCACGCATGGGGACGTTCCTCGTCCAGAAAAAGCGACCCCTCTCCCCGCGAGATGCTCCGGCTTCATAGGAGTACTTTCTCCCGTTTTTCGCCTTTGGGCGATTTCGCGAAAATGGCCGATTTCGCGATTTTCGTTTGAAAATTTCGGGCACTTTAAGAGCGCCCGGGGCGGGTTTCGGGGTCGCTTCTCCTAGAAGAGGATACGCCTTTTCGATCTGTTTTAAGATTGCCCCGGGTTCGGCCCTGCGTGTCTCACGCTCACGCTCGGCTACGCCTCGCGGGTCCCTGACGGGACCATTTTCGATTTTTCTCTGGTTCCCGATCTTATCGCTATTATTATATTGACTAGTAAGCGGGTAGATCAATAGGCCCATGGATCAATATAGACCATAGATCATAAGGGACCATAGATCAATATAGACCATAGATCAATATAGACCATAGATCAATATAGACCACAGATCAATACGGCCCATACATCAATGAAGCGCGCAGAAACACTAAACACGTCAAAATACCCGTTGAAAGCGAAAAACTTGAAAGAACTGGAAAAAACACGAAGAAACGCGAAAAAACACGAAAGAATCCGAAGAAACACGAAAGAAACCGAAGTTACACGAAAGAAACCGAAATTACACGAAACAACGCGAGAAAACACGAAAGAACCCCAAGTAACACAAATAATCCAAAGGAACCTGAAAAAATCCCGAGAGAATACATATAACTTGAAAGCGCGCAAAAAAACTCGAAGTCACGCGAAACACCCCGGAGAAATATAAAAAACCGAAAGCGCGCAAAAAACAAAAGTACTTGTAAATTGCACACCCCGTATATCACCCGATCGTAAACTCATTGTAAATTGCACACCCTGTATGACGTTTTATCGAAATCAGCAAAATAACTTGTAAATTGCACACCCCGTATATCACATGATCGTAAATTAATTGTAAATCGCACACCCTGTATGCCATTTTATCGAAATTAGAGCCCATACGCGAAAAAACCTGAAGAAAAATGCATGTGGGACACCCACTCTATAATTGATTCGCAGTGGGTGCTTTTTCCATAAAATATTCAGACGGAAAATCTCTCGAAGAAAGAATCTGGTGAAAATCAGTGCTTTCCATAAGCACAGCCTGTATAGCGATTTTTTCGAGATAGCACAGCCTGTATAGCGATTCATCGCGATCTGTGTTCATTCTTCAAGGACGAAAATGAATTGGCGCGAAAATAGAGCCTGAAATGACGATTTTCAAACGCATATTTGAGGTGTTTTTCTTAAGAGTCTTGAATCGCATGTGGTATCTAGAGATTCGGAATCTCCTGTAGATTCTTATTCGAGTGCTCGGAAGGTGGAAAAAGTCTTCCACCGCCCATATCCAGCGAAAAATCGATGCCGTATTTTCAAATTTGGAGCTCGCGTTCGGCTATCATCGGAATCGTATGAGAAACTATGACACTTCTGATCGAAATATCGAGTAAATTGCCGAATTTGGAATGAAGAATTCGCGGCCTTATCTCGCTACTTGGATATGAAAATTGGTACCCAGAGATGGGGAATTTCCTCAAGTTTCATTTTCTACCGCCGAAAATGCGTTTAGAGGCTTGTAGCGCATGCACGAATCGAAAGCATCATGGGTCATTTTGACGTTTCGCGGGGCTGGCGAAACTAAAAATTGCCGTTTTACTTACGGGATTTTAGCCTAGAAATAGGGAGGCTCCGGAGTTCTAATGGGTTCTAAGGAAACCGGACGTCCTCGCTCTCGGAATATGTGGCGAGTCCTGGACGCTGGGCGTTTCGGCTTCGGAGCCTATTTCCTTTTTTCCGGGGCACTTTTGGCGATTTCGCGAAAAACGTCATTTTCGCGATTTTCGTTTGAAAATTTCGGGCACTTTAAGAGCGCCCGGGGGGTTTATTTTTTTATTTAATAAAGTAATAAGATCGGGGACCAGAGAAAAAAATCGAAACGGGTCCCGTGAGGGACCCGGAAAGCGTAGCTTTCCGAGCGGCCCGCAGGGCCGCTCGAGAGGGAATCTTAAAACAGATCGAAAAGGCGAATCCTCCTCTAGGAGAAGCGACCCCGAAGCACCCCCCGGGCGCTCTCAAAGTGCCCGAAATTTTCGAAAGAAAATCGCGAAATCGGCCATTTTCGCGAAATCGCCCAAAGGCGAAAAACGGGCGAAAGTACTCCTATGAAGCCGGAGCATCTCGCGGGGAGGGGGGGGTCGCTTTTTCTGGACGAGGAACGTCCCCATGCGTGGCTACGAGCTCAGCCGCGGAGCCCCTCGAAATCTATACGAAAATTATGCATATAAAACGGCAATTTTTAGACTCGCGACTTCCCTGAAACGTCAAAAACCACACCTACGTTTTCCCTCCGTGCCGCTCGAAAACGATATAAATCGCCCCGCGTTCGGTAGAAAACGAATCTACGTGAAATTTCCCATCTCTGGGTACCAATTTTCACATCCAAGTAGCGAGTCAAGGCCGCGAATTCTTCATTCGAAATTCGGCAATTTATACGGTGAAATGAGGCAAAATGTCAGAATTTCTCATACGATTCCGATGATAGCCGAACGCGAGCTCCAAATTTGAAAATACGGCATCAATTTTTCGCTCGATATGGCCGGTGAAAGATTGTTTTCGCCTTTCAAGCACTCGAATAAGAATCTACAGGAGATTCCGAATCTCTAGATACCTACCACTTTTCGTGAATCGCAAGAAAAACACCTCAAATATGCGTTTGAAAATCGTCATTTCAGGCTCTATTTTCGCGCTAATTCATTTTCGTCCTTGAAGAATGCACACAGATCGCGATGAATCGCTATACAGGCTGTGCTATCTCGAAAAAATCGCTATACAGGCTGTGCTTATGGAAAGCACTGATTTTCACCAGATTCTTTCTTCGAGAGATTTCGTGTTACTTAGGGTTCTATCATGTTTTCCGCGTTTTTTCGTATTTGGTCGGTTTCTTTCTTGGTGGAATGCACTGAACTCGAAACGATAGAGTTATAAACGATATTCTTTCGGTTTGTTTTTCATGAAGAAAGCACCCACCGCGAATCAATTATATACGGGGTGTCCCATATGCATTTTTTCTTCAAGTTCTCTCGCGAATGGGAGCTGATTTCGGTATAATGTCATACAGGGTGTGCGATTCACAATGAATTTGCGATCGGGTGATATACGGGGTGTGCAATTTACAAGTTAATTTGATTTTTTTACGCAAATTCGAGTCTTTGTGTTGTTTCGGGGGTTTTGGATCTTAATTCGATAAAATATATTCGATTCATATACAGGGTGTCAGATCTGAGTAGCGCTGACATTCACCAGAGTTTTTCTCCAGCTTTTGTGCTTTTCCGCGTAAGGGAGCTTAATTCAATGAAATCCCATACAGGGTGTGCCATTAACAATGATTTCGCGATCGATTGATATACAGGGTGTGCAATTTAAAAGTTCTTTCATTATTTTTTGCACGCTTTCGGTTTTTTGTGCTCCCTCGGGGTTTTAAGCTTTCCTTCGAGTTTTTTGCGCGCTTTCGGTGATTTTGTGCTCCTTCGGGGTTTTTTCGGTTCCTTTGGATATTTTTCGTTCATTCGTGGTACTTCGGGTTCTTTCTTCGTGGAATGCACCGAACTCGAAACGATAGAGTTATAAACGATATTCTTTCGGTTTGTTTTTTATGATGAAAGCACCCACTGCGAATCAATTATATACGGGGTGTCCCATATGCATTTTTCTTCAAGTTTTCTCGCGAATGGGAGCTGATTTCGGTATAATGTCATACAGGGTGTGCGATTTACAATGAATTTGCGATCGGGTGATATACAGGGTGTGCAATTTACAAGTACTTTTGTGTTTCGGGTTTTTCAGGTTCCTTTAGATTTTTGTGTTACTTGGTGTTCTTTCGTGTTTTCTCGCGTTGTTTCGTGTAATTTAGGTTTCTTTCGTGTAACTTCGGTTTCTTTCGTGTTTATTCGGATTCTTTCGTGTTTTTTCGCGTTTCTTCGTATTTTTTCCAGTTCTTTCAAGTTTTTTCGCTTTCAACGGGTATTTTGACGTGTTTCGTGTTTCTGCGCTCTTCATTGATGTATGGGCCCTATTGATCTATGGTCTATATCAATCTATGGTCTATATTGATCCATGGGCCAATTGAACTACTGGCCTATTGAACTACTGGCCTATTGAACTACTGGCCTATGGATCTACGGGCCTATTGATCTACCCGCTTACTAGTCTAATATATTAAAACGATAAGATCGGAAACCAGAGAAAAAAATCGAAAATGGTCCCGTTAGGGACCCGGAAAGCGTAGAGGGAATCTTAAAACAGATCGAAAAGGCGAATCCTCCTCTAGGAGAAGCGACCCCGAAATTTTCGAAAGAAAATCGCGAAATCGGCCATTTTCGCGAAATCGCCCAAAGGCGAAAAACGGGCGAAAGTACTCCTATGAAGCCGAAGCATCTCGCGGGGAGGGGGGATCGCTTTTTCTGGACGAGGAACGTCCCCATGCGTGGCTACGAGCTCAGCCGCGGAGCCCCTCGAAATCTATACGAAAATTATGCATATAAAACGGCAATTTTTAGACTCGCGACTTCCCTGAAACGTCAAAAACCACACCTACGTTTTCCCTCCGTGCCGGTCGAAAACGATATAAATCGCCCCGCGATCGGTAGAAAACGAATCTACGTGAAATTTCCCATCTCTGGGTACCAATTTTCACATCCAAGTAGCGAGTCAAGGCCGCGAATTCTTCATTCCAAATTCGGC
>JARTUT010000302.1:0-16614 GCA_030674115.1 Micraspis discolor
CTTCAGATATTTTGTTTATGCGTTTCGTCCCTGGCGCGCGATGGACTCATCAGTGTGGCTTTTTCGAGTGCGTGCGCCATGCCACGAACGCCGGGGTTCGACCCAGGCCTCTTCATATATACAATATTGCGTCAGTGATATTTTTTGGTGTTTTCACAATTTTATCATTTTTTCCTCATTTTTGTTTATGATTTTCGGCGATCAAACAGGTATGATTATTTATTATAAGGTGCTTGTAACCGAACGAATGGGGCCTTAAACTTTCCTACTCTTCAGCCCGCCCGTCCGTAGAAGAGGAGATAAGGTACCCTACATCCTTGCGGATTAGTACACTTTCCTCGTTGATGGCTCTGATTTTGGAATCGTCGCATCTCAACCACGTTCCATAGCCGGGGTGGAACACATCCGCTATATAATCTCTCACTGCCTCTCTTCCTCGTGATAAATCACGGCCAGAAGTTTATATCTCCTATCCGATTCTGCACATTTTCCCGACAAGACTTTCGCATCGATGAGCAAATCCATGGGATATCTGACCCGTTTCATTATTTTCGTCGTACGACCGTACAGATCGTAATCGAAACATTTCAGATGCAGCACTAAATTACCGGTAGGTGTCAATCGTATACTGTTGCCATGCGGCAACCTTCTGCTCTATTGGTGCTCGAGGACATGAGGTCCTTCTATCCTGTTCTTCCTTGTCAGTTGCTCGAGGGCTTCACCTATGGAATATGCCGTCTTTATGTTGAGCGGCAGGGGTGAAAAACTGTTCAAAATTCACCGTATCTCGATCGCCCCGTTTCAAAATGTTCGAACGAAGGATACCCCGAATATCTCGCTGATGGGTGTCTTATCTTGTTCCGGCGAATCCTCTCTGATTATTCTCTTCATCTCGTCATTGAGGCCATTCAAAAGCAGCCCCAAGAACTCCTCGGCGTCTTCTTGTCTCCTTCAAATTGAAACGATCCGCTTCTGGTACCCTTCAGTAGGGTATGGAAGTAGTTCGCCTCGAAGGAGAATCTCAAAGTTCGTTTCGGAATTCGTTCGCTTTTCCCTCTTGCTCTTGTTCGATTTTGACGTCGTACTGTTTTCATTCGTGTCCGGCAGGACACTGGAACTCAACGATGAATTTGCTCATCGATCAGATCATCGGTATTCGCTCCGATGTCGATACATCGAACGATTTATCTCCTAGGTCTTTGAGCAGTTTTCTAAGAGGATGGCAGGCTAATAGGGCTTGTAACGTCGCGTTGAGATAGCAATAGTTGCTTCTGTTTATCAAACCTCTAGGTTTGATATTATCCGTGATCGTCGTGCTGGTTTTGTATGTTCTCAAAAACGTCCCCAATCCGTTATGAATAGAACGGTCGAGTTTCAGTTTTCGAACACTGGTCGTCTCGACGCTGCCCGTTTTCCCATTCGCGGAATCGCCATTCATATCAGTTTTATCCTGTCCGAACACACTTGCCCAGGATTTCTTCTTCGTCCAAACTGATACTGATTCGGTTTTGCACCATTCTCCTTGACCGGTTCACAGTGCTTTTCCCGTCGGATTCGCGTCCTTTTTAAGGGTCCAAGGGAACCCTGTCGTCATTTCAGATCCGTCGAGAAATCTTTTGGGAGCCATAACTGAAATTCTCTTACCTTAATTTATGAGCACTTGCACAGTTGCCGTACGTCGGGTTAATGAGTTGACACCCGGACGAACCCTCCGCAGGTAGTACGACTAGGGTCACAGATCGAACTTCGACAATATTAATTTTCTTCTTCTTCTTCTTCTTTTTCTCCCCATTTTATTTGAATGACCCGGCAACGAAATAAAGATATTGTTCTATGGTTTCGAGTTCTGAACATATCGCCGGTTTTCGGCGACGGAACTGAAAACGATCGATTTCATCAATAATCAACCGGGACTATGGGCGCGAGAACACACTGCGCGTGCGTCTGGTTGAAATATTCGAACATACTTCAAAAAACTTACTGCTTTCGATTCAATGTTTCCGCAACTCTTTCGAATGAGAAAAAAATAATATCCAACATCGAAGTGGTCACGAATTTATATTCGAGGAATCAATTTATAGCGCACACGGGTATATAGAGCACGCGAGAACTTTTTGAGAATTTCATAAATTTGAAGATAAAACATGTTATATCTGGGATCTTATTCTACCTCCATGTCGTAGATTTAACGAAATGTCTATGGTTCAATTCGATCGATATCAAGTAAAATCGTCGATCGAGTTCACACGTGACACATCAGATATTCTAGGAACGATAGAGCGGCATTATGATTTTCGAAAAAAAAATTCAGGCAACCTCCGGCGTTTCAACCACAAAAAGCGGTCACCCGTCCGGGTATCAACCGCGCCCAACGCTGCTTGACATCGGCGAACTGACGAGATCATATAACATCTTCGTGTCACAGGTGTCTGACGCATTCCTCTATGAGAATTTTCGAGCTGAACCCAGTTCAGAATGATGCTGCACTATCAGTTTAAGAGATTTCGAAACCTCCCGTCTTTCCTATTCATCGTTCGAATCGATCGAGTCGAATTCCGACCAATATGGTCATAGAAAGATAATATAGCGCTCTCATCTCGTTCCGACGATGGGAAAAAACATATCACGCATGCGTCAATCGAAAAATACAAGTTCGATACATTTATATGCGTGCGGAGTATCGTACGATATTGCGAGTTGAAAAATGGTAATTTATTCATTTTCTTTCTCAATTTCAACGTAACTCTAAAATATCGGGCGAAATATAGCTGGTCGATCTCGGAACTCTCGATTCTCATCAGAGATGAAAATAGTTGTGACAATGAAAACTTGAAATTATTTTAATACGAAATCATTTCGATCATCTGAAAATAAGAGAAGGACTATGTGATCAATTCGTAAAGGTATGTATTAGAGGTGCGGAACGTAGGGCAGGATCAATAATTTCAGTGAAAGTTTTGATGACGTGGCCAAGGTTTTGATGACGTGGCCCGAAAATACGACAATTTCCTTGTTGAAAATTTCCCGCTCGGTTCGATGGTTTTGAAGATAACGCGTTTCTTTTCTAATTAACCGAGCAAACCGGATATCAATTAATTTACAGCCAACAAGCCCCGATGGAATAGTTAAAATAATGAGAAAAAAAATTAAATTAAAAAATAGGTGAATATAAAAAGTCACGCGTCTTATTCGTGTATCGAATTTTATAATGGTCTACTCAATAGGATGAAACTTTATAGTAATCTTGAGAATTTTAAAGAAAAATTTCAGGGAATATCTGGTTCCTTTCATGAGTGAGTTTTTGTACATAATATGGAATGAAGTTTATCATTATTATTATTATTATTATAATTATTACTATTTTCTAGGCTTCAGATATTTTGTTTATGCGTTTCGTCCCTGGCGCACGCGATGGACTCATCAGTGTGGCTTTTCGAGTGCGTGCGCCATGCCACAGACGCCGGGGTTCGAACCGGAGCCTCTTCATATATACAATATTGCGTCAGTGATATTTTTTGGTGTTTTCACAATTTTATCATTTTTTCCTCATTTTTGTTTATGATTTTCGGCGATCCGACAGGTATGATTATTTATTATAAGGTGCTTGTAACCGAACGAATGGGGCCTTAAACTTTCCTACTCTTCAGCCCGCCCGTCCGTAGAAGAGGAGATAAGGTACCCTACATCCTTGCGGATTGAGTACACTTTCCTCGTTGATGGCTCTGATTTTGGAATCGTCGCATCTCAACCACGTTCCATAGCCGGGGTGGAACACATCCGCTATATAATGTCCTCTCACTGCCTCTCTTCCCTCGTGATAAATCACGGCCAGAAGTTTATATCTCTATCCGATTCTGCACATTTTCCCGACAAGACTTTCGCATCGATGAGCAAATCCATGGGATATCTGACCCGTTTCATTATTTTCGTCGTACGACCGTACAGATCGTAATCGAAACATTTCAGATGCAGCACTAAATTACCGGTAGGTGTCAATCGTATACTGTTGCCATGCGGCAACCTTCTGCTCTATTGGTGCTCGAGGACATGAGTCCTTCTATCCTGTTCTTCCTTGTCAGTTGCTCGAGGGCTTCACCTATGGAATATGCCGTCTTTATGTTGAGCGGCAGGGTGAAAAACTGTTCAAAATTCACCGTATCTCGATCGCCCCGTTTCAAAATGTTCGAACGAAGGATACCCCGAATATCTCGCTGATGGGTGTCTTATCTTGTTCCGGCGAATCCTCTCTGATTATTCTCTTCATCTCGTCATTGAGGCCATTCAAAAGCAGCCCCAAGAACTCCTCGGCGTCTTCTTGTCTCCTTCAAATTGAAACGATCCGCTTCTGGTACCCTTCAGTAGGGTATGGAAGTAGTTCGCCTCGAAGGAGAATCTCAAAGTTCGTTTCGGAATTCGTTCGCTTTTCCCTCTTGCTCTTGTTCGATTTTGACGTCGTACTGTTTTCATTCGTGTCCGGCAGGACACGGAACTCAACGATGAATTTGCTCATCGATCAGATCATCGGTATTCGCTCCGATGTCGATACATCGAACGATTTATCTCCTAGGTCTTTGAGCAGTTTTCTAAGAGGATGGCAGGCTAATAGGGCTTGTAACGTCGCGTTGAGATAGCAATAGTTGCTTCTGTTTATCAAACCTCTAGGTTTGATATTATCCGTGATCGTCGTGCTGGTTTTGTATGTTCTCAAAAACGTCCCCAATCCGTTATGAATAGAACGGTCGAGTTTCGGTTTTCGAACACTGGTCGTCTCGACGCTGCCCGTTTTCCCATTCGCGGAATCGCCATTCATATCAGTTTTATCCTGTCCGAACACACTTGCCCAGGATTTCTTCTTCGTCAAACTGATACTGATTCGGTTTTGCACCATTCTCCTTGACCGGTTCTGAGTGCTTTTCCCGTCGGATTCGCGTCCTTTTAAGGGTCAAGGGAACCCTGTCGTCATTTCAGATCCGTCGAGAAATCTTTTGGGAGCCATAACTGAAATTCTCTTACCTTAATTTATGAGCACTTGCACAGTTGCCGTACGTCGGGTTAATGAGTTGACACCCGGACGAACCCTCCGCAGGTAGTACGACTAGGGTCACAGATCGAACTTCGACAATATTAATTTTCTTCTTCTTCTTCTTCTTTTTTCTCCCCATTTTATTTGAATGACCCGGCAACGAAATAAAGATATTGTTCTATGGTTTCGGGTTCTGAACATATCGCCGGTTTTCGGCGACGGAACTGAAAACGATCGATTTCATCAATAATCAACCGGGACTATGGGCGCGAGAACACACTGCGCGTGCGTCTGGTTGAAATATTCGAACATACTTCAAAAAACTTACTGCTTTCGATTCAATGTTTCCGCAACTCTTTCGAATGAGAAAAAAATAATATCCAACATCGAAGTGGTCACGAATTTATATTCAGGGAATCAATTTATAAGCGCACACGGGTATATAGAGCACGCGAGGAACTTTTTGAGAATTTCATAAATTTGAAGATAAAACATGTTATATCTGGGATCTTATTCTACCTCCATGTCGTAGATTTAACGAAATGTCTATGGTTCAATTCGATCGATATCAAGTAAAATCGTCGATCGAGTTCACACGTGACACATCAGATATTCTAGGAACGATAGAGCGGCATTATGATTTTCGAATAAAAAAATTCAGGCAACCTCCGGCGTTTCAACCACAAAAGCGGTCACCCGTCCGGGTATCAACCGCGCCCAACGCTGCTTGACATCGGCGAACTGACGAGATCATATAACATCTTCGTGTCACAGGTGTCTGACGCATTCCTCTATGAGAATTTTCGAGCTGAACCCAGTTCAGAATGATGCTGCACTATCAGTTTAAGAGATTTCGAAACCTCCCGTCTTTCCTATTCATCGTTCGAATCGATCGAGTCGAATTCCGACCAATATGGTCATAGAAAGATAATATAGCGCTCTCATCTCGTTCCGACGATGGGAAAAAACATATCACGCATGCGTCAATCGAAAAATACAAGTTCGATACATTTATATGCGTGCGGGGTATCGTACGATATTGCGAGTTGAAAAATGGTAATTTATTCATTTTCTTTCTCGAATTTCCAACGTAACTCTAAAATATCGGGCGAAATATAGCTGGTCGATCTCGGAACTCTCGATTCTCATCAGAGATGAAAATAGTTGTGACAATGAAAACTTGAAATTATTTTAATACGAAATCATTTCGATCATCTGAAAATAAGAGAAGGACTATGTGATCAATTCGTAAAGGTATGTATTAGAGGTGCGGAACGTAGGAGCGGGATCAATAATTTCAGTGAAAGTTTTGATGACGTGGCCAAGGTTTTGATGACGTGGCCCGAAAATACGACAATTTCCTTGTTGAGAAATTTCCCGCTCGGTTCGATGGTTTTGAAGATAACGCGTTTCTTTTCTAATTAACCGAGCAAACCGGATATCAATTAATTTACAGCCAACAAGCCCCGATGGAATAGTTAAAATAATGAGAAAAAAAATTAAATTAAAAAATAGGTGAATATAAAAAGTCACGCGTCTTATTCGTGTATCGAATTTTATAATGGTCTACTCAATAGGATGAAACTTTATAGTAATCTTGAGAATTTTAAAGAAAAATTTCAGGGAATATCTGGTTCCTTTCATGAGTGAGTTTTTGTACATAATATGGAATGAAGTTTATCATTATTATTATTATAATTATTACTATTTTCTAGGCTTCAGATATTTTGTTTATGCGTTTCGTCCCTGGCGCACGCGATGGACTCATCAGTGTGGCTTTTCGAGTGCGTGCGCCATGCCACAGACGCCGGGGTTCGAACCCGGAGCCTCTTCATATATACAATATTGCGTCAGTGATATTTTTTTGGTGTTTTCACAATTTTATCATTTTTTCCTCATTTTTTGTTTATGATTTTCGGCGATCCGACAGGTATGATTATTTATTATAAGGTGCTTGTAACCGAACGAATGGGGCCTTAAACTTTCCTACTCTTCAGCCCGCCCGTCCGTAGAAGAGGAGATAAGGTACCCTACATCCTTGCGGATTGAGTACACTTTCCTCGTTGATGGCTCTGATTTTGGAATCGTCGCATCTCAACCACGTTCCATAGCCGGGGTGGAACACATCCGCTATATAATGTCCTCTCACTGCCTCTCTTCCCTCGTGATAAATCACGGCCAGAAGTTTATATCTCTATCCGATTCTGCACATTTTCCCGACAAGACTTTCGCATCGATGAGCAAATCCATGGGATATCTGACCCGTTTCATTATTTTCGTCGTACGACCGTACAGATCGTAATCGAAACATTTCAGATGCAGCACTAAATTACCGGTAGGTGTCAATCGTATACTGTTGCCATGCGGCAACCTTCTTTCTATTGGTGCTCGAGGACATGAGTCCTTCTATCCTGTTCTTCCTTGTCAGTTGCTCGAGGGCTTCACCTATGGAATATGCCGTCTTTATGTTGAGCGGCAGGGTGAAAAACTGTTCAAAATTCACCGTATCTCGATCGCCCCGTTTCAAAATGTTCGAACGAAGGATACCCCCGAATATCTCGCTGATGGGTGTCTTATCTTGTTCCGGCGAATCCTCTCTGATTATTCTCTTCATCTCGTCATTGAGGCCATTCAAAAGCAGCCCCAAGAACTCCTCGGCGTCTTCTTGTCTCCTTCAAATTGAAACGATCCGCTTCTGGTACCCTTCAGTAGGGTATGGAAGTAGTTCGCCTCGAAGGAGAATCTCAAAGTTCGTTTCGGAATTCGTTCGCTTTTCCCTCTTGCTCTTGTTCGATTTTGACGTCGTACTGTTTTCATTCGTGTCCGGCAGGACACTGGAACTCGGCGATGAATTTGCTCATCGATCGAATCATCGGTATTCGCTCCGATGTCGATACATCGAACGATTTATCTCCTAGGTCTTTGAGCAGTTTTCTAAGAGGATGGCAGGCTAATAGGGCTTGTAACGTCGCGTTGAGATAGCAATAGTTGCTTCTGTTTATCAAACCTCTAGGTTTGATATTATCCGTGATCGTCGTGCTGGTTTTGTATGTTCTCAAAAACGTCCCCAATCCGTTATGAATAGAACGGTCGAGTTTCGGTTTTCGAACACTGGTCGTCTCGACGCTGCCCGTTTTCCCATTCGCGGAATCGCCATTCATATCAGTTTTATCCTGTCCGAACACACTTGCCCAGGATTTCTTCTTCGTCAAACTGATACTGATTCGGTTTTGCACCATTCTCCTTGACCGGTTCACAGTGCTTTTCCCGTCGGATTCGCGTCCTTTTTAAGGGTCAAAGGAACCCTGTCGTCATTTCAGATCCGTCGAGAAATCTTTTGGGAGCCATAACTGAAATTCTCTTACCTTAATTTATGAGCACTTGCACAGTTGCCGTACGTCGGGTTAATGAGTTGACACCCGGACGAACCCTCCGCAGAGTAGTACGACTAGGGTCACAGATCGAACTTCGACAATATTAATTTTCTTCTTCTTCTTCTTCTTTTTCTCCCCATTTTATTTGAATGACCCGGCAACGAAATAAAGATATTGTTCTATGGTTTCGGGTTCTGAACATATCGCCGGTTTTCGGCGACGGAACTGAAAACGATCGATTTCATCAATAATCAACCGGGACTATGGGCGCGAGAACACACTGCGCGTGCGTCTGGTTGAAATATTCGAACATACTTCAAAAAACTTACTGCTTTCGATTCAATGTTTCCGCAACTCTTTCGAATGAGAAAAAAATAATATCCAACATCGAAGTGGTCACGAATTTATATTCGAGGGAATCAATTTATAAGCGCACACGGGTATATAGAGCACGCGAGGAACTTTTTGAGAATTTCATAAATTTGAAGATAAAACATGTTATATCTGGGATCTTATTCTACCTCCATGTCGTAGATTTAACGAAATGTCTATGGTTCAATTCGATCGATATCAAGTAAAATCGTCGATCGAGTTCACACGTGACACATCAGATATTCTAGGAACGATAGAGCGGCATTATGATTTTCGAATAAAAAAATTCAGGCAACCTCCGGCGTTTCAACCACAAAAGCGGTCACCCGTCCGGGTATCAACCGCGCCCAACGCTGCTTGACATCGGCGAACTGACGAGATCATATAACATCTTCGTGTCACAGGTGTCTGACGCATTCCTCTATGAGAATTTTCGAGCTGAACCCAGTTCAGAATGATGCTGCACTATCAGTTTAAGAGATTTCGAAACCTCCCGTCTTTCCTATTCATCGTTCGAATCGATCGAGTCGAATTCCGACCAATATGGTCATAGAAAGATAATATAGCGCTCTCATCTCGTTCCGACGATGGGAAAAAACATATCACGCATGCGTCAATCGAAAAATACAAGTTCGATACATTTATATGCGTGCGGGTATCGTACGATATTGCGAGTTGAAAAATGGTAATTTATTCATTTTCTTTCTCGAATTTCCAACGTAACTCTAAAATATCGGGCGAAATATAGCTGGTCGATCTCGGAACTCTCGATTCTCATCAGAGATGAAAATAGTTGTGACAATGAAAACTTGAAATTATTTTAATACGAAATCATTTCGATCATCTGAAAATAAGAGAAGGACTATGTGATCAATTCGTAAAGGTATGTATTAGAGGTGCGGAACGTAGGAGCGGGATCAATAATTTCAGTGAAAGTTTTGATGACGTGGCCAAGGTTTTGATGACGTGGCCCGAAAATACGACAATTTCCTTGTTGAGAAATTTCCCGCTCGGTTCGATGGTTTTGAAGATAACGCGTTTCTTTTCTAATTAACCGAGCAAACCGGATATCAATTAATTTACAGCCAACAAGCCCCGATGGAATAGTTAAAATAATGAGAAAAAAAATTAAATTAAAAAATAGGTGAATATAAAAAGTCACGCGTCTTATTCGTGTATCGAATTTTATAATGGTCTACTCAATAGGATGAAACTTTATAGTAATCTTGAGAATTTTAAAGAAAAATTTCAGGGAATATCTGGTTCCTTTCATGAGTGAGTTTTTGTACATAATATGGAATGAAGTTTATCATTATTATTATTATTATTATTATAATTATTACTATTTTCTAGGCTTCAGATATTTTGTTTATGCGTTTCGTCCCTGGCGCACGCGATGGACTCATCAGTGTGGCTTTTCGAGTGCGTGCGCCATGCCACAGACGCCGGGGTTCGAACCCCCGGAGCCTCTTCATATAAACAATATTGCGTCAGTGATATTTTTTTGGTGTTTTCACAATTTTATCATTTTTTCCTCATTTTTGTTTATGATTTTCGGCGATCCGACAGGTATGATTATTTATTATAAGGTGCTTGTAACCGAACGAATGGGGCCTTAAACTTTCCTACTCTTCAGCCCGCCCGTCCGTAGAAGAGGAGATAAGGTACCCTACATCCTTGCGGATTAGTACACTTTCCTCGTTGATGGCTCTGATTTTGGAATCGTCGCATCTCAACCACGTTCCATAGCCGGGGTGGAACACATCCGCTATATAATGTCCTCTCACTGCCTCTCTTCCCTCGTGATAAATCACGGCCAGAAGTTTATATCTCTATCCGATTCTGCACATTTTCCCGACAAGACTTTCGCATCGATGAGCAAATCCATGGGATATCTGACCCGTTTCATTATTTTCGTCGTACGACCGTACAGATCGTAATCGAAACATTTCAGATGCAGCACTAAATTACCGGTAGGTGTCAATCGTATACTGTTGCCATGCGGCAACCTTTAACTCTATTGGTGCTCGAGGACATGAGTCCTTCTATCCTGTTCTTCCTTGTCAGTTGCTCGAGGGCTTCACCTATGGAATATGCCGTCTTTATGTTGAGCGGCAGGGTGAAAAACTGTTCAAAATTCACCGTATCTCGATCGCCCCGTTTCAAAATGTTCGAACGAAGGATACCCCGAATATCTCGCTGATGGGTGTCTTATCTTGTTCCGGCGAATCCTCTCTGATTATTCTCTTCATCTCGTCATTGAGGCCATTCAAAAGCAGCCCCAAGAACTCCTCGGCGTCTTCTTGTCTCCTTCAAATTGAAACGAGCCGCTTCTGGTACCCTTCAGTAGGGTATGGAAGTAGTTCGCCTCGAAGGAGAATCTCCAAAGTTCGTTTCGGAATTCGTTCGCTTTTCCCTCTTGCTCTTGTTCGATTTTGACGTCGTACTGTTTTCATTCGTGTCCGGCAGGACACGGAACTCAACGATGAATTTGCTCATCGATCAGATCATCGGTATTCGCTCCGATGTCGATACATCGAACGATTTATCTCCTAGGTCTTTGAGCAGTTTTCTAAGAGGATGGCAGGCTAATAGGGCTTGTAACGTCGCGTTGAGATAGCAATAGTTGCTTCTGTTTATCAAACCTCTAGGTTTGATATTATCCGTGATCGTCGTGCTGGTTTTGTATGTTCTCAAAAACGTCCCCAATCCGTTATGAATAGAACGGTCGAGTTTCGGTTTTCGAACACTGGTCGTCTCGACGCTGCCCGTTTTCCCATTCGCGGAATCGCCATTCATATCAGTTTTATCCTGTCCGAACACACTTGCCCAGGATTTCTTCTTCGTCAAACTGATACTGATTCGGTTTTTGCACCATTCTCCTTGACCGGTTCACAGTGCTTTTCCCGTCGGATTCGCGTCCTTTTAAGGGTCAAGGAACCCTGTCGTCATTTCAGATCCGTCGAGAAATCTTTTGGGAGCCATAACTGAAATTCTCTTACCTTAATTTATGAGCACTTGCACTGTTGCCGTACGTCGGGTTAATGAGTTGACACCCGGACGAACCCTCCGCAGGTAGTACGACTAGGGTCACAGATCGAACTTCGACAATATTAATTTTCTTCTTCTTCTTCTTCTTCTTCTTTTTCTCCCCATTTTATTTGAATGACCCGGCAACGAAATAAAGATATTGTTCTATGGTTTCGAGTTCTGAACATATCGCCGGTTTTCGGCGACGGAACTGAAAACGATCGATTTCATCAATAATCAACCGGGACTATGGGCGCGAGAACACACTGCGCGTGCGTCTGGTTGAAATATTCGAACATACTTCAAAAAACTTACTGCTTTCGATTCAATGTTTCCGCATCTCTTTCGAATGAGAAAAAAATAATATCCAACATCGAAGTGGTCACGAATTTATATTCGAGGGAATCAATTTATAGCGCACACGGGTATCTAGAGCACGCGAGGGAACTTTTTGAGAATTTCATAAATTTGAAGATAAAACATGTTATATCTGGGATCTTATTCTACCTCCATGTCGTAGATTTAACGAAATGTCTATGGTTCAATTCGATCGATATCAAGTAAAATCGTCGATCGAGTTCACACGTGACACATCAGATATTCTAGGAACGATAGAGCGGCATTATGATTTTCGAATAAAAAAATTCAGGCAACCTCCGGCGTTTCAACCACAAAAAGCGGTCACCCGTCCGGGTATCAACCGCGCCCAACGCTGCTTGACATCGGCGAACTGACGAGATCATATAACATCTTCGTGTCACAGGTGTCTGACGCATTCCTCTATGAGAATTTTCGAGCTGAACCCAGTTCAGAATGATGCTGCACTATCAGTTTAAGAGATTTCGAAACCTCCCGTCTTTCCTATTCATCGTTCAGAATCGATCGAGTCGAATTCCGACCAATATGGTCATAGAAAGATAATATAGCGCTCTCATCTCGTTCCGACGATGGGAAAAAACATATCACGCATGCGTCAATCGAAAAATACAAGTTCGATACATTTATATGCGTGCGGAGTATCGTACGATATTGCGAGTTGAAAAATGGTAATTTATTCATTTTCTTTCTCGAATTTCCAACGTAACTCTAAAATATCGGGCGAAATATAGCTGGTCGATCTCGGAACTCTCGATTCTCATCAGAGATGAAAATAGTTGTGACAATGAAAACTTGAAATTATTTTAATACGAAATCATTTCGATCATCTGAAAATAAGAGAAGGACTATGTGATCAATTCGTAAAGGTATGTATTAGAGGTGCGGAACGTAGGAGCGGGATCAATAATTTCAGTGAAAGTTTTGATGACGTGGCCAAGGTTTTGATGACGTGGCCCGAAAATACGACAATTTCCTTGTTGAGAAATTTCCCGCTCGGTTCGATGGTTTTGAAGATAACGCGTTTCTTTTCTAATTAACCGAGCAAACCGGATATCAATTAATTTACAGCCAACAAGCCCCGATGGAATAGTTAAAATAATGAGAAAAAAAATTAAATTAAAAAATAGGTGAATATAAAAAGTCACGCGTCTTATTCGTGTATCGAATTTTATAATGGTCTACTCAATAGGATGAAACTTTATAGTAATCTTGAGAATTTTAAAGAAAAATTTCAGGGAATATCTGGTTCCTTTCATGAGTGAGTTTTTGTACATAATATGGAATGAAGTTTATCATTATTATTATTATTATTATTATAATTATTACTATTTTCTAGGCTTCAGATATTTTGTTTATGCGTTTCGTCCCTGGCGCACGCGATGGACTCATCAGTGTGGCTTTTTCAGTGCGTGCGCCATGCCACAGACGCCGGGGTTCGAACCGGAGCCTCTTCATATATACAATATTGCGTCAGTGATATTTTTTGGTGTTTTCACAATTTTATCATTTTTTCCTCATTTTTTGTTTATGATTTTCGGCGATCCGACAGGTATGATTATTTATTATAAGGTGCTTGTAACCGAACGAATGGGGCCTTAAACTTTCCTACTCTTCAGCCCGCCCGTCCGTAGAAGAGGAGATAAGGTACCCTACATCCTTGCGGATTAGTACACTTTCCTCGTTGATGGCTCTGATTTTGGAATCGTCGCATCTCAACCACGTTCCATAGCCGGGGTGGAACACATCCGCTATATAATGTCCTCTCACTGCCTCTCTTCCCTCGTGATAAATCACGGCCAGAAGTTTATATCTCCTATCCGATTCTGCACATTTTCCCGACAAGACTTTCGCATCGATGAGCAAATCCATGGGATATCTGACCCGTTTCATTATTTTCGTCGTACGACCGTACAGATCGTAATCGAAACATTTCAGATGCAGCACTAGAATTACCGGTAGGTGTCAATCGTATACTGTTGCCATGCGGCAACCTTCTTTCTATTGGTGCTCGAGGACGCAGGTCCTTCTATCCTGTTCTTCCTTGTCAGTTGCTCGAGGCTTCACCTATGGAATATGCCGTCTTTATGTTGAGCGGCAGGGTGAAAAACTGTTCAAAATTCACCGTATCTCGATCGCCCCGTTTCAAAATGTTCGAACGAAGGATACCCCGAATATCTCGCTGATGGGTGTCTTATCTTGTTCCGGCGAATCCTCTCTGATTATTCTCTTCATCTCGTCATTGAGGCCATTCAAAAGCAGCCCCAAGAACTCCTCGGCGTCTTCTTGTCTCCTTCAAATTGAAACGAGCCGCTTCTGGTACCCTTCAGTAGGGTATGGAAGTAGTTCGCCTCGAAGGAGAATCTCAAAGTTCGTTTCGGAATTCGTTCGCTTTTCCCTCTTGCTCTTGTTCGATTTTGACGTCGTACTGTTTTCATTCGTGTCCGGCAGGACACTGGAACTCGGCGATGAATTTGCTCATCGATCAGATCATCGGTATTCGCTCCGATGTCGATACATCGAACGATTTATCTCCTAGGTCTTTGAGCAGTTTTCTAAGAGGATGGCAGGCTAATAGGGCTTGTAACGTCGCGTTGAGATAGCAATAGTTGCTTCTGTTTATCAAACCTCTAGGTTTGATATTATCCGTGATCGTCGTGCTGGTTTTGTATGTTCTCAAAAACGTCCCCAATCCGTTATGAATAGAACGGTCGAGTTTCAGTTTTCGAACACTGGTCGTCTCGACGCTGCCCGTTTTCCCATTCGCGGAATCGCCATTCATATCAGTTTTATCCTGTCCGAACACACTTGCCCAGGATTTCTTCTTCGTCAAACTGATACTGATTCGGTTTTGCACCATTCTCCTTGACCGGTTCACAGTGCTTTTCCCGTCGGATTCGCGTCCTTTTTAAGGGGTCAAGGGAACCCTGTCGTCATTTCAGATCCGTCGAGAAATCTTTTGGGAGCCATAACTGAAATTCTCTTACCTTAATTTATGAGCACTTGCACGGTTGCCGTACGTCGGGTTAATGAGTTGACACCCGGACGAACCCTCCCGCAGGTAGTACGACTAGGGTCACAGATCGAACTTCGACAATATTAATTTTCTTCTTCTTCTTCTTCTTCTTCTTTCTCCCCATTTTATTTGAATGACCCGGCAACGAAATAAAGATATTGTTCTATGGTTTCGGGTTCTGAACATATCGCCGGTTTTCGGCGACGGAACTGAAAACGATCGATTTCATCAATAATCAACCGGGACTATGGGCGCGAGAACACACTGCGCGTGCGTCTGGTTGAAATATTCGAACATACTTCAAAAAACTTACTGCTTTCGATTCAATGTTTCCGCAACTCTTTCGAATGAGAAAAAATAATATCCAACATCGAAGTGGTCACGAATTTATATTCAGGGAATCAATTTATAAGCGCACACGGGTATATAGAGCACGCGAGAACTTTTGAGAATTTCATAAATTTGAAGATAAAACATGTTATATCTGGGATCTTATTCTACCTCCATGTCGTAGATTTAACGAAATGTCTATGGTTCAATTCGATCGATATCAAGTAAAATCGTCGATCGAGTTTCACGTGACACATCAGATATTCTAGGAACGATAGAGCGGCATTATGATTTTCGAATAAAAAAATTCAGGCAACCTCCGGCGTTTCAACCACAAAAGCGGTCACCCGTCCGGGTATCAACCGCGCCCAACGCTGCTTGACATCGGCGAACTGACGAGATCATATAACATCTTCGTGTCACAGGTGTCTGACGCATTCCTCTATGAGAATTTTCGAGCTGAACCCAGTTCAGAATGATGCTGCACTATCAGTTTAAGAGATTTCGAAACCTCCCGTCTTTCCTATTCATCGTTCGAATCGATCGAGTCGAATTCCGACCAATATGGTCATAGAAAGATAATATAGCGCTCTCATCTCGTTCCGACGATGGGAAAAAACATATCACGCATGCGTCAATCGAAAAATACAAGTTCGATACATTTATATGCGTGCGGGTATCGTACGATATTGCGAGTTGAAAAATGGTAATTTATTCATTTTCTTTCTCGAATTTCCAACGTAACTCTAAAATATCGGGCGAAATATAGCTGGTCGATCTCGGAACTCTCGATTCTCATCAGAGATGAAAATAGTTGTGACAATGAAAACTTGAAATTATTTTAATACGAAATCATTTCGATCATCTGAAAATAAGAGAAGGACTATGTGATCAATTCGTAAAGGTATGTATTAGAGGTGCGGAACGTAGGAGCGGGATCAATAATTTCAGTGAAAGTTTTGATGACGTGGCCAAGGTTTTTGATGACGTGGCCCGAAAATACGACAATTTCCTTGTTGAAATTTCCCGCTCGGTTCGATGGTTTTTGAAGATAACGCGTTTCTTTCTACAATTAACCGAGCAAACCGGATATC
>JARTUT010001606.1:0-16610 GCA_030674115.1 Micraspis discolor
TTAATGATAAAGTTTTCCCAATATTTTATCATGTAGTTCTTCCAGATATGAAGACAGAAAATATTGATAATTTAATAATACCTTATATTTGCATAGAAAATTCAAGTGCAGAAGAAATCATTTTTAATTGGAGGATTCATCCAAATCATATTTTTCGGCAACCGTCCGGGAAGTACCCACTTTCCGGACGCTTTTTCTTTGAGAAAGAAGCCTTTCCGGCCTAGTCCGGGAAGTACGTACTTCCCGGACTAGGCCGGGAAGAATCACGTCTTTTTGATCATAGTAAATATGAAAATCTTGGTAGGTATATTTTTGATAAATGAAGTTACCATAGCACTGAGAAAACGGCTGACAGTTCATATAAAATTAGTTGTCAAGAATTTGCATGTTTTCTGATCGCAATCCCAATCCGCATTAAAATATGGAAAGCAGCAGTGATAGTGACAATGAAAATGTGCCTTGGGAAATTTCCAATATAGCAGCCGCTGCTACAGCACAATTATTGCCTGAAAAATCAAAATCAAGGTATGAAAACGTGTATGATTCGTTCACGAAATGGATGGAGATGAAGCAATGCAAAATTATAACAGAGGATGTAATGTTGGCCTATTTGGCGCATAAATCAGAAACAGTCAAATCCTCCACTCTGTGGAGCATGTACTCTATGTTGAAAAGTACCATTTTAGTAAAGAAAATGTGAACATAGCCATTTTCCCAAAAGTTCTCGCATTTCTTAAAAGGAAGAATGTTGGTTACAAAGCCAAAAATCAGAAGTTTTCAGCAGTGAACAGATCAGCAAATTCATTAGAGAAGCGGATAATGATACATATCTAATGCTGAAGGTGATTTTAACAAAATATTACGATTGTAGGATATAAAAGTATCAACTTTCTTTTCAGGTAGCAACAATTATTGGGTTAGCCGGCGCGTGCAGAAGAGAAGAACTGACAAAAATGTCGATTGATTTAATAAACGATAAGGAAGACATGTTGCTTGTGAAAATACCGGATTCCAAAACACATATTGAGAGAACTTTTGTTGTAATTGGGCAAGAAAACCTGCTGTTGTATAGACAATATTTATCTTTACGGCCATCTCATACTCCATACAACAGATTATTCGTGAATTACAAAAAGGAAAATGTTCGATTCAGCCTGTTGGTATCCACACTTTCAGGAGTCTCTGAATGAAAATCCCAGAGTTTTTACATTTACCCAATCCTAAAAATTACACAGGCCATAGCATTCGTCGAACTTCGGCGACGTTATTTGCTGACAATGGTGGAAACATCACAAATTTGAAGAGACACGGTGGCTGGAAGTCTACCAATGTGGCTGAAGGATATATAGATAATTCCCTTGAAAACAAAATTAAAATTGCCAAGACCATTCAAAAATCACCAGAAGAAAATAATCGATGCGAAACGGAAACTTTGCCATCTTGTTGTGGCTTCAACAAAAGGAATTTAAATATACCAGGCATTTCAAACAAATTGAATCCCTTCAATATCAGTAATTGCTCGAATTTTAATATAAATATTAATATAAATAAGAATTAGAATGTTTCTGTTAATATGTGATATTTTCTGTTCTGTTTAATTTAAATAAGAATTAAAATATATAAAAAGAAATGTGTCGTCTCATTGATTTGTTATTCTAGACGGTTGCCGAAAAATATTGTACGCAACACGCCGAAAATGGTTTTTTGGACTCATAGACTTCTAGGACTCGCTTGCGCTCGTCCTAGAATTTTGTCTATTCGTCCAAAAAACCCTATTTTCGGACTTGTTACGTAAATTACTATTCTTCAATATATTTTATAATAACCATTGCAATTATCTCTATTATAGTATTTGCATTATATAAGATTTTCATTTTAAAATTTTCTGAGATTGTTGAAAAAAAAATAATTCAGCCCCTTAAGCTAAACTTATTTCATTTTAGGGGGGAGGTATTACGCATTCCTACATGCAGACAACCTATTGTATTACACATTCCTATAGGCAGACGACCTATTGCAATAGGAGATAGCCTTCCGCTAGTTCTGCATGTCAGCATATTCGTACCAGGCTCGTCTTGACGACAAATAGATTTAATAACTAGATGTTATTCATTATTATCTTGACCGCTAACAAATAAACTTGTTCCAGCTTATAAACCTGTGTTCTTTTTAAAAACGTGATTTTTGTGTGCAATTCCAAAATTATATATATATATATATATAATTTAGAAGTCATTTTCTTGGGGTTAGAGCACTGGATCAAAATAATAAGGATTTCATCTATTTTTTGTGTATTAATGCTTTACTAAATATGTTTCGGCGTACATTGAGCCTTTTTCAAGTTTATGTGTTAAAAATATAGTGACAATCACATCTGTCCAACAATTCATCTTAAAACTCAGAAAAATTAAAATCATGTTCATCATGTTGTGAACGCTGTCAATTAGACTTGTATATATATATATTTATATAAACATTAATCAATTAATTGACTAACTTGGATTAAAACAAGGAATATCATTTATTGGATTTTATTATTATAATTTTTTTTACAATTTTCATCATAATTTTTTGAACATGCATTTACTCTATTAATATATTCACATCGTACCTATATTAATGTAGATACATTGGAATTAATTTTTTTCAGTTCATTTCAGTCGATATCGTTCATATGTTTCAGAAGAAGCTTGCAACAGCTGGCACATGATCCACTCTGTTGCTCTAATTCTTCCTTAATGCCAGCTAAATTATCGGTGGTATCGAATCTGTCCAAATATTCTGATAACTTTTCTGTTGCACTCTCCAAATACTTTTGATTATCTTCCAATATCAGGCTTTGATTATTGTTTTGGTGGTAATATCCAAATATATATGAGTTCATCAAGGTCATCCTACATTTACATAAAATATCGACTGCCTCTTTAAGGAATTTTACATCTCGCAAATTCATATTATGTTCCACATGCAATTCGTTCATTTTCCTATCAGCAACCGCATCAAGTCTACGTTCCAACTTGAGGGAAGCCTTATGATTTATGAACTTGTTACAATAGTAAACATATCTCGGTAATTGACGTCGGGATGTGTCTTCTTGAGCAGCTCCCGCTGCCTTGGCTTCGTTCTCATCATATTTCGTACAATTATACCAGGCGTCTCCGTGGGTTTTCCAAAGACCTAGACAAACCCAGCAGAAACTTGTCTTGCAACTTTGATTGATGCAAACCACCTGATTACATCCGCCATCTTTCTCGATGATTATCCCGCATTCCGGGCAATTCTTAGTATTTTGCGTGACCCAGTAAGATGTTTCAGACTCAACGCATATTTTTTTCCATTGACGAAGCAAATCGCATTTGAGCCCATCGTGGAAATCTTCACCGCAGGAGAAGCAGAAGATGTGGTTGCAGGTGCAAGTTACCTTCTTCGTATTCGTGAATTGTACTCTTAAAACCTTTTTACAATCTGGGCTAGGACACCACCGTAGTAGGCGATTACATTCAACGAAGTCATTTGTTATAAGTTGTTGATATCTTCGTTTAACATGTGCATCGTAGACTAGTTCCATTACGGTGACGTCATCCACCAATATGTCGCAGCGATAAGCTGCACAAGTAATTCCTTGAGAAACGCCTTCGTCCATAATTTTGGTCTTCAAAAAGGTATTCCAACACTCTGTACAGAATCTATGGCCGCATTCCAACCCACTCATGTCTGAATGAGGTATTTCAGAGAAGCATATACCGCATTGTTCCGAAGCATTTGCCGTTTTAGAGGATTTCCATTGTACTTCTGAAGGGTTTGCCTATTCCTACTTCAGCAAGAAGTTTGTCCTGATCAGCGTCATAAAGTTTTTCCATTAATACTTCCTTATCCCAACGAAAATAATTCAATAAAATTCTAGTGGTGGTGGCGGACATACCGACTACCTCCTTTACTTTATTGATAGAATCGAGCATATGCTGGTAAGTTGCTTCTGTTGAGAGAACCTCGAATTCAAAAAACTTGTCTTTCTCATGTACTTCTAAAGATATCTCTTCTTCAATGAGAAAATCATCGTCGTCACTGAAAGTTTCGTCTGCGGATTCATAAAAATATTCTTCCATTTTAACTGAATAGAAAAGCTCAATCTTTCTATTGTTTCACAATGTAAATCTTATTTGAGAAGACGAATAATTTCTAATAACAAATAAGCTGGTATTATCACTATCACTATCACTTATCACTATCGAAGTCGGTACACTGAATGCATACGGAGCCTCTCGGCTATCTGTATTTCACATCGTTTACACTGACGTGTTCTTTCCTTTTCTTCTTCTTCTTCTTCTTCTTCTTTTTCTTCTTCTTCTTTTTTTCTTATGTCCGGTCGCAGGTATAGTTCATGACTTACAGGAAAATTTTGTTCCCAATTTAACGGCCAGTTGCGATCAAAGAGGTTAGGATATAAGATTCTGAAATGATCATATATATATATTAGATATATATTGTGTATTTCATTTTAAAGGCACTGAAAATGGATAACGAATATGTAAAACCATCACTACTGCGCATGAGCAAAACTCTTCTTGTAGATCTGGATCACCGTTTTTTGATATTTGGCGCTCATTTTTCTGGTGGACTTGACACGTAATATAATTATTTCGGGGAATAACCTGATGATGGTTGTGTACGTGTATTTTTGTAATACAGTTATTTGTGCGTCAAGCATAATTTATACTTGTGCATTTCAAGATGAATGACATTCGTTCCGATTTTGAAATGAGCGATTCGAGTTTCACAACACGTCATTCGGTTAGGCGCATGCGCTGGTTAGATTATTCTACGTATTCGAAGGCGTCAAAGCCTAGGTACTATTCATATCTTGGCTAGCATTCTTATTGGTTTCATAAATATATCTCCTCTTTGTTAAAACTTCTCAATTATATAAAACGAACCAGTTATTTGAAAAGAATGGTTGACTATTTTCTATGTTCAAAGTTTTGTTTTAATAATTTTGTTTTTAATCGTTTCATTTTATCATTTATGTTTACTGCTGTGCCTTGGTTATGACATGAATTATTGTTTTACTATTTTATTTTTTGGTTGAGGCATTTCCGTGTGGTTGTAGCCATATTCTGAAAGTTCTATACAAGTTGATACTAAATGACACATTTGATGACGAGATATTGTTGATGATGGAGCTCGTATTGAATGATTATTTGGGATATTACCATCATCTATTGTGGATGTAATGTTTTCCGACGTTTCGATAGACATCTTCTATCTTTATCAAGGAGGAAAAGTAAAAAACCTTTCGAAAATTATCAATCTTCAAAAAGTCAATATGACAGAAGTCATGAAAGAAAAATGAAAAATGTTATATACTCATCTGTGATATGATGATCTTTTTAAGTTGGATCGAACTATCGGCGTCCAAACTTCTGGCAGATCTATAGATGGAGCACTTATGGAATCTGGTGTTATTTTCATAAATGCTGCTTCTTTGATTATTCTTCTTGCAAGTTTTTCTTCTTTGGATATTATTGATGCTTCATCCCATTTTATACGATGATTCTCATCTACAGCATGTTGGACTAACCTGGATTTGTCGCTGTCTAGTACTCGTAGAAGTTTCTGATGTTCTTTTATTCGTACATTTAGAGGGCGTTTAGTTTCTCCGATGTAAGATCTTCCGCACTCTGCAAGGTAATTCATATATGCAGTTCTTTGTCCTTTGTGTCTCATTATTAGGCTTAACTTTTGTAAGTTTAGCTCTGATAGTGTCTTGAGTTTTGAATGCAGTCGTTATGTTGTATCTATTTCCAATTCTTCTCATTTTCTCCGACAAACCTTTTACATATGGAATTACGGTTTTAATGGTCTGATTTATATCTGTTGGTTCAGGTTGACTTTCTCTTGTTCGTTTAGCTTTTTCTAATATCTTTTTGGGGTAGCCATTGTTTCTAAGAGTTTTCGAGATGTTATTTATTTCTTCATTTTGGTCTTCTTCAGTGCAATAAATATTTATTGCTCTATCAAATAAACATTTTGCTACTCCCAATTTAGTGTTTAGTTGGTGGTTTGACTCAAAATGTAGATATTGTCCTGTGTTCGTTGGCTTTTTATACACAGTGGTTCTTGGGATTCCATTTTGTTTATGTACTAGTACATCTAAGAATGGAAGTTACAAAAGTTAAGCCTAATAATGAGACACAAAGGACAAAGAACTGCATATATGAATTACCTTGCGAGTGCGGAAGATCTTACATCGGAGAAACTAAACGCCCTCTAAATGTACGAATAAAAGAACATCAGAAGCTTCTACGAGTACTAGACAGCGACAAATCCAGGTTAGTCCAACATGCTGTAGATGAGAATCATCGTATAAAATGGGATGAAGCATCAATAATATCCAAAGAAGAAAAACTTGCAAGAAGAAAAATCAAAGAAGCAGCATTTATGAAAATAACACCAGATTCCATAAGTGCTCCATATATAGATCTGCCAGAAGTTTGGACGCCGATAGTTCGATCCAACTTAAAAAGATCATCATATCACAGATGAGTATATAACATTTTTCATTTTTCTTTCATGACTTCTGTCATATTGACTTTTTGAAGATTGATAATTTTCGAAAAGTTTTTACTTTTCCTCCTTGATAAAGATAGAAGATGTCTATCGAAACGTCGGAAAACATTACATCCACAATAGATGATGGTAATAGCCCAAATAATCATTCAATACGAGCTCCATCATCAACAATATCTCGTCATCAACTAGAAATTCGGTATGGGCCCGAATTGCTTCAAGAAGTTAGAAGTTATGAAAGAACCAGCATAAAATTGGCAAAGGAATGCAACCATTTGACATTCATCCATCTTGCAAGAGATCGAAACCTAATTCCTAAAGGTCTCAGAGTGAAACTTCCTGTCAAAAGTTATAGAGCAGATAGGATTTCAAAACGGACAAGTCAAGCCCTTTTGAGAGACAGACTGAATCAACTTCGATTCAACAAAGCCAAATTACTTACAACATGCGAGAACCTTAGATGTAGCATTCAATCAAAAACTAATGCTGAAGATTATGAAAATATTCTGGGAGCTATTAAACATAGCTATGAAAGAATATATGAACAACAAATACAAGTCCAAAAAAGGAAAATGGAGAAACTTATGAAGGAGTCAAGAAAATATGAACCCTTAGATCATTCAAAAACCGTGATCAATTTATCTAATAAGAACTTAAGTGAAGATCAGATATCTCTCCTCAACAAGGGTCTCAAGTTCTCTATAGCCCCTAAGACGATACCAAAATTGAAATAATGTTGGCGGCAGAAGAAACTGCACAGAAAATTCGAGAACCTGAAAAAGCCGAAGAATACAGATGGAAAATCAGAACCTTGTTAGACAGGAATAACAAAACAACAATAAAGCTGAACAGAGGGCATTAAAAGATCTTAAATCGGATAGTTCCATAAAGATACTTCCAGCAGACAAAGGAAACGCCACTGTAATTCTAGATGTTGGCTCTTATAATCAAAAAATCAATGAATTATTAGAAGCAGGAAAATATAAAAGACTAAAAAGGACCCTTCCACCACAGTTGAAAACAAGATTTACAAAATCCTTTATAAATATAGAAATGAATTTCCAGATCAATTCGTTAGATCAAGACTTACACCTCACTTCAGTAAACCACCACATTTATATGGTCTACCAAAAATGCACAAAGCAAATATTCCTCTAAGACCAATTGTGAGTTCAAGAAATTCAGCATGCCACCAATTGGCTAAATTTCTGCTGAAAATTATATCGCCATTAAAGAGTAATTCAACATCGATGATAAGAAACATGAAACATTTCATAGAAATAATGAAACATCAAGAAATCATGGAAGAAGACGTTATGGTCAGCTTCGACATCACCAGTTTGTTCACTAATATTCCGAGAGATAAAACACTTATCATAGTTAGGAAAAAGCTTGAAGAAGATCAAACCCTTAGTGAAAGAACTACACTAAGCGTCAATGCAATTATGGAAATGCTTTCTCTTTGTATTGAAACAACATATTTCCAATTCGAAGACATATTTTATCAACAAGAATTCGGAATGGCCATGGGTTCACCACTATCACCAATTTTAGCTGATTTATATATGGAAATTTTCGAACAGAAGGCATTAGAAAAATATGTACTTAAACCCAAACTGTGGAAAAGATATGTAGATGATACTTTCATTATTTGGCAACATGGAAGAGACACTATAGATGGATTCCTTCAATATCTAAACAATCAAGAGGAATCAATTAAATTCACAATTGAAATCGAGAAGGACAGACAACTTCCATTCTTAGATGTACTAGTACATAAACAAAATGGAATCCCAAGAACCACTGTGTATAAAAAGCCAACGAA
The DNA here is from genome assembly GCA_030674115.1 of Micraspis discolor. Lineage (NCBI taxonomy): Eukaryota > Metazoa > Arthropoda > Insecta > Coleoptera > Coccinellidae > Micraspis > Micraspis discolor. The sequence goes on from JARTUT010001606.1 coordinate 8,393, forward strand.
CACAGGACAATATCTACATTTTGAGTCAAACCACCAACTAAACACTAAATTGGGAGTAGCAAAATGTTTATTTGATAGAGCAATAAATATTTGTTGCACTGAAGAAGACAAAATGAAGAAATAAATAACATCTCGAAAACTCTTAGAAACAATGGCTACCCCAAAAGATATTAGAAAAAGCTAAACGAACAAGAGAAAGTCAACCTGAACCAACAGATATAAATCAGACCATTAAAACCGTAATTCCATATGTAAAAGGTTTGTCGGAGAAAATGAGAAGAATTGGAAATAGATACAACATAACGACTGCATTCAAAACTCAAGACACTATCAGAGCTAAACTTACAAAAGTTAAGCCTAATAATGAGACACAAAGGACAAAGAACTGCATATATGAATTACCTTGCGAGTGCGGAAGATCTTACATCGGAGAAACTAAACGCCCTCTAAATGTACGAATAAAAGAACATCAGAAGCTTCTACGAGTACTAGACAGCGACAAATCCAGCTTAGTCCAACATGCTGTAGATGAGAATCATCGTATAAAATGGGATGAAGCATCAATAATATCCAAAGAAGAAAAACTTGCAAGAAGAAAAATCAAAGAAGCAGCATTTATGAAAATAACACCAGATTCCATAAGTGCTCCATCTATAGATCTGCCAGAAGTTTGGACGCCGATAATTCGATCCAACTTAAAAAGATCATCATATCACAGATGAGTATATAACATTTTTCATTTTTCTTTCATGACTTCTGTCATATTGACTTTTTGAAGATTGATAATTTTCGAAAGGTTTTTACTTTTCCTCCTTGATAAAGATAGAAGATGTCTATCGAAACGTCGGAAAACATTACATCCACAATAGATGATGGTAATAGCCCAAATAATCATTCAATAAATGACACATATTCCTTGTTGAATAGTGTCACTGAATTGCTTGCTGTAAAATGGAAAGAATGGTTTCTCATTCTATCCTGGAATATTTTTGATCTGGGCATCTTTCTCTTATCAATTGGCCTAAAATTTCCAAATTCGCGATTTAAACATGTCATAAATCTTTTCATGTCCCTAAATGAAATATTATCAAGACTGGTTTCATCAAGTGCCCTCAAATGTGTAATCTATCTCATCAAGATTATCCTGTCAGTATTGGTTTAAAATTCTATCGCAGATTTGGAATTCGAAATTGGTAGTCATCTGCATAAACACCACTTTAGCATCATTCGAATGAAAAAATGTTAAGAAGCACTTGCGTGACGTCAGAAGCTTTTGCGTGCTGGTACTAAATTCTTAATTTAAAGTATTGGGTAGTTTGATGTTAAAACAACAAATATGACACAAGAAACGCAAATGGATCAATAAAAACATACTTCTAATCAAGAAAAATTTAGTTCGCACATTCCGTTCGTTGCAAGAATTTTCTTCCTCTGAATGAAATTCCATAAAAATAGCATGAATGGATACCTCAGCTTTGATCAAATATGTTCATTTTGATCGGACATGTCGGTTCAAAGCATATTCGAATAAAATATGATTTTTCAAATTCGTGATAGAAATGTCAATCAATATTTTTCCTTTTTCTTGGAAGATATGATACCTTATGTTTATGAAAAAATAGTTTCAAAACTTCAATGTATGTTCTTTCTCCTCTGATAATAGTGTAACAAAACCGAATATGAAACGTCTAATTACTGCTGCGTCAGCGCTTCATGCGCCGACAAAGGGATTAAGAAACATGAAAAGGACCGCTCGCCATAAAGCTGTCACATAAAAACGTTTAATGATGGCATATTTATGAGACATCAAGAAGCCGCAACGAATACTCTGGAATGTGACGCATCTTTCTGGTGACTTCTAGAAAAAACAGCGCCGGATATAAATGACTGAACCCGATTCATGGATTCATTCATGTACAGAACTTGCCGACTAATAAACAGGTGATCCTAGTGAAATTCTGTAAATAAATTGTGTATATAAATTATTGATTATTGTTAGTTAAGTGTGAATATAAATTAGTTTAAAGAAGACTTGTAGTGTTTTTCTAATTCGCAGAGGAAAAACGTAACAATTGGTGTCAGGTGTGGGGTTACCAGGAAGAGTGGAGACTACTCCGAAATTAGTCTGGAAAATCCTGAATGCCGGTAACGAGATCTCAAGCTGAAAAAATGGATCAGGCCAGTATGGACTTTTTCAAGAAAGCTTTTGAAGAACTGACAAATAGAATGGAAGAAAATTCGAAGGACATGAAAGATAAAATGGACGACAACAGTAAGTCTCTAGAAAATAGTTTTAGAGGTAAATTAGAATCTATGGAGAGTAAAGTCGAGGATAGTCTGAAAACGATGACCGATAATTGCTCGAAGTTAGAGAATAAGATTGGAAATATTGAAGACCGGTTAGAAAACCTGGAGATTTTGAAGGAGGAAATAGAAGACGATATACAAGGGAAATTGGAAGAGCATACCGAAAGCATGTTGAAAATTATGGAAGATCGATTTAACAAAATAAGCAGACAAGTAGATGAGAAGGTCAATAAAGATTATTCCAGTGAAATACGAAAATAGTGGAGAAGCAGGCCGAGCAAGGGTCAAACCGCCAACTTTCGATGGTAAAACGGCCTGGTGCACATACCAGAGACAATTTGAAGCTGCAGCTAACGCGAATGGATGGAACAATGAGGAAAAAGCGACGGCCTTGATTGTTGCATTGAGAGGCGAGGCCTTAAATATTTTACAGATTATTCCAACCAGTCAGCAAAATGATTACGGTGCGCTGATAAGTAAATTACAGATGAGATATGGCGACGGACATTTACAGCAAGTATATCACGCCCAGATAAAGAGCCGCATCCAGAAAAATTCAAAGACCCTGCAAGAATTTGAAGCTGACATCGCACGGTTGGTAAGGCTGGCGTATTCGACTGCACCGGACAGTTTCCTAGAACAGCTTGCAGTGCAGACGTTCGTAGACGGACTGAGTGATAGTGAGACCCAGCAAACCTTGCGGTTGGCCCGACCTAAGACCCTGGACGATGCTCTAGCCCATGCATTAGAGTTCGAAGCAGCCAAGCAGGCTTCACATAGGGGTCAGATTAATCACGTTTAATGATGGCATATTTATGAGACATCAAGAAGCCGCAACGAATACTCTGGAATGTGACGCATCTTTCTGGTGACTTCTAGATGTCTCATAAATATGCCATCATTAAACGTTTTTATGTGACAGCTTTATGGCGAGCGGTCCCTTTCATGTTTCTTAATACCTTTGTCGGCGCATGAAGCGCTGACGCAGCAGTAATTAGACGTTTCATATTCGGTTTTGTTACATTGCTCCCTCCTTAAAAGAACGTTCGGTCCCCGAACTTTTCCTTCATGACTGAATCTGCAAGCGCTCCCATTTATGCAGAACCCTTGTTGATCGAAATAGCAGGATACTTCATGTCACCTCATTCGGGGTTGAGAGCGTCCCGGTCCGTACATACTCAAATTTAATCATGGATTTTGTATCAAGGAGTTAAACAGATAGTCTTCTTTTCATGGTTCACTGAATACCATCAGTCAAGCCTTTTGATTTGTAACCCTGTATTAGATTGTCGAGAAAATTAATGAAATCGACAATACTGTCTCTTGGCTTTGAAATAATACAAAATAAATTAAATTGTATTATCATCAGATATGAAGATGGAATATATCATCTGTGAAAGAGGTGGAATTCCGATTACAAAATTACCCCAACTAACAAAACGGTCAAGCTAACAAAAACCGTTCCTCATAAATCATTAAATTGTGCGCTTGTCATAGCCGCTGCAACTTGAAAATGGGGCAATGTTGAAAAATATATAAGAAAAGCTTGTTTTGGAGCTTTTGCGCGCTCGTTCTGTACTCATTTCTCGGACGCGGGATCAGTAGAATTAAAGAAAAACGATACAAAGAGTGTGAAAAATCAGTAAACACATAACTTAAATGAAAGTTATTTGAATACAGTTTAGCTTCATTTACTCGCAAAATCACATGAAGAAAACCCAAATTCAACGTGATCCTTCACTCTAGTTCGAAAACTAAACCTTTTTCGTCTGAATTCAACGACGAGCTATTGTACCCCATTTTTATGACTCTCAACTATAAAGATTCTTGCCACATGAAGGCCAAGAAACTTAACACAGTCACTGGATATTATTTGAGTATCCTCACAGTTGACTACAAGTCTGGTGTCAAGATTCCTTAAGTTGAAATTGATGCATTCAGGTTTACTGCAATTTAATATAATGGCATTTTGTCGACACCAATTAGCGAAACTTTTCATAATAAGTTCGCATTTAATCGTGAGGGTCTGAAAATCGACTGCAGTGACAACTATTGACGTATCATCTACATATATTGTTATACCTTCCAATTTCAGGAAATGAGGCAGGTCATTGATAAATAGCAGGAACATAAGCGGTCCCAGAACTCCCCCTTGAGGCACTCCCATCTCAACGTCGCATTTATACGACCAACTTTCGCCAACCTTCACTTGTATAGTTCTGCCAGCAATGTAGCTTCGCATCCACTCAAGAAATATCCCCCTGAAACCTAAATTATACATTTTGTTCAGAATGAACTTGAACAATATACAGTCGAACGCCCTGGTAAGATCAAAGAAAACTCCCGCCACACAAAGACCATCATCTAGGGCCTTGTAGACGATCTCAGTGAAACCGACAACCGCTGTTTGAGTGGATCTACCTGTTCTGAATCCATGTTGTTGGTCAGTGATTAATTCAAATTTAGTCAAATAATCTGTCATTCTTCCAAGGACGATCTTTTCAATAACTTTCGATAGAGCACTCACAATAGTAATAGGACGATAATTTGCTATATTTTGTGGATCACCCTTCTTGAAAATGGGGATAATAGTTGCATGTTTAAGTGAAGATGGAAATCTACCTGAAGAGACTGATTCATTAATCAGGTGTGTAAGATGTTCGGTTACATATGGAGATATTGCCTAAAGAATTCTAGCAGAGATATTATCGAATCCCGTATATTTTTATTTTTCAGTGATTTTATTGCAATAAGCACTTCGGCTGGCTGAACTGGAAAGAAATAGAAATTCGAATTACAAAGGCTAGTTGTGGTACATATAGATGAAATTTCATGTCCGTATTTTTGTCTCAGGTTAACTACTGCTATTTCTGAGAAGTATGTAGCAAACTCATTAGCAATACTTGTTGGGTTCGAGCATAACGAATCCCTGATGGTCAGTGTGATGGGCTTATTAGAAATTTCTTTACGTCCGACTTCGCAGTTCACAATACCCCAGACCGATCTGCTTTTGTTATCTGAGGAACACAAAACATTTTCATAATGAGCAAACTTGGATGTCATCAGTAGAGAGTTATATTTTCTTTTAGCTTCTTTGTAACGCACTTGAGATTCAGTAGTACCCAAGTTTACATGAAGCCAGTGGAGCTTTTTGAGCTCATTGCTAGCCAATCTAATTTGAGGTGTTATCCAACTTAGAAGTTTCTGTCCGAAATAGTTTGATGCCTAGATGGACAGCATTTATCAATAGAAAATTTTATAATGTTCACAAATTTTTCAAAATTGATATCAACATCTTTCGTGTATATAAAATCAAAGTTACGTTTGAAATATCAACAGCCAAGGCGTCTAAACTTTGTGAAGATATGTTCCTATAAATTTGTCGTTTTTCAATGTTTGTATCCCCGAAACAGCACCAAAAACACACTGTGTAGACATTGCACGATGATCGCCCAAGTTTGCTTCAAATACTCTAGATTGACAACGATTAAGATCAACAGTTGCTAGTATATAATCTACTTTAGTAGAGGATGTGTGACCGTTTTTATAGGTAAAAACACGGGTTGGAGCAAATGGAAGTAACCTTTAAATCAAAACCCATCACAAAATCCTCCAACAAAGTTTTTGGCTTACAATTATTCTGAAGGTAGTCCACATTTAGATCGCCACATAAAAAAATGTTCTCAGTGAATTTACGACATTTCTGTATTGACTGAGTCATTATGTCAAAAGATGTTTCTAAATCACCCGACGGAGGTCGATAAACACTTAGCACTGCTGTTTTCACATTTCCGTGTTTCATCCCAATCGCACACACTTCACATTCCATTTCCGCCGAAAATCCCGAAATCTTGAGGTCAGTATATTTCACGGAGTTCTTGACATAGATTACTGTGCCACCGTGTATACGTGATGGGCGGCAATAACATGACGCTATTGTATAACCCGGTATTGCCATCGTTTTAATTTGATCCATACTGCACCAATGTTCTACCAGACTGATTATGTCCGGTCGTTCATCATTCAATAAGATACTTAAACTATTGATTTTATTCCATATACACCTAATATTCAAATTCATTATTTTTACACGGACGAATTTTGCCACGGGTTCACAAGAATTTATTTTCATTTGTTGGGTTTCATTATCCTGCGCTGGTAAAAATTATGTACTGTGGATCTTATCGGCCAATTGGACTCTTCTTTAACTTTATCGTACTCATCAATTGGAATGAAAACCTTGAATGAAGCATATATTTCGGGAAATCGCGATTTAAGGGTTTCACATTTGACATTGGTGAAATTTTGGACAGGAAAGCGTTTAATTCTTCAGCGGTTGTAGTTGGTTTGAAATTTGTAACATGCAGGGATTTAAATTTCACGATACCTTCCACTGTTGACGTACCATTGAAATTTCCTACCACCAAAGGTCTGCGAACACTTCTCTTATTTTTCTTGTAGGTAATATTCGTCCATTCATTGTCATCATTGCTGTTAATTTCAACTTTTTCAGTATTAACTGTTACAGGATTTATATCTGTGTTTATATCACGACGGTTTTGATTTTCTTTGACCGCACTCGATTTGTTTACGTTTCCATGTTTGTTGTGTTCATTCGTCCAATTTACAGATGTCAGCGCAGTCTAGTCTGACAGCGAGGTGAAAATGTGGGAACTTCATTAACATTTTCCGTCTTTTTCCCAAGGTCAACTGGTGCAGTACGACCTTGAATATTATTGTATTGCGCGCTGTTACTTGTTCCAGCTCTTTGTTTATCTATTTTTTCTTCCATTTCAGTTAACATGGCGTCCTTTTTATGGAGTTCACTTTCTAATACAGTTACTTTGTATCTTAAAAGGGTGCAATTTTCCACTAATAAGTTATTCCAACTTTCAAGTTCGGCTATTAACTTCCAAAGTAGGTCTTCTTGTGAAGAATTTTTACTTATTTTTAACGTTGGTTCCACTTCACTGTCGGTAGCAGATAACGCGGTTGTGCCATCTTCCATTCTTTCATCCCTCAAGGAAAACACTATTTCTTGACCACAGCACCTTTTAACTTTCTTACCACAATTATTATGGTATGAATTAAGGCACAAAGTACACTTCGCTGCAATGTTGACAACAATTCGTCTGCAACTAGCGCACTTTATAGCCATACTCTTGAGAGCATCGCTAACACCTTCTTTACTCGATGAAGCCATATTGACTATACTCGTTTGAAGAATAAAATATCTGCGAGATGAGATCATATTTTCGGTCCGCTTGCAAGAAATGAATGAACTATCATCAGGAGAACGGTCCCCCTATGTCGGGTTTGTATAAGTTGTAGAGAAGTGAGAATTTCGGGTTTATACACAAGGCACAGCGTTGCTAGATTTAGGGATTGGAGACGTTGATCGAGTATACCGTTTACATACAGCAAGACGAGGTCACCGCAAGCGCCCTCGCACTGGCCGATTCCCGAAGTATTTCTGTATAAAATATGATGTTTCACCGACTATTCAGACCCGGCTCAAAATTCATATCTGACACCCCCTGACCCCCCTGATTATGATTCATTTGAAAAACGTTGTCAGACCCGGAGCCGGGTATGACAACGTCACTTTGGATCGAAAAGTCGGTAGAGTATACCGATATGGGTCTGTGTAGACGGTCAAAAAAATCTATATATATATGTAATTCATATGAATTTTGTTTTGGATTTAATATTAGTAGTGTATAATTTTTATCATTAAGAAAATTTAGAATTAGCAATGTATTTCAGTATTTGTATATTTTGTGCCAGCAGCAGCGGTTATACAAATAATGTAATATATATTTATTAGCTTTGATAATAAGGAAATATTTGAATGAAATTTTAATTAATTAAGTAAAATTTTTATTCAATTAAATTCAAATTAATGTTATTG
>JARTUT010001172.1:0-16568 GCA_030674115.1 Micraspis discolor
AACGCTTTAGTAAATTAAATATGAAAATTACATCATAGTGATTGGGAGAAACAAGTGTTTTGTCTAATATTCACTTCATCCATCTTATGACACAACCCGTTGTGGTTATCAAACCATCGTCAGATACAGAGTGCAATATTTTTCTGCTGTTGAACTTATGAATGGCTTATCTCTGATTAAGTGTTAAGTTATAGAAGATTGGTTTGTTTGTAATGATTTTTCACTTCCACCGATTCCAGCAAATTTGTTCAGGCCTTTCCCGCTTTTGTGAGGGTTTAAAATTGACATATGCGTCTTTTCAACTGGTTTCGTGAACAACTGAAGTTTTGACGAGGTTCAGCTTGTATTTTGAGTTAATTGAAATCAACGGGTGGTACTTCAGTGTGTTTTATTTTTGTGTCAAAAACCAAGCGCCTTCGGTCTATTTATGTTAGAGCATCATCAGGGTTATTCCTGGAAGGGCATACAAACGTTTAACATAACATATAAATAAACTGTGTAGTAGTTACCCGTTCAGAAAACCATCACAAGGTCAGTAAGCAAGCGAAAATCTTCTTGCAACATAAATGGAGCGCTCTCCAATCAAAATCAGTCTTAAAATTATATATATTACAATCCATGTGAACGACGAAATTAAGGAAGAAAACAACAATCATCAATGACAAAATGACATAACCTCAAGAAAACACATAAAGAGAATCTCGACCATCGATATAATATAATGTAGGTCCACAGTAGGAAGGCCTGAAATAAGTCATAGGCGTAGTAATCTTTAGGGGGGTCTAGAATTCATCATCGAAAAAATCTTTTCTAGGACATTATCAAATCTTTCTCTCTTTCTTTATCTCCCGAGTAACATGTGAAAACAATCAACATGTGGGAATACCTGACAAACACTTCAAGAGTCACATCAGGTGCTTAAATAAAGGGGTAAAATCATTATTCAAGTTTAAGTTTACTTGGGTGTTTGCACAATTTTTATTTGAATTCAGCTCGCGTGTTATCTCAATGTCCTCAAGAAGGTTCATTTTTATGTCGTATCTATTTGTCGTGAGTCTGTGGAGGATCTTGGAATTGTGGTTTGGGCTGAAGGAATGACCCGTAAATTTCAGATGGTGACCAAATGCTGAAGAGTTAGGTCTTTTCAGGTGTTCTTTTATTCTGACTTCCAATTTTCTCCTCGTCTGTCCGACATATGAGACGTCACAATCGTTGCATCCTAGTCTGTAGATGCCACTGCATTGTAATTTTTCTATCCGATCCTTAGAGTTGCATAAGATGTTACCTAAGGTGAAAGGATTAGAACAAGAGATCTTCACTGCCTCACAGGAAGTCTCAAGGGTGCGTGAAATGGTGTTGGAGAAGAATCCCAAATAGGGAAGGGAGAAGTATCTCAAGTTTGAGTCAAGAGGTCTAGAATGATATGCTTAATCCTGTCTTGTTCTACGCAATATGTTGTTACGGAGTTGGTCAACCAGACCTGGGTCGTATCCATTGTTGAAGGCTATCTGTTTTATAATATTAAATTCTTTCTGTCTGTTTACTTTGTAGAGGGGCACATTGAGGGCCCTGTGGGTATAACAGCGCAAGGAAGCTAATTTGTGACTATATGGATGGTGAGAGTGTGCTGGAATGATATGATCTGTTTGTGTGGGTTTCCTGTATATTTCGAATTCAAGGAAACCATTATCAGGTCTGGTGATGGAGAGGTCAAGAAAATTCAACCTTCTATCGACCTCCAACTCGAGGGTGAAAGTGATATCAGGGTGAATATTATTAATGAAACTTAGTAAGTTATGGGCATCATCATTGGAACCGTCCAATATGACAAAAATGTCATCAACGTATCTGTACCAGCGAACTATGTTATTACATCTGTTCATGATGGGTGTCTCGAATTCTTTCTCGAGAAAGAGGTCAGCCAAAAGGGATGACAAAGGACAGCCCATGGCCAATCCATCGATTTGTCTGTAGAATATCTTGTTGAAGACGAAAAAATCCTGAGACAGAGCGAACTTCAGCAAGGTAAGTATGTCGGTAATATCAGGTTGGGGGACACTAAACTCATGAAGAAGGTCGGAGACAAGAGGGATGCAATCATTTCTGGGAACAGAAGTGAACAAATTGCAAACGTCAAAGGAAAGTAGAATGTAATTGTCTTTTATATCAACATCGCGCAACTTACTGGCGAGGTCAGTTGAGTTCATGGCAGAATACTTGGGTTTATAGTTAGTTATACTCTTTATAAGGTGGTTCAGAAAGGAAGACAGGGCATAAGTTGGGGTGTTGGAGAAGGAGACCACTGGTCTGATTGGTATTTCCGGCTTGTGGATTTTAGGCAACCCATATAATCTAGGCATGGTTGGGTTACAAGGTAAAATATTTTGTTTATTGTGCTGAATGAGAAAGCTCTCACATAAGCGCTTATATGTTTTTGTCTTATTCATGAATTTATTTAGAGGGTTGATGTTAAGCTTTTCGAATCTGTTTGTTTGAAGGAAACTTTCCACTTTGGAGATATACTCTGTTTTGTTCAAAATCACCAAACAATTGCCCTTATCTGCTTTTGAAATTATCAAGTCATTTTCTGAAACCTTAATTTTTATGTCTTTAAGTATACGTGAAAATTTGTTATTTTTGAACCTATCGTATTCATTACGTTTGTTATTAAGAAAAAATGTTAGACAGCGGTCCCTGAGGCCTGAGGGATCTCTTGAAGTCGATGTCGTCAGACAAGCATTTAATCACATAATCAACATGTATAGAAAAATTCTGAAGGGTTCTGTCGTCCATTCTACTAAAAGTACAGAACTTGAGTCCGTGTGAAAGAAGTTCAAGCTCAGATGGCGTAAACTGTGTATCCGACAAATTCTTGATCCTAGCGTGGAAGGTGTGGTCTGTGAATTTCTGCGCTCTCGAGTGTTCAGTGTTATTCCTAGCATAGGTCAGTCTTGTTAGTTTAGCTCTAAGCTTTTTGTGTTTCAAGGATCTATGGAAAACGACTGCATCTGCACATTCATTAAGAAGGTCTTGTAGAATGTTGTATTCTAAAGTGTGAACTAGCTGGTCATACAGTATTTTCATGTCAACGTTCAACCTGTTCAGTTTGGCATAATGTCCATTGATCGCCTTTCTTTGGATTCTCCTTTCGACTTCAACTCTGATGTTATGGGGTACATTGTTCGAAGTTTTTACTTTAGCGAACGTAGGGGTAAGTCCACTTTCTAAACATTGGTGGACGAACCAGATGTCAAGTTGCAAACAAGCTCTCGCCACCGCCAACCTGCGATAATTGTCAGCCATGACTATTGTACAATAGAAGATAGTATGGAGTTGGCTGTGCACAACATAAATAGACCGAAAGCGCTTGGTTTTTGACACAAAAATAAAACACACTGAAGTACCACCCGTTGATTTTAATTATCTTCTCCTGGTGTGCACAGCCATACTGTATTTTTAGTTGTATGATATTCTTCAAAGATTTAGGTTTTGGATTTTTTTGATACTCTTTCGATTTCATAATTTTCATCAATGATTTCGCTGATGTGATGGATGTTAACTGTCTGCTATTTGCCGATGATTTCAAGATGCACCTTGAGGTGAGGGATACCTTCGATTGTTAGCGGCTTCCATCAATTTGCTCCGCGTTGTTGAGTGGTACGAAAAAACCGATTGAATCTGAATGCCAAGAAGTGTCATTCATTTCGACTATACCGAGGATGGTAACTTGCTAGGGCGTCCGGCGTTGTTGACAGATTTGGGAGTGATTTTTGACTCAAAACTTTCGTTTGCACCACATATTGATGCCACTCTGTCTGCTGCAAGTGGGATGTACGGATTTATTGCGCGAATTTCTCATGACTTTTCGGATATAGCCACATTGAAGATCCTTTTTTGCGCATTGTCAGGTCCAAGTTGGAATATGCAGCTTTAATATAGTCCCCTTACCACCAAAACCATATTGTTGGGATTGAGTCGGTGCAACGACGTTTCCTCAAGCTGTTATCTTATAGAGAGGATAATGTGTATCCACATCCACCTATTGGTTTTCCTTAGGATTTACTTTTGAGTAGACAAGTTTCTAGTTCCAAGACCTGCTTCCTAAGCGGAGAACTCATTTTACATGCCAACACCGAGAACTAACACATTGAAATATTTTCCTCTTTATAATTTATGTCATGATTGTAACTCTGTCCTAACTTGGATAATTTATATTGTAGTATCTCAGATATCAGGTCATACTATTTTAGCTGACTTTGTATTACGTGTCTTATTTTGTATATTAAGAATTAGGTTTTTGTTCCTGTTTACCTTGTTCTTTAGTTGGGTTTAATCTGTAGAACAATGTATATTTCAAATAAAATAAAACATGTTGTACGAATAAATTGATTGGTTAGTTTCCAGTGATTCTGTAAAGAAGAATTATTATTGATTTTTAGTTTAATTTATTTTCATACTGATTGTTTACTAACGTTATTGTAAAATTCTTATTAGTCGCCATTTCGTTGATTATATCAATTTCCGAATGAAGGTTATTCATTGATCAAAACGTAAATGCTCTGTTCATCATAGATTTCAGAGCTGCCAGCTCAAGATTATAAGAACTTAAAGAATCATATGGTATTATGGCATCTGTATTCGCGTTTTTCCGGTAGATGTTGAGATCGAATATGTTTCCATCTTTACGTTTGGTCTAATCTGAAAACGTAATAACGTTGTTAGATCCAACTCCCATCGTTCATGAGTGTGAAGATCCTTCAGGACGAAACCTTACTAGTGCATCGGCAAATTTTCAAGATCTGTGTATACCCTAAGTCATAGTTCTGATATGATTGAATTTCTACGAAAATTGAAGACTTGAAATATAAAGTCTTTATTCATCATTGAAGACGTTGAAATAAAAGACACAGAAGTGATATAATATGTTAATGTTTTTAAAAATTCATGTTAGAACTGACACTTTGGCGATGTGGAATTCGATGCTCAGATATTGAAGCATGGTAAATATCTCATTAAATATGTTTCATCTAGATTAATGAAAATCGCAGTCGCTGTGTTTTTTCATTCCGATTAGAGAAGATGATTGTCATTCAATTCAATCAACTAAGTTGTTCGACAAACTAAAACTCTGAGTTTTTACGTGACTCATGGAGGGGAAGAATAACAAAATGAAATATTATTTTCCTGGAACTCATGATGGAAACTGAGGACCAAAAAGTGACTCCGATAATCCCAGCCAGAACTTGAGTCCCATTTCTGTGTGGGAATCTGAAGATGGCATCATATCTAGCCAGTTGTCTTTTCTTCACGTTCCCAAACCCTGAACTGAACCCGGGTTTCCACGTGAAGAGTTCTCAGGAAATTAGATAGATAAATGGGCTGAGGGTCTTTCATGAATTATGATTACTGTTTAGGCCTCCTTGTCTTGGGTTGCCAGTGTTTTTAAGGATTAATTCTGCGACTGGTGACCCAGAAAACAACACGATGCTTCATGAATTCAAAACGACATGTTTACGTTGGCAGATAGAAATGTTATATGGCTTTTTACTCCTACCATCCAGAATATTCTGGCTTCGTTCGGTTTTAATGTGATTAGTGTTATGGTTATGTTAAATTCCACTCAAGGAAAATGGAGAATATCTGGATAACCAGACCTTTAGTTCGGAAGAACAGTGAGAATGTTCCTAATCCTAACATAGATAGATAGATATATTTATTTAGCAAAGCTATCTGAAACAGACATACAATCTTGGCATATTTCTTAATCTAAATATCACAATTTTTCATACAGTAAATTTTCAACTTATTTCTAAAAGTCCTCAATTTATAACAGTTTTTTAAATCAACAGGTAATTGGTTGAATTCATTCAGTCCAGCATAACCAACACTATTCAAAGTAATCGACAGATTACACTGGGGTACATGAAAGTTTTCCTATTTCTCGTCATATAAGAATGCATATCTCCAACACGGACAATACGCTCAGAAACATAATCAGGTACCATGTGGTTCTTAACCTTGAATATATACTCCAATGTTCAGAAAAGGATCTTTTGCTTCACGCTCATGACATTCAATACCTCCAACATGGTCTTTATTGTAGTGTACCGGTTACATCTCAAAATTATTTTTAGAGCTCTATTCTGGGTTATTTGTATCTCCCTGAGTCTGTCAGAAACAGAACCGAAAAGCAATACCGAACAGTACTCAATATGTGGGACCACAATCGCATTATAAATTTTCAATCTCATATAGTAACTCATGTTTTGACCAATTCTTCGTAACAAATAAATTTTTCTAGACATTTTGGAGTTTACATAATCAGCGTGATTCCTGAAGTTCAAATTATTATCTAACATAACTCCCAAATACTTCAATACCTCCACTCGTTTCAAAATTACATTCTCAATATTACCATGCACATTCGCTAAATCCAACTTAGACAACCTATGACGAGATTACAATATCATATATTCTGACTTGTCCATATTGAGTGCCATACTATTGTCTTTGAGCCATACATCAATATTTATCATCTCTTGATTATTGATTTGAACCATTTCATCAATGCTAGAACCTACCAGATAAATCATTGTATCATCAGCAAACATTTTTATCCGACAATCTTTTACAGATTTAACAATGTGATTGATATATATATTAAAAAGCAGGGGTCCCAGCACAGAGCCCCGTGGCACACCATGAGTGATTTTCAATTTGCCTGAAAAGACTCAATTGTATTTAACCCGCTGATATCCTTTCGTCAAATACTGTTTTAAACCACCTGTAAACATTACCTCTTATACCTATTTTGAATAATTTCTTCAATAATAACTTCCTATTAACCGTTTCAAAGGCCCTTCTGAAATCTAGGAATACGGCAACTATTAATTTACCTTCATCAATAGTTTTTCTCCATGCATTACATAAGTTGACCAAAACATACACACAAGAATTATTTGACCTAAAACCACATTGGTTATTCTCTAATACCCTAAAGTTATCACAATATTTAGATATTTGATTTTTCACACACACCTCTAACAATTTTTCATAAACAGGCAACACATTAATGGGTCTAAAGTTTTCTATATTATTAAAACCTTGAATCTTCTCTACAGGTATAACAACAGAATCCTTTCATGCATCAGGAAAAGCACCATATTCCAAAGAAGCATTTATCACATCCAAAAATCGATTGCCAACCACACTAATTACATCTTTCAATATCGCTGTTGATATAAGATCATATGTGCCATCCACATTTTTCAAGGACTTTACAATTTCATTCAAGTATTTCATATCTATTTTATCAAATTGTACTAAATTGGCCCTCAATTCAACACTTGAAATAACATGTTTCATATTATTTATTGGACATGTAATATTCACTATTTGTTCAATACTATCAACAAAATACGAACTGAATAATTTACTCAACTGCGAATCATCTACAACATGTTGACCATTATGAACTATTCCATTTATACCTTTAGATTTATCTGGCATTAGACTTAAATAATCTGTCTTAGATTTTCTTATTAACTCCACTACCTCTATTCAAGGAGGATAACGTTTCTACAAAAGTACGAGTAGTTTTCGATGGCTCTTGTAAGAGTTCCTCTGGAGTTTCTCTCAATGACACATTGTTAACTGGTTATCAGGTGCAACCAGATCTTTTCGATATCCTATGCAGGTTCAGGTCTTACAAATTTGTTCTCACATCAGATATCACAAAAATGTTCCGTCAAATTGAAGTCAATCCCAACCAGAGATTTCTTCTGAACATTCTATGGCGTGACAATCCACATGATGAATTGAAGTGTATACAATTTGCAACCGTGACATACGGTACCAACTGCGCTACATTTCTGGCAACCCGAGTGTTGAAGGAATTATCTCTGCGTGGTGCTCAAAGGTTCCCCTTAGCTACAGATATCCTTCTGAATCAGACTTATGTTGATGATGTTCTGGGTGGGACAGATGACATCGTGGAGCTAGATCAGTTATATTCTCAACTCAACTCTCTGTCTACTCATGGGTTCAAACTGCACAAATGGTGTTCAAACTCGCTTAAGTTTTTAAACAAAATCTCTGAAGAAGTCACGAAAGAAAGAGACTTCAACTTGGATAATTTCTCGAATAAGATCCTAGGCCTTATATGGAGGCCAGATGCTGATTCATTTGGTATTTCTGTACCAGAAAAATGTCTAATGGTCCCCATGACGAAACGAAAGGTTCTTTCAATCTTATCCCAGTGCTACGATCCTCTTGGCCTTCTTTCTCCTCTGGTAGTGAGAGGTAAGCTGATCATACAGAGACTATGGATCAGTAAACTAGATTGGGACACTCCTATCGATAACCCATCTATTCTTCAAGATTGGAACCACTTTGCCGCTGACTTCGGTACACTGAAAAGGTTGGACATTCCTAGATATCTATTATTAGGCAAACCAGTGAAGCGAATGGAACTCCATGGATTCGCTGATGCCAGTTTACGAGCCTATGCAGCTTGTGTCTATATTCGAACAATCTACATGGATAACTCTGTATCCTCTTGCCTGTTATCATCAAAATCAAGAGTAGCTCCTCTCAAAACCGTCACTTTACCCAGACTCGAGCTTTGTGCAATGGTACTTCTCTCTCAGCTTGTGGAAAAACTGTTGAAGATCTTTGAATCTAGATTTCAATTCCATGCAGTTGTCCTGTAGTCTGACTCGGAAATAGCGCTTAGTTGGATAAAATCTCATTCCTCTTGTTGGGTTACGTTTGTTGCCAACAGAGTAGCACAAATACAGGAGTTTACAAAGGATTTCACTTGGCGTCATGTTCGTTCAACCTCGTTTCGAATGATTTCGAATTCCCGCCAATGGGAGGGATTATTCAAGAAAACAGCCATTTTATATTTATTGTCCCTTTCCTTCATCTTACTTCGTATAGTATCATTAAACCAAGTATTCTTTTTATGTTTATTATAGATGAATATTGTTTTTGTCCTTTCCATTGGTTTAAGAATATCCGTAATAGACAATATTAAACAGTTGCTCAGGATATTTACATCTGTAATATCATTATTCCAATTAATAGAGCGTATTTTATCTATCATTACATCCGAATCATATTTCAGCCTAGCTATAGAAACCCTCTTTGTACCCTTTATGCTCCCTTCATGATCAGCTAGTGAAACCGACAGAATAGAATGATCACCAATCTTTGGTGTTAAATGTAATTTACATGCTTAATGCTTACTATCTGAGATGACATAATCTATCAATGTTTTACTATTCATTGTTATCCTAGTGTTCTCACTAATCAACTGATATATACCCTTCACTGATATCAAATTTTACACTTATTTGAATAATACGTATTTTCCTTATAATAATAATTAAAATCACCAACTATAATCTGCGTTCCCCCCATAGAAAACAACATATCCAACAAAACATCAAAATTTTTCTAGATGGCGACCTATATAAAAAAGTTAACACATAAACCTCTCTATTCAACCTAAATGACAATGTTAGGAACCAATAAGTTGCATTAAGTTTTCCTTTTAAAAGTATTTTATATTTTACATCATCTCTAAAATATATAGCCACACCTCCTGTCCTCGTACTATTACTATAACAAACCTCCAAGGCATACTAATCGATATTTAATTGCCTCAAATCTACAATCTCAGTGAGATGGGTCTCACTTAAGCACAGAATGAGTGGATTCCATTCCTGAATGAATAACTCAAGTTGATCAAAATTATTAAGTATACCCTGACAGTTCATATAAACCATGTTAGTGGTGGTTGACTGCACGGGAGTGATCTTAGCCACAACCACAAAACCGATAAAGGTCGCACACACGATCCGACTTATATATGTCAGGGTGCGAATATATAATAAATCTATTCGAAATGTTACTTGAATTAGGGTTGATCACTGTGGAACTAATGTGGAATATGCTTTCAATATACCAGAAAGCTTATCGAATGAATTAAAGTGAGGAAACTTGGAAATTCATCTGTCTCGAGATACAAGGGGCGAAGAAAATCGATATACTTATTCGAAATTTTTACTGAATGTCGGTGTTATAACGAGCTCAAATTATATTTTCATCAATGAGATATCCCTAAAGTCGAAGCAAGAAAAAATGGACATCCGTCAGTGACGTGCTACAGGAGTCGAAAGTTCTGTTATGAGTATTCAAAAAGTTCGAAATTTTCGATGAAATCAGTTTTGTCAGGCAGAGAACGCTATTGAAATATGTTTCTATCATTGAAACAAGCTATCAGACGGAATAAGAAAAAATGGACATCCGTCAGTGTCGTGCTACAGGGGTCGAAAGTTCTGTTATGAGTATTCAAAAAGTTCGAAATTTTCGATGAAGTCTGTTTTGTCAGGCAAAAAACGCTATTGGAATGTGTTTCTAACATTGAAACAAGCTAATAGACGGAATAAGAAAAAA
Source organism: Micraspis discolor (assembly GCA_030674115.1). NCBI lineage: Eukaryota > Metazoa > Arthropoda > Insecta > Coleoptera > Coccinellidae > Micraspis > Micraspis discolor. The sequence continues at coordinate 10,462 of JARTUT010001172.1, forward strand.
TGGACATCCGTCAGAGACGTGCTACAGGGGTCGAAAGTTCTGTTATGAGAATTCAAAAAGTTCGAAATTTTCGATGAAGTCCGTTTTGTCAGGCAAAAAACGCTGTTGGAATGTGTTTTTAACATCGAAACAAGCTAATAGACGGAATAAGAAAAAATGGACATCCGTCAGTGACGTGCTACAGGGGTCGAAAGTTCTGTTATGAGTATTCAAAAAGTTCAAAATTTTCGATGAAGTCCGTTTTGTCAGGCAAAAAACGTTATTGGAATGTGTTCCTAACATTGAAACAAGCTGATAGACGGAATAAGAAAAAATGGACATCCGTCAGTGTCGTGCTACAGGGGTCGAAAGTTCTGTTATGAGTATTCAAAAAGTTCGAAATTTTCGATGAAGTCTGTTTTGTCAGGCAAAAAACGCTATTGGAATGTGTTTCTAACATTGAAACAAGCTAATAGACGGAATAAGAAAAAATGGACATCCGTCAGTGACGTGCTACAGGGGTCGAAAGTTCTGTTATGAGTATTCAAAAAGTTCAAAATTTTCGATGAAATCGGTTTTGTCAGGCAAAGAACGCTATTGATATATGTTTCTATCATTGGAACAAGCTATCAGACGGAATAAGAAAAAATGGACATCCGTCAGTGACGTGCTACAGGGGTCGAAAGTTCTGTTATGAGTATTCAAAAAATTCGAAATTTTCGATGAAGTCCGTTTTGTCAGGCAAAAAACGCTATTGGAATGTGTTTCTAACATTGAAACAAGCTATCAGAGAGATTAAGAAAAAATGGACATCCGTCAGAGACGTGCTACAGGGGTCGAAAGTTCTGTTATGAGAATTCAAAAAGTTCAAAATTTTCGATGAAGTCCGTTTTGTCAGGCAAGAAACGCTATTGAAATGTGTTTCTAACATTGAAACAAGCTATCAGAGAGATTAAGAAAAAATGGACATCCGTCAGAGACGTGCTACAGGGGTCGAAAGTTCTGTTATGATTATTCAAAAAGTTCAAAATTTTCGATGAAGTCCGTTTTGTCAGGCAAAAAACGCTAATGGAATGTGTTCCTAACATTGAAACAAGCTAACAGACGGAATAAGAAAAAATGGACATCCGTCAATGACGTGCTACAGGGGTCGAAAGTTCTGTTATGAGTATTCAAAAAGTTCAAAATTTTCGATGAAGTCCGTTTTGTCAGGCAAAAAACGCTATTGATATATGTTTCTATCATTGAAACAAGCTATCAGACGGAATAAGAAAAAATGGACATCCGTCAGTGACGTGCTACAGGGGTCGAAAGTTCTGTTATGAGTATTCAAAAAGTTCCAAATTTTCGATGAAATCGGTTTTGTCAGGCAAAGAACGCTATTGATATATGTTTCTATCATTGAAACAAGCTATCAGACGGAATAAGAAAAAATGGACATCCGTCAGTGACGTGCTACAGGGGTCGAAAGTTCTGTTATGAGTATTCAAAAAGTTCCAAATTTTCGATGAAGTCCTTTTTGTCAGGCAAAAAACGCTATTGGAATGTGTTCCTAACATTGAAACAAGCTGATAGACGGAATAAGAAAAAATGGACATCCGTCAGTGTCGTGCTACAGGGGTCGAAAGTTCTGTTATGAGTATTCAAAAAGTTCCAAATTTTCGATGAAGTCCTTTTTGTCAGGCAAAAAACGCTATTGGAATGTGTTTCTAACATTGAAACAAGCTATCAGAGAGATTAAGAAAAAATGGACATCCGTCAGAGACGTGCTACAGGGGTCGAAAGTTCTGTTATGAGAATTCAAAAAGTTCGAAATTTTCGATGAAGTCTGTTTTGTCAGGCAAAAAACGCTATTGGAATCTGTTTCTAACATTGAAACAAGCTAATAGACGGAATAAGAAAAAATGGACATCCGTCAGAGACGTGCTACAGGGGTCGAAAATTCTGTTATGAGAATTCAAAAAGTTCGAAATTTTCGATTAAGTCTGTTTTGTCAGGCAAAAAACGCTATTGGAATGTGTTTCTACCATTGAAACAAGCTAATAGACGGAATAAGAAAAAATGGACATCCGTCAGTGTCGTGCTACAGGGGTCGAAAGTTCTGTTATGAGTATTCAAAAAGTTCGAAATTTTCGATGAAGTCTGTTTTGTCAGGCAAAAAACGCTATTGGAATGTGTTTCTAACATTGAAACAAGCTAATAGACGGAATAAGAAAAAATGGACATCCGTCAGTGACGTGCTACAGGGGTCGAAAGTTCTGTTATGAGTATTCAAAAAGTTCAAAATTTTCGATGAAATCGGTTTTGTCAGGCAAAGAACGCTATTGATATATGTTTCTATCATTGAAACAAGCTATCAGACGGAATAAGAAAAAATGGACATCCGTCAGTGACGTGCTACAGGGGTCGAAAGTTCTGTTATGAGTATTCAAAAAGTTCAAAATTTTCGATGAAATCGGTTTTGTCAGGCATAAAACGCTATTGGAATGTGTTTCTAACATTGAAACAAGCTAATAGACGGAATAAGAAAAAATGAAATCGAAAATTTGGAACTTGAACTTGAATACTCATAACAGAACTTTCGACCCCTGTAGCACGTCACTGACGGATGTCCATTTTTTCTTAATCCCTCTGATAGCTTGTTCCAATGTTAGAAACACATTCCAATAGCGTTTTTTGCCTGACAAAACCGATTTCATCGAAAATTTTGAACTTTTGAATACTCATAACAGAACTTTCGACCCCTGTAGCACGTCACTGACGGATGTCCATTTTTTCTTATTCCGTCTGATAGCTTGTTTCAATGATAGAAACATATTTCAATAGCGTTCTTTGCCTGACAAAACTGATTTCATCGAAAATTTCGAACTTTTTGAATACTCATAACAGAACTTTCGACTCCTGTAGCACGTCACTGACGGATGTCCATTTTTTCTTGCTTCGTCTTTAGGGATATCTCATTGATGAAAATATAATTTGAGCTCGTTATAACACCGACATTCAGTGAAAATTTCGAATATATCGATTTTCTTCGCCCCTTGTATCTCGAGATAGATGAATTTCCAAGTTTCCTCACTTTAATTCATTCGATAAGCTTTCTGGTATATTGAAAGCATATTCCACATTAGTTCCACAGTGATCAACCCTAATTCAAGTAACATTTCGAATAGATTTATTATATATTCGCACCCTGACATATATAAGTCGGATCGTGTGTGCGACCTTTATCGGTTTTGTGGTTGTGGCTAAGATCACTCCCGTGTTGACTGCTATAATATATTATAGGCAGTCCTGCCAATTTCTCTTTCAACTATACATTTGTAACATGGGCACTCTTTACTTTTGGCATTATGGGAATAGTCCAATTCCAACTTTGTTTTTTGAACAGTATTATAACAATTGATACATTTTTCAACTTTATTTTTACAGTTATCAGTCTTATGTTCACCAGCACACTTACAACAAATTATTTCATTACGGCACTGATCCGATTTATGACCGTAACCAGCACACTGAAAACATTGCAATACATAATATCGGCCATCAAATTTATGCAAAACAGAGTATCAGGTGAATCTGCAAGTAATAGAGGACAAATGTAGAAAAGCATTGACGGGAGTTCAAATTATTTCACGGGCTTGTTCTAGAGTCTTTTACCGTATTATGGAACAGTGTTATTCTTATACAACCACCACGATCAATGACTTATTGACCGATGTTATACGCCATTGAAATAACCTCATCGTTGGTATATTTCAATTTAGTAAATTCCATACCTTTCAACACAAGATTTTGCGAAATTTGAATTATTCATCATGACGTAGAGCTTGAACGAGAAGCCTCCTCTGATTCGTTTAAAGCAGATGTGTGCAGAAGTGTGTCTATGATGGTGAATCACGAACACAAATATCAGAACCCTCAGGCTTATAAGTTAACATTCGGAAATCTACGCTTGAACTAATTACAGATGTATATGCTAATGTGCTCGTGCTTAGAAATAAATTCAACCCATTTAACCATGTAAGAAGGCGTCATTTCAACCACTCGGGATTATTGCAAACATTTTGAATACATGGGGTGAGGCGGAAACCTAAAGATAAGCGACGTGTGGTCTCTCCACAGCTTTCGGATGTCTCGTACCCATGATATGAAACTTGAAACTTCTTCGAAATAGTTACGAGGACGTCATTTGCTGGAACATAGTTTCCAGATTAGCATTCCTTTATTTAATTATGTTTTCATCAACTTTACTTGTTTCGCTTTCACATGGAATATTTTGATAATTTTGTTCTTGAACCATAAACTATTTGGAACGCTGATTTCATAGGATAGTAAGGAACTAGTAATCGTCAATCGGAATTGAAAAAATCCAGAGAAGCACTGATGTTTCTTTGAGTTTTGTTCGAAACTCAAATTCATCTCACCTAAAAACCCAAGTCAAAGCTTTTCGAAATTTTGACAATGTACATTATTTCACTGAATGAATGAACCTGTCATCCTCTGTCACGATATTATAGATGTGCTTCGAAGCACCATGATCGTATTTTTGGAACACTTTTTTCGACCAACCGACACGAGCTTTTTTTCGAGCGATTGACATTGTGTGGGATCTAAAGCGAACAAATTTTATGACGGTCAAATATTCATGCAATATTGAATGTATGCTGCTTCCACTCATGTCTTAGGTTGTCTTAATCTCACGAAAGGTCACATGACTATCTTGCAATATCAGTTAGCGCAAAGCATCAAATATTTTTCGAGCCACAACTGATTTTGAACGACCTTCATAAATTTCGTCTTGGAGTGAACTATGACCTCGATTGAATTCACTATACCATCGATAAACACTGATCCTTGGTGGAGCTTCATCACCATAAATTGAATTAAGTACATTGATGCCCTGTTATTGAGTTAATACTCGTCAAAAGTTGTGTAGTATAATCGCAGAAAAATATTCTTGATTCGAATCCATTTTTTGGGCGAGATGAATTTTTTAAGTTTCTGTAAACAACACAAATAACGCTTGTATGTCAAAAGGTTCTGACTACGTATAACCTCCAAAATGTCAAGCTTTACATTAGAGCTTTCAGTTGGTAGGTTGCAACACCAGGGTTGTCCAATCCCGAAATATAAAAGGCAACCTTGGAACAAATGAAACTATTTCTACTTTCAGATTAGGGCAACCTACTTGACCACAGATTTTCAATAATTTCTGTTTGAACGATAGAACAGTGTGCACTATGACATGGTTTATTTCACTGACATAAAATATTTATTCAGTTAAAAATAATTTTGTTAATTCAAATGGTCATTTCAGGACCTATACAGTGCTAGTCAAAAGTCCCCTCCCCCCCTCGTATCTTTTGAACGGGTATACTTATAATAATGAAATTTGGAGGGTGGAAATAAACGGATGTAGGCTTCTCAACTGGTCATAACAGGTGACGCAATAGTCATAAATGACGTCACAAGGCCACTGTGACCAATAATTTTAAATGGGACCCTATGGCAAGTGACAGCTCGTTTGAAAGGTATTGAAAATACCTATTCAGCCATACCAATTTTGTTTGGGTTTCGGCTGATTTTGATTGATAAATTGAAGAAATACGAAAATTATAGTTTCGCATAGGGACAGGGAACACGATTTGTTTTATATGTATACTATCTGAAATTTGTTTATGCCGACTACATTGCTATTGCTTACAACATCTGAATTTCCATAACTTGAAAAACATACTGTCATCTGGTTTGGAAATTTTAAAGAATTATTTTATTGAGTGGCGATTATGTCCAAATCCCAACAAAACCGAGGTATCTTGTTTCCATCTGAATAATCATGAAAAATATAGGAAATTAGCTGTAACATTAATTGATTCTCCTATAAAACATAATATCTATCCAGAATACTTAGGAGTTAAATTAGATTCATCTCTCAATTACAAGGTTCATTTGAATGATCTGAGCCTAAAACTGAAAACTTGGAATAATATTCTTGAGAAATTAGCTGGATCATCTAGGGGTGCTGCTTCTACTTTTCGCACAGCATCTCTAGCCCTAGTTTTTTTTTTCTGCAGCTGAGTATTGTTGCTCTGTTTGGTTTAATAGTGCATATACAAGAAAAATCAATG
>JARTUT010002477.1:0-16563 GCA_030674115.1 Micraspis discolor
TTGTGCAGCTTTAGATGGCTTTTATATCGTTTCCTAACGAACACCTGCGACATAAGTTCAATTGCTGGCGTCATCTGGCGCCAGCTTGAGAAACTTGACGTTGTAGGTGTATCTGTGTAAGAGTGCGCGCGCGCACTGAGCGACTTTTCTACATTTCCAAGGGGACAAGAGACCATCTTCAATTCATTTCGCGCTAGATGGCGCCACGCCCTTTACGTCAAATCGATATCCCTGATAACTGTTTCACGATTCGAATTTGAACAAATCATACCTGATCGAAAGACACGATGCCCTTTCACTCGACCCTTTCTCGACACAATGACAACACGCTTATAATATAATCAAGCAACGAAAATCGGACATGGCAATACAATGGACGATTATCCGGAACGAAAGTTCATGTATATGGGAGAATGTTGCGTTTAATTTCATGAAATGGGCCGATCCCGGAGGTACTGCAATACCGGGCCAACCCGCGACGGCGGTGGAGCAAGCCCCTAACCGCCATCAATTTCCAAAAATCAGTTTAATATACTGGCCCCGCATGCGGGGCGTATCAGATATTAAGCTGATAAGAACAGATTGAAAACTTTATTCAGAAAATAGTCTTTACAAAAACCATGTCATACATCAAGACAGTAAGATAATTAAAATAAATACAATATCCCAATAGGGGACGTCTTAGATATAAGTGCTTACGTACATACAATCACTTCTCAGATCATTATACATTGACAAGTTGTAAGAAAAAGAAATACATACACATAAAAAGGTCACGAGACGGGCGCAGATAGAGTCGACTCAGCGGTGCCACTATTACATGCCAGGCTGGTTGTACTGCCTGACACCGGAAACGTGCTCTATGTAGATGTCTCGGGACCACCTGATGGTGTCACTGCACATCAGGCGGCGCATCAAAGTCGCGTAGCGCGGCGAGACCGCGCACCTCTTCAACACCGGTTCGTTCGCCTGGTCCCACGATCCCAGGGCACCCACGATCAAGGCGTCAACCGTGGTCTCCCACCCCTTCGCTCTCATCTCCTCAGCAAGGGCGGCATATTTCGCGAGTTTCGCGTCTCTCGCTCTCTCGAGCGCCAAAAGGCCCTCCCTCAAAGGGGATCGCGACGTCGACCACCGTGAGCCTGCTTTTGGTCTCATCCACCACCACGATATCCGGCCTCAGTGCGGAATCAGAACCGGGAACCCGCTTGTTGACGTGGATCACCCCCATCCTGGCAGGGATGGCCTTGACCAGCCTGTCCTGCACGGCGTTGTGCCGCCTCTGCCACGCCGCGGAATGGATCTTGCAGTGGTTGACCACGTGTGGCAGCGTCTCATCGTGCTCGCCACATCGACGGCACCGCTTGTCTCCGTCGCCAAACCTCCGAGTAGCATTCAAGGTACACAGCCCAGCCTGGCTCTGTGAATGAATCTCCAATCACAGAAGCGAGTTGCGAACCCGCTTCTCATGAAGTGGCTGCTTGCCGCACTACCCGAAGCACCTAAAGGTTTTACAGCTTGGTCGGGCTTTTCGGACCAGGCGGGATGCATACAAATGGATTGCATCCTTCAACTTCCACTCAAGATTTCGGCCAGTGGGCCCAATCAGGTGAGCCCCGCGAGGTCATCTCGGCCCAACCGCACTGGGGTTCCGCTTGCGGACGACCACCCAATGGGCAGTCTATTCGCGAGTCTCCGCGTAGCGTTCCGCACTCTTGTCAGAGGGACGAAACGTCGCCACCGTCCCTACCGAACTCCCGCACAGATCTCCCGACAAGTAGCGAGCCAGGTCATCGGGCGTCGGGGGCGACCTATCCGTCGACGGGCGACCTCACACAATTGGCCGTCAGCGATACCGCGGACACGGGGATCCGGACAGGTCAGCATCTTGTAGGCCTGGACGATCGTGGCCACTTCCACGAGGTCAGCCATGGGCAGGACTCCCGCACCTTCTCTCTTCATAGGAAGGTATAACAGCTCGGGGCTGGCTCTCTGGGGTAGATTGAGCCAGGACTTCAGCGCCCTCTTCACCTCTCTGTCAAGCGCCTTCAGAGGGGTCTTCTCGACGTGGCTGCCCCTCAGAACGAAAGAGATCTTGGGGAGGACGAAGGTATTAAGGGCATCGATTTTCTGCCAGGGCGCCAAGAGGGAACCGTCTAGTTTCGCCAGATCTTCTCTTATCCTTCTTAGGACGTCCTCAGGGGTCTGGTCGACGTGGTAGCCTGTAGGAACTCCCAGGTGTTCGTATGATTGACCCTCGCCAAGCGCCGGGAACAGGGTTCCTTGGATGCTGAAGTCCAGGAGGGGGCAGGTGTTGTGTGTCCTGCAGTCTAGGCGAGAGAACCTTAAGAAACTCCTAAAACACAGTCCCAGAAACCACCCTGAAAAGTGGGAGCGAGAAAACTCCAGAAGAAAAAATAATCTCGATAAGGTATAATATCATGGATCGGAATCCGCTGATGAAACGAACGAAACTGGCATATCAAGTTCGACAACAAGAGCGGGTAGGTACCCTGTTTGAATCGCGACGCCGAAATCACTCTAGAATCCCAAAGAATGTACCGCTTTACTTATTAAATATCCCCGGTACGAACCACCTAGTGATGAAATTGGACGTTTTTATATCAGTTGATCTAAACTAGATCAAGAAACAATAAAATGTAAATATTGTTGATCATGATCACACGACAAATCTGAACAGATAACTTGGTGCAAGTGTCAGTTGATTTTCGTTTTATAAGACCGGGACAGCGCGTACGCAGTCCCGACTACCAAAAATTACGCGCCCGAGTTATCCGCATTAGGGATAATCGCAAAGGTCAGCCCGATCTAAGTGCAATGAAAGGGCCTCACTCCGGGGGAACCGCCTTATTGATCATGGTAACCCCTACGCCAGGTAAGTATGAGTTGTGCAGCTTCTAGATGGCTTTTTATATCGTTTCTAACGAACACCTGCGACATGTTCAATTGCTGGCGTCATCTGGCGCCAGCTGGAGAAACTTGACGTTGTAGGTGTATCTGTGTGCGCGCGCGCGCACTTGGAACGACTTTTTCTACAAGTTCAAGGGACAAGAGACCATCTTCAATTCATTTTCGCGCCAGATGGCGCTACGCCCTGTTTACGATGTCTAATCGATATTCCTGATAACTGTTTCACGATTCGAATACGGGGCATTAGTGAAGTCACATCATGCTCCTAACCATAGTTACCAGGATCCAAACAAATTATTCTTGAGGAGTTTATAATATATTTCAATTGATATTTAATTGAAATTGTGTATGTAACTTATCCTCAAAACAATTTTTCATGTAGAAATGCCTGTCAGATGGAAAATACTAGGCAATCAAATTAAAACTGAGTTGTTTTGAGATCCCGTAACCATAGTTACGTGCAGATGTGACGTCACCACTAATACCCCTGTATTTGAACAAATCCAGACCTGATCGAAAAAGATGATGTCTTTTTCACTCGACAACACGCTGATAATAATGGAGCAACCAAAATCGGACTTTACTATGCCATGGATGAGCCATAGTTTATTTAAAACGAAGCATCATATATATGACACTACTTATTCTTAAATTCATGAAATGGGCCGATCCCGGCGGCACTGCAATGCCGGGCCGACCCGTGACGGGAGTGGAGCGAGCCCCGAACATCCCGTCGGTTTACAAAAATCAGTTTAATATACTGGTCCCCCAGTGGGGGAACTTTCAGATATTAAGCTGAAAAGAACAGATACTACACTTTGATCTTAGCCAAAAGGCCGAGAAGCGATAACATTTCCATCGCTCCGTTATATATATATAAGACAAAACGACGTACTTTCGAGCCATATACCAATGGAGAACCCCTGTTATCCATATCGAGAACTATAAAGTCAAAAAGCGAGCGTAGCGTGCTAGGTTGAAAGGGATCTTCAATTAAGAGAGGAAATCTCCGCCGCCACTAGGAGGAACTTTAGCGTAGCGAGAAAACCCTTTAAGAAACTCCTAAAACACAGTCCAGAAACCACCCTGAAAAGTGGGAGCGAGAAAACACCAGAAGAAAAAATAATCTCAACAAGGTGTAATATCATGGATCGGAATCCGATGATGAAACGAACGAAACTGGCATATCAAGTTCGACAACAAGAGCAGGTAGGGTAAACCTGTTTGAATCGCGACGTCGAAATCATTTCTAGAATCCCCAAAGAATGTACCGCTTTACTTATTGAATATCCCGGTACGAACCATAGACAACCTATAGATGGGAAACTCTCCTTCAATATTTGGTTTGAAGGCGCACCCATGCGGCGGTTCAAGAGATTATTTTCGAAAGATCATCGCCTCCTGGTGGTGGCATTATTTTGAACTAATAGGCGTAAAAATTTTCAATGAACCTCCCGCCAATATTTTCAAATTAAGTGTAAACTCGTCAGTTCAGGCCTATAAATAGTTGTCGTAGAATGATTAAACCATAATATATTCAAAAGACTGGATTCATATTAATATCATTGAAGCATTAAGAAAACAAAAATTTTTTTTCGCTTTTGCCTTCATAGGATCCCCTGAAACACCTACAGAAATTTTATATTTAGTGTACCCCTCACTATAGCATTCACACGTTTGCACCAAAAAGAATATACCACACCTCACAAACAATTTACAGGCAGAATTTGCCTGTTTCAGGATGCAATTCAGTGAAAAGGAATTTGCGTATTGCAAATTCCTCTATAGCTATTCAGCTTTAAATTCTTCCGGAAAATGTCTATCACACAAGATAGGTCTTCCTTATTTGACTTTGTGTTTTTTTTTGCCTCAGAAGTGGATTATTTACCTGCTTTATCTAACCACACATTGAACAGACTCGGGCATTCGTCTGGAATAGGAAATCTGTGTCGCTTGGAGCTCTTATCTTCACAATTTGAACTCAGCATTTATTTTTAAATTAGCATCTTTTCCATTTATTATACATAATTATGTATTGGTAAATTTTCATAGAACTAAAATAAACTAGGCAGGCAATTGTCAGTTTCTTAACTTTACTTCTTAACCACGTTGCTAATGAAATGCAAATGACGTCTCGTATCGTAATGGCGACAACACGTGGCGAGGACGTAAACAGAGATGCGAGCGCCTCATGCGGCGGTTCGAGCAGTTAAAAAATCGGCTCAATTCATCGAAATATTTAGTGAGAGAGTGGCCCATCTATGGTACGAACCACCTTAGTGATGAAATTCCGACGTTGATCTCAACTATATCAAAGATACATTAAAATGTATTAAATATTGTTGATCACCGATCACATCGACATATCTGATCAAAGATCTTGGTGCAAGTGTCAGATTGATTTTCGTTATATAAGACCGGGACAGCGCGTACGCAGTCCCGACTACCAAAAATTACGCGCCCGAGTTATCCGCATTAGGGATAATCGCAGAGGTCAGCCCGATCTAAAGTGCAATGAAGGGCCTCACTCCGGGGAACCGCCTTATTGATCATAGTAACCCTACGCCAGGTGAAGTATGAGTTGTGCAGCTTCTAGATGGCTTTTATATCGTTTCCTAACGAACACCTGCGACATGTTCAATTGCTGGCGTCATCTGGCGCCAACTTGAAACTTGACGTTGTGGGGTGTATCTGTAATAGTGCCGCGCGCGCGCACTGAGCGACTTTTTCTACATTTCCAAGGGGACAAGAGACCATCTTCAATTCATTTCGCGCTAGATGGCGCCACGCCCTTTACGTCAAATCGATATCTGATAACTTTGTTTCACGATTCGAATTTGAACAAATCATACCTGATCGAAAAAGACACGATGCCCTTTCACTCGACCCCTTTCTCGACAATGACAACACGCTTATAATATAATCAAGCAACGAAAATCGGACATGGCAATACAATGGACGATTATCGGAACGAAAGTTCATGTATATGGGAGAATGTTGCGTTTAATTTCAGCAAATAGGCCGATCCGGAGGTACTGCAATACCGGGCCAACCCGCGACGGCGGTGGAGCAAGCCCTAACCGCCATCAATTTCCAAAATCAGTTTAATATACTGGCCCCGCATGCAGAGCGTTATCGAATATTAAGCTGATAAGAACAGATACTACACTTTGATCTTAGCCATAAGGCCGAGAAGCGATAACATTTCCATCGCTCCGTTTATATATATAAGACAAAACGACGTGCTTTCTCGAGCCATATACCAATGGGAGAACCCCTGTTATCCATATCGAACTACTAGAAAGTCAAAAGCGAGCGTAGCGTGTTGGGTTGAAAAGGGACCCTTCAAATAAGAGGAAATCTCCCGCCGCCACTAGGGGAACTTTGGCGTAGCGAGGAGAGAAGCCTAAGAAACTCCTAAAACACAGTCCCAGAAACCACCTGAAAAATGGGGCGAGAATTCCAGAAGAAAAATAATCTCGATAAAGTATAATATCATGGATCGGAATCCGCTGATGAAACGAACGAAACTGGCATATCAAGTTCGACAACAAGAGCGGCATGTACCCTGTTTCAATCGCGATGCCGAAATCACTCTAGAATCCCAAAGAATATACCGCTTACTTCTTGAATATCCATTGGTACGAACCACCTAGTGATGAAATTGGATGTTGATCAATCAGTTGATTCAACTGGATTAAAAAACATTCAAATGTAAATACTGTTGATCATGATCACATACCGGCAGTTCAGGGTGAAATTGTCCGTTGATTTTCTTTGTATAAGAGGTGTCAGAGTTGACTAGAGTTGCGCAAACTTCTTTAAACGCAATGAAACTTAGAATCGATCTAAGACAACATTTATATAAAATTTCTTCTCACCTTTTTCCTTCGTTTTGGTCTTGCTAGCCGCTGTGGGTAGGAATAATCTAAATTCATTTGGCATTTCATCTTCGTTATACAGTGTATCCGAGAAATAGATCCTTCTTATCCTGACATTTGCGTGCACCTGGACCCTTACGGTCTCTAAATAGGTCGATCCTAGAAGCAGACACTGTAGATTAAGGTCACCATCAAATGATGTTGATGATGGTACACGTGAAAAATCACCATTTAAGAATTTTCCATCAAGTATATTCATTGTTACATAAAACGGTTTTTTCGAATAGACAGTTAGAATATATATGTGTAAAAAATATCAGATGGAACTACTAGAATATCAATTGAGAGAAAGGAATCAGCCAAATTTAGTGGAAATCGTCTGGTTGAAAAAATAAAAAAATTGCGAAATAAATAATCGTCTGGTTTGCAGAACAAAGCTCCCGCTACTTCAAGTCGAGATCTCAGGCGACAGCAGACAGACCATACCGGGAGGTATCTAGACGGCTATAAAAGATCCGCAATTTGTTGGATTCAATAAATTGTGTTTTGGTTACAATCGCCCCTTTTATTTTTCACATTCTTGCCCGAGATAAACTATATTTTCAGGTCGAGATAATTTGAAGGGCCCAGATTTGAATTGCTCACCGTATGCTCTCTTGGTAAAATCGGCGAGATTGAACTGAACCTGATTCAACAAATCACTCAAACCAATAGGCATTGTTGTGCAGAATGGTCTTACTTTCGTGGTTGACTGAAAATTGGAGACTCGGAATCTGCGTCGAATATCTTTATCATCTGAAATTAATATGGGCGCATAAATTTTTCATTTTATTAATAAATAAAGAACATTACTACACGAACAGAAGTTTAGAATTTTTCAATGATTTATTATTGTACCTATTGATTATAGTCCATATTCGATATGTACGAAGTTATTTCAGGAAAGAAATCTTCAACATCTTCTTGCGCGCTTGATAGTAAAGGGCGATTCATTGCAAGTATCGAATAGAATTTGTTAACGTAGTCGAGGTCAGCATTTGAAAGAAATTATCTTTAAAAAATAATTGTAACGAATGGTTCTTTTATTTGTTAATGAAGATTATAACATCTAATTGTTTTTAATAATTAATAATTTTTTGTTTATTTAAAAAGAACCTACCTCTAAACGAAACACCCTCTTATAACGTCACGAGTGTTAGAACAAATTCGTACAAGTGAATTTTAATTTTGAAATATTCGAACAGTCGTCACCACTTTTAAGGTTAAACTTCAGATTAATATCCGGAAAGAGTATTTAGAAAGAATAAAACAAGAGAGAACACTCGGTATAATTGATCGTGAAAACTTGGTTTACGCATTTCGATGGGAAGCCACAGAGCCATGTAAATCGAGGCAGCACCAATGAATTCACGTTTTCAAATCACGTGCCTCAAGATAACCAATCGGATCTTCGAGTAGGAATATAAAGAGAAAACGAATTTTCATCTCAACCATCAAATGATTAATTTGGATAAATAAATATATATTTTAAGGCGGAAGAAGCAGTTATGAATATAATTTCAGAAGCACTTGATGACCTCATTATCAATACAGGGTATTTCCTAAACACTTGGAATTAATTCAAGGTAATATTCTTTTTGCGATTTAGACTGAAATTCATAAGCTCGGAATATTGAACTAATTGATGGTACAATAGTTAACAGTTTTTTGAACAGTTGAAAATGAATAAGAATATCGATAAACATATTCACCTAATATTTGAATCTCGAATATAAAATACTTCTTCATGTTCTTTATAATCATCACGAAAAAGGCAATTTTATTGCCAGGGATGCCCTAGGTTTCTGAGGACATGTAATATAAGTTGTGGCCACATTAGTTCCCGCTATTTCAAGAACTAAGGACTTCACTTCTTCGTCCACAACTCTTCTTATGTGGCCATTTTTCACCTAAAAATACATACACCATTTTTATGGTGGAAAATATATTTATGTTAGTAAAATAAAATACTTCTTTATTCCAGATTGACAATGGTGAACTGCCAACACTATAAAATATAGAGATGAATCCACTTTGAAATGCATTAGCAAACATCACGATAAAATTACAACATACGACTTTTGAACAGAATTGTCAAAATTTGAAAGTTTGGTGAATTGTCTTGAAACAGTAAGAATCACAGATTCTCGCGAACTATCATTTAGATTTAGGGGTCCTAGTAAGTGTCCTGTTTTTTGTAGATTCATCTATTTCAAACGATGTGCCTTCAACGGCATAAATAAAAATTGTAGAACTTGCTTCAAAACCTAGAGAAACGCGATGTTTAGTTTAACTCATAGATAAATATGTACTTTTATCTATGGTTGGGCTATGACGAATTTGAATTAACTAGCCCCTTGCACATTCAGAAATGACCTTGTAACATCTTGGGAAACCTTCTGTACATTTCTTGAAAGTCTTTAGTACATTTTAGATGCCCCTGTACATTTTCAAATGTCCAAAAATCCCTCTTCATAAGTAGATTGGCCGAAAATGAGGACTGGAGATAGTGATTTTCAGAAATTTGTAGTTGAAACAAATTTGAGTTGGCCAAAATGCAAAATCACCTTTGATGTCAGAGCTCCCTGTACATTTTCAATCCAGATTGAATTTCCTTTTCATAACCATTAAATAATAATCCTTCCCTCAAATTTTTTTATGCGATTCTCTTCAAATTACCCTACTAATGGTATAAATGGATGTTACCACTGGGCAACCCTGTGCATATATAACATTTGAACCGAAATTATTGAAACAATTGTAATTGTAATCTTTCGGGCGGACAATGTTCTTTTATTTTGATAACATATTATTTTTCTAGATATGAATTTTTGAGGGGTTGAAGGAATCTCAATTTGGCTACTTTCGACCCATGAGAGATATATAAAAAAAATCCTAGAACAAGTTAAGCTTGCTTTTTCAAACTCTATAAGTTGAAATAGCCTTGATTTTCCAGTAATAATTGTTGTATGGGTAAAACATTGAAAAATTCTTCAGACATTATTCATGTCGATGATTACAACCACATAAAGCTCTTGTGAATTACGAAGCCTACGTCTACGTCAATATTTATTGAATGGATTTTCATACTTACTTCAGCAAGCAGTCTTGTAATGCTATTTTGGGGAGTTCCTAGAAATTTTCAGTGGTTTCATTCTATTTTCAACTCTTCATCAGCACGATTATACAGTATAACTCAAAAATCTCAATTATAGCAACAATAAGTGTTAATGTTTCAACGTATCACGATTTTAGAAAAAAATCATAATGAATTTTGCACTTGCAGCAAATTTACAAATTTTAAGCACAGTGAGAGGTTAGAGAAACGATTCTCGAAACTTTTTGTTTTTACACCTATTATAGTACCTATATGAATTACACATTTACCGATTATCACAACAATTTCACATATCTCTAAACCGATCACATAATTGGTTGATAAAATCTCACGATTGTGAATCTAGATTTCGCGCGAAATGAATCGCCAATGGGCGGGATTTACCTGAAGTGACATAGAGTAAAAAATATACGCATAAAAAAGAACATAAATAGTCCAGTAAAGGAAGGGCTGAAATCACTTTTTCTCGGAAAGAGCTGCATTTTTGATATGTTGATTGTTATAATGAAAGAAGCATATGGTCAAAAATGCAGGTGTTAAAATTCAAATCTGGAACATTGAAAATTCTTGAAAATATAGAGAGAAAAATGCGGTTTTTCTGATATTTTACATGAATTAAAAGGTTTAGTAAGAAAATGTTTTAAACAAAAATTGTAGAGAGCAGAAAATTCTAGTCCAAATTATGTAATTGGCGTTCTCGAAAGTGAATTTGTATACTTGATAAACAGCGTATTTCTTTAGTAGAGCAATACCAACGAATTTTAAATTTGGCGCTCGATGAAATGACTACCTGTTAAGGCCGAACCAAACATCTGGAAGATATTCGCCAGAGTTGGACTCTACTCGTTTTGTTATTGTATTGCTTTTATTACATGGAACCCTATCCTCATATAATGTTGAGTTGTTTGAAACGGACAGTTTAGGTAAAATGATGTTCGGTTTTCTAATCTGATGTACTAGAAGCGAAGGCGATATAGATTCTTCAATGGAGGCTAGAAGTAATATGAAAAATAGAAAAGTCAAAATTGGATGAATTATAAAAGGAAATTTTGTAATTTGACGAAATTGAAATTGAAATTTTATTAATTCAAAAAATAAAATAGTTTTCAGCCGCAATTATGAACAAATTCCTAGCTGAATTTCCTTAAGATGCATACGATATACGAATAATAATTCAGACGGAGGTAGGTATGTTTGTGATAGTAATAGTAATTCTTCGAAAGAAAGAAATTTATTCATAGTTATGGGAAAAGAGAGTTTAATTAAAAAACTGTAGTAATTATTTGAAGAGCCATGGCATTAATGAATAATAATTAAAGTTTCTGCATTGAATAATATCAGGAAAAACTGTTTTTTCATTTTTACTAATAATTCTTCAATTAAATGCATCAATATCATCTCCCTCACCGTCATCTAGATCCCATTCGTCTTCATCGACATCAGAGTTCATTTATATTCTGTTTATCAGGTCAGAGACATTTTCACAAGTTATGCCGTTACACATTTTGCAGAACCTTGTACATTTCAGTCCTGCTTTTTTGCAACTGTAGCGAGAAGTATCACATTTTCCATTACAGCTGCAGAATACCTTAAACAAATGTGAATAAATAAAAACAAGAATAAGCGTGAATTTCTGAAATTTTTTGAAACTAATAAAACTAGGGTGTGAATGAATTTGATCACATTATTCAATAATTCCTGTGGAGCTACTGCTTTTGTCATCATTTAGGAAGTAGCATAGAATGTGATCTATGCCAACCCCAATGTTCCGGTTTCAACGACGGTCGTCCTAGCCAAACCTGGAATTTGATAATAAACTCGTCTGGTGTGTTCAATCAATGCTGACTCTGTTGGAGGAAGCATTACTAGGGGTGATGTTTTCCTGGTTCCTCAAACTGGGGTTGTGAATATTTTATATCTCAGTTCACCGATGCTAAAATTTTCCCCACTTGTGTTGTGTACAGATATCTCACAAATTTTTTCCGTGATCTATTGCTGTGATCTGGTGTTAGAGATCTACGTCACTGCCAATCACAGCAACCGATTCTGGAATGTTCTCTTTCAGAGAGATGGCTGCCATTACTATATCTACGTCGGCATCTTTTTCTGCTACATTTACTTCTACAATATGTTTTCGTAGAAAATTGGACAGTATTTTGATAAATGTATATTTATTCCCAATATTTGACAATTTTTTTTTTGTGTCATTGTTACTATTTTGTCTTCATCAATTTGTACATCAGAGGGAACAACTTTTTCTTTTCTTTCGGCGGAATCGTTCATACGATATTATTCCGACGATTTCATCCTAATAACCGCTAAATACAATTTTACAATTCTGTCCCAATTTTTTCAATATGGACTATTTATATATTTCTAACAAATCTACGAATCTCTTACTGTGAGGCCATACAACTTGGTGTAATAACCATCTATAACATATATCATACCAGTAAAGCAAGGATTGTAATTGAAGATGCGTTGAGAATAATTTATAGAGGTCCAGAGTTAACAGTTTTTCTTATTAATCCATATTCGTCGAAGGGAGATAGTGGATATGGCGACAATTCGTCAAGAAATTGCCTCTTTTTTCTTTGATCCATTCTCTGCAACAATGCAGATGAGTCTATAGAAGATGTACCTCCAGGAATACGAATTTTATTCTGGCTATCGCATAAATTCTCAACTTTAAATTTTTGATGACAAAGTCATATTTCACAAATTTTTTCCAACGATTACTTCCATTCCTTTGCGTCCTTGAAATGCCATATGACAGTTAATATAGTCGCTACTAATAACACCTGTAGAAAGAGACATCAGACAATCTCTTTTCTCAAAAGGATTATGGCATTTTAGCCAGAATACAATTTTTCTATGTCTTCTTTATCTCTCTTCATACGACTTTCAGATAAATTCACGTGCTGTTCACTATTCGCTGTTCTCAATCAGCCTATTCTCTCCAAGCATTCCATGACGTCAAATGCCGATGGCATCCCCAGAAGATAACGCGCAACAACACTGGGTGTGACTCTACCATGCATTAAATCGGTACCGAAAAAATCTATTTAGTGTTTGTTCTATGCACATATCACCCCAGACACCACCCCAAGCTTTGTATGTCCTAAGAATAGTGAAATATCCTTCTTTGTGAACCTGTCGAATTCTAATGTATCCATCGTTGTTTCCAAATGCACCATATCCTGTAAGTACCATTGAGCACTAACTGCTAACATTTTCATGACACTGCTTAAGTGCAAATCTCAATCTCCAATACGTTCTGCTTCGACAAACTGGAGTAAAAAATAATCACGATCTTCAAATATTGAAGTGTTTCCTCGAATTTCCAAGTTGAACATACTATCATTGGGCCAATATTACAATCGCCCAAAGTAGGAGAGAATTTTCCTTCCATTTTTCGAACATCATTTTCTACTTGTTTCTCAATTATATCAGTCGGAGTTGTATTGGCTTGTTTTCAAAATATGAATTCCTATAGCAGTGAAAGTTAATATGTGAGCACGTAAAGCTCTGCTGAAAGCCCTTCAGACATTTTCTTCACTGATTATGCAGCATATGAAGAAGCCCAAACCACTTTCAAACCACTCCACATCCATGATAAAGCCAATGGCGCTCATATAAAGACATCAATAAATGAAACCCTCCTAATCTCACAGCAATATTCCTAAATTCAGGATTGCACGACTGCACAATGATAGAGTTAGCTTTTGAAATAAGGATGCTGATCAGATATGTTACAAAAGTTGTTCTACTTTTATTTCTCTTCGTTTCTTCAACTACATAGAGCAAAGCTGTGTGTAATGTGGTTAAACTGGATGGTGGTGCATTAATGAATGGGAGACAATTGACATGCGACATCATATATGTAACGTCTCGTGATAAAATTTCATGAAAACCCTGCCATGTTGGAATATTTTTCTATTTCGAGAGATTTCGCACACATAAATACGCAACATATGATTTTGGAACTTCAGGTTGTACTTTTATATGAAGTTTTGATTTATCAACGAACTCTACACTCTTTCTGGTGTAATGACTTTAATACCCCCAAACAGTGAAATGTTTCATGACCATCCGACGTATTTACATTGTGATATATGTTATCAAAAAACGAATTGAATGAAAGAGTTTGGATGCGTTAATTTTGCAGGTTGCCTAATAACGGAAGCTTCATATAATTGAATATTGTGGTATGAAGCCGATACTCCTAATTTACTCGTCTTGTCAATTATCAAACGAGAACCTGTTTTCTGTAGACATAAGTTCCTAGAGCTAACTGAAATTTGGAAATGAATATTCTTGAACGAACAATGGAAATTATGGAATGTGCTATTTGTATCACGTTTCACATCTTTACTTGCACTACATTTTGAATCTAGTAAATGGAATAGGGGAGTTTTCAAACTTTCCGGAATTTCAGATATAGTGCTATCCAAGAATTTACTTGAGAGGGGATAAATTTCATAGTTATAATCTTGTTTTTTTTTATATCAGCTACAACGATTTGACCAGCTATCCGGAAAATTAAATTTTTTGATAATTACTGAGAGAATCGGGATTAAAAGCCAATATTTACTAAGCTCCATTATATTGGGAGATTTGTAAAAAGAAAACCGGTTGCTACCCACTATGTTGTTCGATGATAATGACGTTACTATATTTCTCTTTAAATTTTATGAAAGTATCATTGTTGAGAAAGTTTTCCCAATTAACTAACTATATAATAATCTGTTCTTGTAAGTATTCAAAATCCTGTCAACGAGTTATTTGAGAAAAAGAAATTTTGGTGGGGCAATTATTCATTTCAATGCGTCACCTAAATATCGATTTCAAACTAATGAGTTTAAACCTAATGATTACATGTTATTGATATCCCAAGCGAGCTGTTATTCAAATCAAGAATTTCAAATCACACTCTCCAGACAACTTGTGCTGAATCCTACCTGTTCTAGAACTTCAGATGTCTAGACCGCTCGCTCGGGTTTGCACTAGGCGCCAAATTTCGAATTCACTCAGTTATCGCCGCATTAGAGAAATACCTTAATAATCAATATACAAAATCACTTTCGAGAACCTTAAAGTACTTCATTTGGACTAGAATTTTCCGCTCTACAACTTTTGTTTAAAACTTTTTCTTACTAAACCTTCTAATTCGCGAAAATATCAAAAAAACCGTATTTTTCTTTATATTTTGAAGAATTTTTCAATGTTCCTGAAAATTTTAACACCTGCATTTTTGACCATATGTTTCTCTCGTTATAACAATCAACATATCAAAAATGCAGCTCTTTCCGAGAAAAAGTGATTTCAGCCCTTCCTTTACTGGACTATAAAGACTAATCGAAATCAGGAATGACGATTCAAAAATTCAATCAACATTTTTTCGATCTATTCATTCAATATTTGCAGCAATCTTTCATTAAAAAAATTTAGAAAGCACTGACGTGAGGTCAGTTGGCTTAGGCGCTCTTGTAAACCACTTACAATTATTTAAATTTTGAAAAATATCTCCAGAACTATTAGCTTGTCGAAGTCGAGAGTGGTATTTTTGTATACGTCTGATAAAACTGCACCATAAAAAAATTTTTATTTGAACAGTGTCATTTGAAAAAAAAATTTTTTTTTGTTACTCCGAACCTATTCGGCCGATTTGACCGAATAACGAACTTAGCCGAGATATTTATACCTCAAACCTATTCTGCAAGTTTCAACTCTCTAACTTCATCCGCTCGAGTTATCGTGTTCAACGAGGCGGACGGACAGAATCGATTTTGACCAATGGATTATTCATCAGTAGGTCCAAACAAAACGATTGATACCACTTTTGCCCAAAAATTCGACAGTCACAGACATTTGGGAAAATTGATAAGCACTCTGTTCAGGTGAACAAGAGCGCCAAAAATAAAATAAAACTGATGGGAAATTTATACGTTGAGTCTTGAGATACTGATCCCTCAAATCTTGACAGTTTTACGGTAAACCATAGATAAATAAAGTATTATATAAGCGGTAAACTGTCTACTACTTTCTTATTTCAAATTGCATTTAATTTTACTATTGCATCACTAGATACCTCTTGATGAAAATTTTAGTAATATTCCATACCTTGGGTAAAACATAGTTATTAATATTTATGTGAAAATAATGGCGAAGAGGACCCACATTCTATAATACATTTTTATCTACAATTTCGTTATGAAATTATATCAAAGCTTATCCAGTTTATTGAAAATCAAATATCCCAATCAGGTTCAATAATGAAATCCCTTTTTCTTGGTTTTAATGGTGGAGGCTCATAACTCCATGGAGGACTTGGTATATTGAGAACTGGAATAAGATTAACATAAGTGTTTCTAACAGAAATTAGAGCTATCCTCACCATGATCTGTTGGCAAAAGTTGTAATAGATGCATCCAATAAAAAGATGGGTGAAACCCAAGTGGTAAAAAAGAAATTCCCTGTATCTATCAAAATTCCTTCTTTGAGGCTAAAAATGAGAATGAAACCTTTTTTTCGTAAGTACTATTACAGGATCGAGGTCAAGGGTTTGGAAATGGCAAGATTTCTCGATCTGAG